>OX336420.1:4131212-4375278 GCA_946903255.1 Schistosoma spindalis
TTATTTTTTAGTGGCCCGGTGATCTGACTCCAATTTGATTGTAATGATTGGTTACTATCGTCTATCCTCGTATATGATCATTGACTTAAATCGCGTTAGTTAATAACGGAATGAAATAAGCCAACTAACGAGAATGGAGTTTTGAATGCATATATTTTGCATAATTGTTGATTAGACAAACGAACGGTAGAACGATGCGAAGAGAAGAAAGCGAAGCAAAGTTGACGAGCGGTGGAGATAACTGGTAAGCCAACTCCCCCTTTAACAAAGAGTTAATCAATATTTATAAGCCCACAAAATAAATTACAGACATGTGATGAGTAACGGGATAAAAGTGTGCATACGCCTACGTGCTCATACAAAGACAGTCAAGATATTGATAAGCGAATAATTAACAAGGTCAGAATGTGACTCAAATAGAATGAATAGAATGAGCTGTTCGAAGGTTAGAATAATAATAAGGTATTTGGGCTTAACATAATGACAGACACTACAGTTTATTTCGTTATGTTATTCATTCCAATCATCATATGATTATTGTCAATTTAAGAGAAAAAAAAAAAGAAATATAAACAGAGATAAAGAAATAGAAACAAATCTATTCACTGTATAATCAGATTTATTTATGACCACACACACACACACCCCTCTCTCTCTCTCTCTCTCTGTCTCACTCGCTCTCTCTCTCCCTCTCTCCCATGAGATGAATCGATGAGCATTGATTTTGTCCATTTTTGTTTTGTTGTTGTTTCCTTTGTTGTTTTTTTTCTTCATTTTTTTTATTAAGTATTTAATCATTAAAAAAATAAATAAATAAATAAATCTACCCAATTGTATATTTGTTAAATGTCCTTGATGTACCGATGTATTTTTTTTTTCGGCGAAAAGGATAGTGGGAAGGAGTAGAGAATTGGATGATGAACTATTTACATAAATGTTGTTATTTTTTTCCATTTATAAATAAATGATATTGTAGGAAAAAAAAAGAGAAAAAAAAAGAAAAAAGAAAAAGAAGAAAATAGAGATATTCTTTCTTTTTATAGAAAAAAAAAGAAGAAGAAAAAAGAAAAAAAAAGTTCAACTATGTAAAATATTATAATTTGTATTTTAATTTCAAGTAGACTAAGTTAAAACAATAACAATAATAATAATAATAATAATAATAATAATGATAATGAATAATAAACATGAACAAGTAAACAGAACCTAAATCCTTAAATGTACTCTATATTACCCTAAATTTTTTTGTGTTTATACGTAGGCATAGGGAGAGAGAGAGGGGGGAGGGAAAGGGAGAGAGAGAGGGGGGGAAAGAGTGAGAGAGAGAGAGAGGGGGGGAGAAAGAGAGATTTTTCATTGATAAATATGTATATGATAGATAAATAGTTAATTTATTATGTAAACAAAATTATTTGACCTGAACAAATGAATAAATTATGAAAATGAATAAATCTGTCAAAGAAATATGATTTTCTTTTATTCATTTCTTTTTTTTTCTTTTTTTTCTTTTTTTCTTTTTTTTTTTGTTTTATTGATGAATGATATTCAGGCGTGAATATGTTTATTCAATAATAATCATTTCTTAAAGAAATTTACTGGCATTATTTAACATTGTAATTGATTAGTCTCTTGTTAACGTATATGTATCCTGTACAGATTATCTCGATATAGCTTTAAGTTATAAGATTGTTTAAGCATAAATGAATAGTAGATAGTAATGGTAACTAGTTTAATATGTGTTTTATTCTATTTGAGACTGATCAATTGAATGTACCTGCATGTTAAAGTTATTGTTCACTGTGAGACTTCAATCTAATACCATTATCTCGTTATCGTTATCCAATTCGTTATTGAGGAAGAAACATAAGTCGTGAGTTCCACTGATAGTCACTATTCAATATTGAGACAATGTACACAGTATACATAGATTTCAATATGAGACTGATCAATTGCAGTTTTAGATATCAATGGAAAGATTCAAGTAAAACAATATCAAATGAATTTAATCATTTTGTTCGTTTATTACAAAATTGACTCCTTTATTATATAATAATTGTGTATATTAACTAGCTTCTAGATAAACACTTGAGGTTTAAATGATAAATTGTGACTAATGAAGATTTACCTTGTTGAGTGAATGAAGTAACTATCCTTACTGACATTGGAAGATTATCTTGCTATGGTTGAAACTTAGCTGAAATTAGAAGTATAGATCACAATTGATTCATCACTGAGTGGTGATCAATGTCATGCTTGTCTAGTCCTTATTATTGTTGCAGATCGAACGCTATCGATCATGTCTAGATGACTCGACACTGCGAGCACTATTGTGAGGATTAGATGGTGGTTGGAGGTAGTCAACCCGGCCGGATAGCTCAATAGTAACGTCTCTGATTGTGAAGCTGGGTGACACAGGATCGAATCCGTCAGGGAGCATCAGTTCCCTCAAAGATTACAGGTACACCTTGCTGACGAGTGCCAAGTAGCATGAAACCCGGGTCCAAGGTTTCCTGTCGACTACCTCCAACCACCATCTAATGAAGTATGGATCATTTAAATTCGAATCAATTGAAAGGTAGTAATGATTAGTAAATTGAAAGTACTTCTAAAATCTTTCTATATATTACTAGACACAACTAATATCGTAAATGATTATCTTGTCAGTAATATGATTGTGAATTGCTTGCGCATTAACTGAATCTTCGCTTCAGTGGAACGAGAAAAAGTCACATAAACCAATTAGCTACGTAGCCGAAATGATTGATAAAATGAATGAATACTACCTGTGTCTACAGATTCCCAAATCAACCTATCTAACTTTATCAGCTGAATCAAGATTTTTCTAAGTTACAATTAAATCACAAAGAATAGAAGCTTCAGAAGTGATAAACAGGTAAGGTTTTTTTTTCAAAAGACATCAGGGTCGATTAAAAGAGATCAGGATAATCACATTTCGACTAAACGTTACCAACCAGTTGACTTGGATGTAATGGAAAGGTAGTCGATTTTAAAACCCCATATATCTGTGACGTACTCATTGGTCTAAGCTCAAAATATTATTAACTTAACCGTAAAAAGTGGTATAACAAGTTGAGAGATGAAGACCGAGTTTCATAATATTCACAGATCTGTAGTGACCTACTTTTGTCAACAGAACGCGATTGGTTCGATGAAAACAATTATTATTATAACCAATTTTACCAGTGATTGTTTTACTGTGCTCGTTTGTTTAACTGTGCTAATGACAGCCATTTTTGGCCTTCCATTAAACTCCATTACTTCTGCGCGGTTTGTGACTCTACGCACGTACTTTCTCCTGCCGATCCCACTTGTACTCCTTTTGGCACGATCTCGGTATTCTTTCGATACCACAAGATCGCCAGCAAATATATCTCGACTACAGCCATTATCCGTCTTCTTATATTGGCCTACGGGAATCTTATTGGTTTACTGGCACGTAGTCTTGTAGCGGTGTTCATAATCAAGCGCGATTCGACACCACGCTACAGATCTAAACGACATAAAAAGAAAAACAAATGAATATTTTTAACTATTTGTTCAAGGCTCAATTCCTATCTAATTCTAGCATTAGTTTCTTCTATGTAGATGGTGCAATACAACCCTGTTGAGTGTCTGTAATCACTAAATAGGGTCAATGAGCCATAACTGTCCTGTTTATAGTGGTTATACAGGTTTATTCATGAAATCCGACATGTTCTATCATAAAACTATTTGCCCAAGACTTAAATCATAGGGAATTAATAAGTTCTTGATTAAATAGCTACAGCATTATCTAATTGGATGACTACAAGTCACCAGAGTTTGGTGTGTGTGTGTGTGTAAGGGATGGTCCCAATAGAAAAGTGGGTCACCAAAAAGTTCCATCCTGATTATATTAAGTATTACACACTTGTGACAAGTAAAATAGAAATGAAAAGGATCACTAATAGTATGTATAAATGCGTATATATGCATTTTTTAGGTGATTTGAAGAAAACACAAAAGAGGTAGAATGATAGTTGTCCACAAATTCGGAGTTCATAAAATGGATTGAGTAACAACTATGTAAGGTTTAGAGAGTCTACATACGTTTAAAGGGCCGAGGGATTAAAAATCGCAAATAAATGTATAAACACTTCAAAAGTGGTTGAAGAAATCGTTGTTTAAGTAAACGTTGAGTAAAACAATGCAAATGTTACCAACGTTGACAACAGTATCAACTGTAGTGTACTTGTGTATCTTTTCTGTGCGCTGAAGTACTTATCAGTAGATTTGTATCAGAAAATGAATCCCCGAAATACATAGGTCCGTAAATCTGACCTCACTGGTTTTGCACGGCTCGTCTAGCTGAAGGAGTTTGGTTACGCATCCATACCAGATCACGAGTGGCTACGACGTGCTACACATCTCCTGCAACCATTAGCCAGCTTAGACTAAACGATTCTCGATATTTCGATAGCCTTTTAAATATAAAATCGAAATTGAATAAGTTGGGATACTTTGATAAGTAAGGTTTAACTGGTTACGGCGTTGTCAAACTCCGAATACTTGTGGCATAAACAGTGGTGAGCTCCACTTGATCTGGTAAACTGAAGATGCCACAGGTATTTGTAGTTTGACAACGCTCTAACCAGTAACAACTTCTAATATGAATCGTACTAACCAAGTGAAATCAAAAGATAGAAGCGGTGAGGTTCGAAGATATATTTGATAGGCTATCAATATATCGAGGATCGTCTGATTTAATCTGGTTAGCGATTGCAGCAGATGTTGAGCACGGCGTTCACACTTGTGATCTGGTGTGGATGCATGATCGAGAGCCTTCAACTAGATGAGTCTATTAAAACCAATGTGGTCAGCATCCAATGTCGAAAATTCACAGAGCTACTTATTTTGGAGATTTATTCACCGCTACAGATCACATCCTCCCCCCTAGTGGGGTACTGAAGACTCTAAAACTTGGCCAGTCAGAAGTTTAAACCCAACGAGTTTGTCGTTGGTAAACACTCTTCTGATAGCTTGCTAGCTTTAGCAGCGTCTGGTCATCTTTACTTACTATAAGTGATCATGAAGTAAAATATAGTAAAAAAGAAAAAGTAAAATGAAATTCCCGTTTCTCGTTAACTTCATCGTTCTTTTCACCGTCTTTTCCAGCCTTCCTCGAAAAGAAAAAACAGTTTGTAAGTGCATGTCGAAATACACTCGTACGCGCGTAAAAACACAAAGCGGGCGAGAAAATGGAAAATAAACTCATGCACATGTAATAGCGTGAAAAAGGACTTTTGTAGTATGTTTCTTTCTGTTTTGTTTTGTTTTTGAAATAGAAATATAGATATATAAGCATATTAAAATTGATTTTCTGTTATTACATATAGTGCAAAGAAGAATGGAGATGATATAAAATGCTTTGAGGCGATCGATGACGATGCTATCGTTGGTTCTGTTATTATCAATTATTAGTACTTGAGTTTGCGTTGAACAACTTTGAAGGGTCCGTTGTGTGGTGATTCAAGAGGTCGTCGATGTGAGTCTCAACGAACGAAAACGTGTGTACTATGTCGCAAGTCAGGTTGAACGAAAACATCAGTTGATTGCGGTCGAGTGTAAATAGGTTTAACCGAACGCACTGAGTTTGTAAGCCTGTTAGTGTAGGAGGTCAGATCCATGTTCATTGAAGAAGATGAAGGATCCACGAATTCTCCTGGAAGTCGAAGTGTCGTTCCATAAACGAGTTTAGACTCAGTGTATCCAATGTCAGCCTTCACTACATTGCGAATACCTAGTAAGACGAGTGGAAGAGCGTCAGTCCACTGAGAAATGTTTGCGGCTGACATTGAAGCTCTTGGTTGTCGGTGAAAGCGTCCTACTAACCTGTTTTCTTGTGGGTGGTAGGCGGTCGTTCGGAATCGAGCGATTCCTAATGTTGCGGTCAGACAACCGAAAACTCCAGATTCGAACTGGCGTCCATGATCTGTAGTGATAGTTGTTGTAGTCCAGTTGTCGAGACTCACGAGGTGAACACTTACCAGAAGAGGAGCTTAAAGTGTTTATGGTCAGTGAAAAGGGTGAATTGAAAGTGCCGTACAACACAATACATAGCTAAGGGTTCCCCACCGAATGTACTGTAGCTCGATTCAGTGTCTAGCAACCGTCTGCAGAAAGATGCCAACGTTTGCCAGAAGTGGTTAACCCATTGTGGTATGACCCCTCCGATTGCTGAGTTGGATGCGTCTACTGGGTGCTTCAGCGTTCTGATGAGCAAGTGTCGTTGCTTGAACGATAAGTTCCTTAACTGTGGAGAATGCTTTTCGCGCGGTGTCGTCCAGATTGATGGACTTCGCATTTCCACGAAGTTGGTCGGTAAGAGGTTTCATATTTAACGCGCATTTCGGTATGAACCGTCTATAGAAACTTACAAGGCCGTTAAACGTGCGTAATTGCTTGATGATGGTCGGTTCTGGGTAATCTAGCATGGCCGCCACTTTTGTTCTAAGGCTCGGATGCCTTGCGCATCTGTAGTGTGTTCTAGGAAATCTAATGAGTCAGTTTACCGTTACAACTCCAAACAATAAACTGTTTTTTCCTTGTCGAAATATTATATATCATTTTTATTTTTCGCATAGTTATATTGCTTATACATTTTCGGATTTCTTTCTCGCCCATTTCTATATCTTATACACACCATAACGGAACAGACACCAATCTATTTAAGATTAGAACTTTTTCGACTAATGCCATTCTGATCCGAGAATATCGAAGCTGACTTCCACGAACACGATGTGACAGACCCACGTGCACAATTCTTTGGGGTGATGAAGGCACTACCGCGCAATTTCGACAGGTCCGTCACATCCAGTATGTCCACTAATGTTGTCTCGGAACCTTACGAAACTTTAAGAAAGGCTATTCTTAAACGTAGAGACTTAACCAATTGACAATGCTTAGGCTACCTCTTTCACAATATAAGACTATAACATGGCTCAACAACAGAAATGTTGCTATGTATGCGAGAGGTCAACGAACCCGTTTAGATGGCTCTTCTTGTTAAAGCTTCCCCAATGGATGCTGGCAGTGAGTGTCTCATTTTAAAATAATAACTCCCAACTCCGAAGTTTATTCCGTCGAAGAAAGGCTACAAACGACACAAAACGACGTCACAGACCTTTGTCATACTCTGACACATTACCCTAACCTTTGCCATGACCTTAGGCGCTCTCTAACTCCTCAAAGGAGCTCTTCACGGAAAACATCTTTCTGTAGGTCACGACAAACAAATAACCCTGATTGGTGCTGGTACCATAATAGCATAGCTGTCTACTACGCACCACTGATGTAGTACAACACATCTGCAGGTAGGGATCTTCCAATCACGCCGAAAAATTATGTCGCAACGTCTTAAATACGTTACACAAGCTTCTTTATCCAGGTGTTTGAGCAACCATCAAGCTCATAGTAGAACGATTTTGCTGGCCTGGTGTGAATAAAGACGTCAGGGAGTAGGCACGCCCACTACATCAAATTGGTCTAGGGTGTGCATAGACCATTCCTGTTGCATGTGACCTTCCGATTGAATGATATTACTATTCTATTATATTAGTGTGACTGTAACTCACATTTTCATTATTATTCATTTCGATATGTGTTATATATGTTAAGACCGCCGAGTAGGGGGCAGTGAATGATCGATCGGATCAAGGACGCGTAAAACACGTGCGAGTGGCCTAGAGTTATGATTGGCCCTGCTTTCCGCCTAGCCCAGCCAGTTGAGTCCAGAAGACAAGTGTCAGCCTCTTCAATATGAATCGCTATATTTCAAACATACTCAGTTTATATACCAATCAAACAGACCACATCGTACCATAAAATAGAAAATAACATTTGTACAAAATTTGGCCAAATGTGGCTGTGAATGTGGGAGGCAGTGATTAATAAACAGGGCATAATTCAAGAATGGTAAAACATATGATAATGGTTAATAGGTCAGAATAAAGCTTATAATAAGAGTAACATGAATATGAATAGTTTAGTTATTTAACAATTATACGATAAAAAATATATCTTTAGCATTGGTCCACAAATGGATCCCAAGATTATCATTCATTATTCTTGTCGGGACATAGCAATAAGACACACAGTATTAGTCAGTATGTTTGTGTGTTTCATTTAATGACTACACTTCCTTTAACTGTTGTACCAATCGAATTCTTTTTTAGGTTCAGAAACAGATAAATTTAAAAGCCAAATTATCCTTGTTCTCATAGATTGGGTCATCCACATCGCCTTTACAGTTCCGATAGAATATCTGTAAGACAACTTAAATCCTACAAGGACATAAATGCGGAGACAGCGGTCCTCACCTTCCACTCGTGGTGCTTGGTATTTGCAATCTAGTGAAAGCTGACGTTGGATGCACTGCAGCTCATCATGTTGGCAGAACGGCACTCCGACTTCCAGGAGAATTCGTGAATCCTTCTTCTTCATTTAATGTGGATCTTAACCCTTACACGAACAGGTTTACGAACTTCGTGCGTTCTGTTAAGCCTGTTTCCACTCGACCGCAGTTAACTGATGTTTTTGTTCAACCTGACTTACAATATAGTACACACATCTTTGTACGTTGTGACTCATTTCGACGACATCTCTTCAAAGATCTTCAGCGTGAACCTAAGTTCTATATCATCGATAAAAAAGATAAAAACAATAATTCAAATAATTCTAAATGGAGTTGTAATGGAACAGTTGTACACACACTCAAATTTCGATTATTTTTATGATTCAATGGGAAAGTTCAAAATCTGGTGTATGATCAAGGAATATGTTGAGGATTTCAATATTCTGATCCGTTTCATTACATTCAACGGAAAAAGTCCCACAACTTACTTAACATTTTGACATTTCCAGACAAACCGATTTCACCTTCCAACACAACTCCCAAGCAACTACTACTAGACAATGTTAAGTTTGCAAATTTCAAATGCTGTGAAGGATTATATTTTCATAAAATGATCCGTTAGCACATCAAGAATTCCACTGCATTAATACGCCATCCCAATCCAATGCATACTCAGGGTTATACAGATAACAATCCATTAAGGAGTTGCGAAGCAGGTCACGAAGATGTTCACAAGTTTGATAAATGTTTATCCCGTGATAAATTTCAGTCATGTAGCTCATGTGGGTTTCGTAATGCTAAATGTGTTAAATGTGGTAAGGTTAGAAATATTCAGTCAATTTGTGATACTACCGTTCATTTCGCAGCAAGTAATGTTAAATTTTGTATTTCCGATCCTATCATGTTGAACGTTTTAAATGAACCATACTCTGATCAGATTCATGATATTATTTTAACAGGTATGCTTTGTTGTCATGCCCATGTAATTCTAGTGAAATTATTTACAATTATGTGGTAGACATGTCGAGTGATATTATTTTATCAGATATGGTTTGTCATAATGATTCACTTATCTTTATTGAAATCTTAATCAAGTGTGAAGAACGAGTTCCAAATTAGTTATAAACTGACTAAAGTCTTCATGGAGTCACATTGTATTTTATTTGTTCTTACAATGGATTTATTTCTAGCGATATTTCTAATGTATTTGACAAACATGTTCCGAATGAGTCAAATTCTAGTCACGTTTCTGATGTAATTGATTCAAAGGTTGAATATTCTTACAACCAATATAAGACGAATGGAATAACTAGTCATCGGTACGATGAATCAAAGAGAATAGCAAGATTACTCGAAACAGTCAGAGAACCAGTTTATCCAGATATGAAGCTTTCACAAACAGTAAATTCAAATGGAGTTCGAGATTATTCTAATGAGTATATCTTTTATATTTTTCATTTGATTGCTTTGCAAGTGAATTAAGCCTAGATGAGTCACATGATGGAATGCCTCAAATTATATATCAGTGTGTGTCCCCGAATACTCACATATAGTAGTGTGAGATATGGAACGTTTGTGGAAATTTAGAACGTCAATTCGATCATGACATTCAATTAAAAAAAAAACCGAAAATATTTCGTGGAGAAGTATAGTAGCAGGAAATCTATGTTTCAAATTCTAGGTATCGGTGATTTGAATGCACAACCGACGTGCTGATCACATACAACTCCAGGACCCAGATAAGTTCATTCTAATTTCAATCATTAAGTCCAATACTAATGATTATATTTTAGATCGTAAAGTGTCTACATCCAGTACACCGTCTGACAAACACGTAATGGAATAAGCAAACTTTCAAATGATTACAGAAATTTAGATTCCGATTTAAGCTTTGACAGTTGTGGTATTTGTACGAACTGATGATTGTTTTGTACTTGATGGCTTCTTGATTTCAAACTGCGAATACAACACTTTCATTTGTACTCACTTAGTTCTGATTAGTTTAAATTGTGCTATTTCTGTGATTCCTGGTTCATGTGAACATCAATATACTGGTCACCGAAACTGACAGTCTTCAAGATGTATCACCAAATCCCTTCACTCCTGACATGTGTTTTCGCATGGTCCGGGAATCTTGTTTGTAAAGGTGTCAAGGATGAAGATGCAACAGGTATTCGAGGTTTGACAACGCTTTAAACAGTAACACCTTCTAATATGAATCGTACCAACCAAGTGAAATCAAAAGACAGAAGCGAAGAGGTTCAAAGACAGATTTGATAGGTGTTGGGGTATTCAGAAAATACCCCGGAAATTATCTAATGCTATTCCTGAATGAGAAATGATATCATTTCCCCATTGGTCGATCATCAATTTGCCTCTCTCCCTCTCTCACAGTTACAACATTTGGCGACAAGGTGACAACATTACTGATGCTTGGTCCCTCTATCTCATCGAAGAGTTGGGACTGTTTGAAAATGCGAAGCTATCAACTCGGTGGAAAAGCAGCCAGATACAGTCACGCATAGACTGAACCTTCACAAACGAATCACTCCTGATTGATGATTTCTCAATCCTTGCTCGCATACCAAGAACAATCACGCTTTCATAGCCTTCACGTTTATTGGTAGAACTGATTCAAAACGTCCCACCAACAACAGGCGTTAGAATTTCATCACGAAGACTGAGCAAAGTATTTGACAATTTCGCTGGTTGGTAATCAAACCTATTTACTGCCCCATAGCTCATATATAATGGTTTGATTTCTTGGAGTGATCATTTAGGTATATCAATTAGTTCCCTTCCTTAATTCAGAATTTTCATACCAGCAATCAACTAATCACGAAGTTTAGTTTCCAAATGATCTCCAGAATTGCAGTTCGTTGCCTGTTTCTGTAGTTCAAGCATAAGACCTTTAGCTTTCTTGTCGATTTGTTGTATCGTTTTGTGAAACCTCTATCCCTCTCAATTTAAACACCGTGCTCAACAACCCGTGCAATCACTATCCAGATTAGATCATCCTTGATCGCATCATCGGAACCTACCTGTGGTTTATAGACACTCGTGTAACCAAGGATCGGAGGCTAAGAGAAACTAGGATACTGTGACGGCAAGTGAACCGCATGATCCTCACAACACGAAAAATAGTCGACTTAAGTTCAAATAAACATTCAACTCAAGAGGACTATCGGAAGTGGACCCGAGGGCTGACTTATTGTATCAGAAACTGCAGCAAGGACGAACAGGGATACTTTCCTGGGCCCGGATATGACTCCTTATCTGGGCCGAGAGAAACGGCGCCAATCTCGACAACATTGCTCAGTGTGGCACACTGTCGGTAAGCCGAAGAATGGTCGCGAACAATCGGAAGATGTCGCACATTTCACTGGTCCTCAATGATGATTGATGCAGTGAACCTCCAAGCTACTGACCGTTAGCACTTCCCACAATAATAACAGAAGTTATGGAATCCTCGATATACGAAATTCTGCTCGACTCGACTTCGAAGCTGGACGATGACAACACACTTTCAACACCTCAAAGTGTAAAGTAGTTCATCAGAGTCATGTTGCAGACAACGCGTGCGACTTAGTTAACTCTCTTCTGGGTGTGTCATAAATTAAAAGACATCTAGGGGTGTTGGCACTCTGTTATCTAAAGTTTTGTACTAACTGTGAGAAGAATGTCTTTCGAGTATACACTGATAACGTTGAAGCTCATTTTAGACAAGTTTGACAGTACGACGTTTCACCTAATCTTTAACAATTTTATTCGGCCCTATTTGGAGTATGGAAATGCGGTGGTTCCTCACGCACTCCAAAAGGATAAGAGTACACTGGGGTGTTTCAGATGTTGAATCGACAGATCAGTTTGCCGACTCAAATTTAATCACCAAACGTTTGCTTATAAAAGCACAGGCGTCTAAGAGGTGACCTTTCAACCTCTCATAGCAACTTGGACCGTCTTGAATGTCTCTTTGTAAACTAACCTAAGCTCCGCGCTGACACAAAACCTAAGAACTACATTCTGAATTTACAGGCACAACATGACCGAATGGTATGCAACCACACTTTCAAATATTCATGAGAACCCAAGTTTTGAGACCCAGGACTCAGGACAGTAGTTGATAATAATTTACAGATATTTTTATTTTGCTGGTCAATACTTCTATACTCCTACCTTGAGGCACCATCAATCTATTGCCACTAGATATGAAGCTCGTTAAGGGAGAGCTTCTTCTATTCCGTCCACAGCCATATGAGATCACTTGAAGAGCACCCACATAATAAAATATATATTTCCATAAACAAATGCCATAATAAGTAGAAGTAATGAAGTAAACTGGCTATAATGCCACACACTGAACGGCATAAAAGATCTGAAGGCACACATAATCATCAAGAAGTGAGCGTAAAACAGCGATTGGTTTGTAGTTTCACGAAAAATATATTGGATATTATATGCTAACTTTTTAAAACTCAAGGTTAAGGCACCGCACCAACTTCACAAGAATGTTAAAGTCATTGCTAAAAAATCCGATCCTAGATCTCAGACTCATCAATAACAAAATACCCAAAATCCTAAGGCATGTAAAGTTGGAGAAAAAGTTTTTCAAGGTCTGTATAATTATTTTTTGTGAATGAACTCTCTAGTTGATGGTTAAAACATGGAGTGAAGATGAAGATTCACGAAGACTCCTTGCCTTCCTTAACCTTATAAAGGCCCTTTCGTTAAAAAAAGAATGCGCCGGCTTGTGTATCAAACTTATGTTCGTGGCCTTTGTTAGAAATTGTAAATTCGTCCTGGCGTCGAACATTGCTCAGATCAACTTGATGCGTGAGTGCCTCTTGGAGCTATTCGGTAAGAATCTGGACGATGCTTACATACATGCCTTTGTTTACACTCGACAACTTGCGATAACTCTAAGGAAAGCATATAATTCTAAGAATAAAGTAAGTTTGTTAGTCGGTGATTTAAATCGTATTTCGCTTTTCTCTTGTAGTTCGTTTAACATTTTTCTGCTTCTGATTAACGTAAATAATGTTCCAAAAAGTCATGTCCAACCGAAGTGTCTTATGATACCACATTTACTATCACTGAGGCTTATTTAGAAGGAATGAATAAATATCTAAGTAATCATTCTCATCTACTGAAGTAATTACTTGTAACGCCTGAAGAACTTTTGGCTTGCCTCGTTCCTGGAAATATGAATCGGTTTTCTCACCGTTCATGTAGGTAGCTTGGTATGCAGTAAATCATTTCGCTAGCTGGACTAGTTACTGTCTTGTGATCAGTATCACTCGATTGTCTGTTGAATGTTGCTCGTCATAAAACTAGTTTTCTTTCGCATCGTTTTTTTGTAGTGTTTCATTATGTTCATTTTTAGCAAGATGTAACACTTTATATTTATTTCCAGGAAGATATCCAGTCTGTGGCCAACTGGCAATTTGTTTGTAGCCTTCGCTTATGGTGCGATTTCGCTTCAAGATATGCAGATGTCCATGCTTTAGTAAAGTCACTTATTCATCCACTAAGTCAACTGGTATATGGAACAATCAAGTAAGACTTTTTACATATATGAAATAGATTTAGTATTCTTGATCCCTGAGTAGTAGTTGTTTGTAATTAATTAGAATTGTGGTGAGACCAATTTATGGACGACCTTTGAGCGACGCTAGACTGATCTTGAAAGTATCCACTTAATAACCAGGACCAAATGAGGGTTATAAACCTGTATGAGGGATTAGAGTTGTGATTTACAGTTGATGGCTAAGGTTAGAAATTCGATTTAGGGTTCTCATCACGAAATGACATCAGGTATAATGCTAAAACTTTTTATCCAAATGGATGAATGAATTTCGCGCGAAAATCCGAAACCTGTTATCTTATACGTGATTGGTTCGTCCATAAATTATAGTCTCGCCCTAAAATGCCTTATGACAATACATATTTCCCATTAGTAGTTGGTGCGTAGTGTAACATATTTAAAATTGAATCTATCGCAACGTTGCATTCCGTATGTCGTCTTCCAGGTACAATGGGTAAATCAGCACTAAATCCTTGTCTTACTTTATTCCCTGTTAAGCTCACGCTTAAGTTTATGGTTAACCGAATTTATTTATTAATATATTTGGACATAAACATTAGTACAAGGGGTTCGCTCGTTCTGGAATACCTGTTTGGACTCCGATCATGCTCTTATACAGGCATGTGTCTGCTTGCGCCTCACTGGACGCAGGAAAGCCACACCAAGACGACCCATTAGAATTGAATCAAGTGATGAGAAAGCCGAAAGTATATTCCAGGAACAACTAAGGTCACACTTCAGTCAGTCAGTCAGTAACAACGTGGAACTTCGTACGTACGTACATCAGTTCGAGTTGCCATACCACATTAGCACAGAGATTCAGTTATCGATTCAAATCCCATAGTGGTAGAGTCACTGAAAGTATAAGTAGAGATAGGGGACATTAAGGTTTGATGATGTTATTAAAGGAGTATAGTCCAGTGGAATAAATTGGGAAAGAAAATAAAGGACATGAAGAATTCAGAAGATTAGAGTTTGTGAGAACACAAAGAGTGGACGCACCTGCGTCATTGCAAACGATTTTGAGCCATGTCATTCAAGGTCTCTAACCATAGGTTTCTATCGTCTCGCGGATCCCAACCAGGTAGTCTACACCTAAAACATGACTCAGTCCACTTGTTAGTGACTTCATGGATTTGTGCTAAGTTTTGGTCTGACCGCTCCTAGCTTTCTTCCAAACCACTCCTACAACATAAAACATCGCACGTCGGGGCAGTTTCACTACTTCATCAATTGGTTTGCCATCCTTACCTAGTACCCGTTTCATAACAACTGCATTACTTAATCGGTGGTCCCAGGATATACGAGCGATGTTTCGAAGACACCTATGGTCAAATACTAGTAACCTACGAATATCCTCTACTCTTACTGGCCATGTTTCACTGCCATAAAATAGGACGGAACGAACTGCTGCGCAGTAAACACGTCCTTTGGTTGATAGACGGATATCTCGCCTACGCCACAAATGACGCAAGTTGGCAAAAGCTAGTCGAGCCTTTTGTATCCGTGCTGAGATTTCGTCACACACCAAACCACAAGGGTTGATGAGACTTCCGAGATAAGTGAAGCGGTCGACACGCTCAACTACTTCACTCCCTATCACTAGTTCGGGTGTTGACGCAACCCAATCCTGAAGCAACATTTTGCATTTCGAGGGAGAAAATCGCATGCCGAATATGCCTGCATTGTTGCTTAGAGTGGTCAGCAGACTCTGCATTCTGTCAGCATCTTCACTAAATAGAACTATGTCATCGGCATATTCTAAGTCAACAAGTGGATCTCCCGGTAAAAGTTCAACTCCTGGAAATTTAGATGAGGAAAGTGTCATCTCTAAAAGGACGTCAACGACAAAGTTAAACAAGAATGGAGAGAGTGGACAGCCCTGACGAACACCACTTGAGGTAATCAATTCTGATGACAGTTCACCTGCTTCGGTTTGGGCACCCGGGCAGTATCACAGCCCTCACACAAATCAATTGAGATTCGTGTGGCGCATATGTATTTGGTGCCTCCTTGTACCAATACCTATGTGTTAAAATAGATAAATAAATAATAATACAGTTCACCATAAGCTCTCACTCGACTAGTTGTGCTCGAGTAGAGAGCCTTTATAAGGTTGATGTACTTCTTTGGTACTCCCTTCAGTGACAAACACTGTCATAGAACCTCACGATCAACAGAGTCAAATGCCGCCTTAAGGTCGAGAAATACTACCATTGTGGGGCGTCTGAATGTGTGTCTATGTTCTAGGACCTGACGTAATGTGAATATTTGATCAATACAACCACGTCCAGGTCGAAAACCAGCCTGGTCTTCTCTAGTCTGCTCTTCACGAGCTTTGGTTAGACGTCGAAGTATTATTGAACCTAATATTTTAGACACTATATTAGTCAAACTAATTCCTCTGTGATTGTCACAAGAAGACTTTTGTCCTTTCTTATAGACTGGCACGATCAGTGATTGAGACCAGTCAGATGGGATTACGTCCAGTTCCCATATTCTACCTAAGACCTCAGTCAATCTCGCTGCTAATACTGGACCGCCATCCTTAAAAATCTCAGGGGTAAACCTGTCAGGGCCTGCTGCTCTCCCACGCTTCAGATTTCGTATAGCTTTTTCAACTTCTCAAAGAGTCGGAGGACTTACATCAAATTGCCATTCAGGTCGACTGGAGATCGTGGGAAACCGAACTGTGGCTGAAGGCCAGTTGAACTGATCCCTAAAGTATTCTGCCCATCGGTCCAATCTCCTGGATTGAGAATGAATAATATGTCCATCTTTCTCTGAGATTGTTTCGCTAACAGTTGGGTTCCTAATACCGGTTTCCTTAACAAGTCTGAAAGGTTGCCTGCTTTTACCTATTGCCGCTGCCTTTTCCATCTCTCTTGCTTTCACTACCCACCACTGTTCACGATCATTGCGGAGGCTTCTGGTCAGTTTACGCTTAAGCTGACTCCGCTCTTCGTTATGTTCAGAGCCAGATGGAATGAGTTTTCGAGCATCTATCAGTGCGATAGATGCTGCTGAGATCCAGTGTTTCTCCCTAACCTTATGATTTACCGTACTTGCAGACATCACTGCTGTTTCTACAGCTTTTCGGATGTCATTCCACGCTGCCTCGGGGTGGGCGTCACTTACATGGCTGTCTAACTGTTTTTCTAGATGTTCCTGAAATATACTCTTAGCTTGACTATCATTTAGTAGGACCCTAAGGGGTTTCCTTGCAGCATGTTTCCTACGTCCAGTAAGACGTAGACAAATACGCGCTCGCACTAGAGCATGATCTGAATCTAAGCATGTGCTCCAGAATGAGCGACAGTCTTCTGTCGAGCCCCTCCATCGGTGGCTGATAGCGATGTGATCTATTTGGGTCCAGCATTGAGACGAATTAGGAGGTCGCCATGTCAAAAGATGTTTTTCCTTATTTTTAAAGTTAGTATTTGCAAGAAACAGGCGGTTATCTGAGCATAGCTGCAACAGACGGTCGCCGTTATCTGTTCTTTGAACCGCGACACCATAAGATCCACCCAGGTGTCTTTCGTTTTCGCTTAGTTTACCTACTTGAGCATTAAAGTCACCAGCCACTATTACTACATCTGAACGCCTAGCTTTTCGGAGGAGGTCGGAAAGCTTTCTGTAAAACTCATTTTTTACATCATCTGAACTGCAGTCAGTGGGAGAGTAGGCAGAGACGATGAAGAGGCAACGACGAGTATCCCTATCTTTTCAAGTCCTTACTGTTCCGTTTAGTCGGACAGCACACAAACGACTGTCTACTGGGATCCAGTCTAAGAAAGCTAGTTCCGCCCTAGGACTCAATGCTATACCTACGCCAGCGAGGCCACGGGAAGCAGCATCATGGCTTCCAGATACACGAAGCGTAAATCGAGTTGGTTCGTTACTTTGACATGGTGCGGTCAAATGACTGACACTACACGGATCCTGTGTGTGCGTTTCGGAGACGCAGCACACATCGATGGAGCGAGATTCTAAAGTCTTAGCTAAGGAAGCCTGTTGTCCTATTTGGCACAGTGTTCGGACGTTGAAAGCTCCTATATGTAGTTTAGAGCGTGGTTTCAGGAGACCAGGAATAACATTCCGCGTACTCGAATCGTTCGCACTAGCGGGGCGAGGTGATAAAGGGACGTAAGAAGGGTTAGTCGTGGAGATAAGAGAGTCATTATGAGGTGTAGGAAGGATTTGAATGTGACCAACTTGGTCTCGTGTGCTGTTACGGGTATGAGGGCTGATATTACTTCCCGGCTGCCCACACCGTGGAACGGTATTTCTTGAGGGACCTGAAAAGGAAATCGGATTAGTGTTGGTCTTAGCGACCTGAGTGCGTGACCGCAGAGCCCAAGGGACAACTGCTTGAGGCCGGTCGCGCACGGCCTTTTTGTGAGAGGTTTTTAATGTGTTAGCTCCGTTCTTCAAAGGGCCTTACCGCCGGAGACGGAAATCCGTGGGGTAAGGTGAGGTGTGACATTTTTAGGGTCACACTTAGGTACTTTTGAAAACGCGGCTGACCCAGATGTTGCTTGGAAAGATATACAAACAGCAGTGACATCTATTAGTTATTTAAACCAAAGGGTTACAAAAAACCGATGGATTTCTTCTAGGTCTATTGCACTGATGGATTCGCGTAAACTTATCCCATCAGGCTCTGAACACGATGATGAGCGAAAGCAAATCAGATCTAAGTTAAGCAAAAGTCTAAGGAACGACCGTAACCAGTGGTGGGCACCGAAAGCAAAAGAGATGAAAAATGTGAGACTCTCTCGGAAAAAGATGACGCTCTTATCTACTCCCAGTCCAGACGTCTAAAACGATGGGCGGAACACTAAGGAGCAGTTCAGCTGACCTTCAGCTACTCTACAACTACCCACCTTTCCCAGACAGCGTGAATGGAACATTGAAGTAGATCCCCCGACTCTAGCTGAAGTTCATAAGGCTATAGCTAATCTGAAACGAGGTAGGGCTGCTGGTCCAGATGGACTGGCTCCATAGGTCTTTAAGTATGGTGATCCAATTTAAGCGATTAGGTTGACTAATATTTTAGCTAAAATCTGAGAGTTGGACATTATTCCATCTGACTGGTCGCAGTCGCTTATTGTCCCGATATATAAGAAGGGGTCAAAATCGTCCTGTGACAACCATAGAGGGATTGGTTTAACTAATATAGCATCTAAAATACTAGTCTCAATAATTATCGAGCGCCTAACTAAGACTCGTGAAATGCAAACACGTAAAAATCAGGCTGGCTTCAGACCTGGTCGTGGCTGCATCGACCACATATTCACCATTCGTCAGATTCTAGAACACAGGCACACTTATCAGCATTCGACTCTGTTGACCGAGAGGTTCTGTGGCAGTGACTGTCATTGAAGGGCGTAGCTCAGAAGTACATTAACCTTGTGGAAGCTCCTTACTCGAACACTACTAGTCGAGTCAGGGCTCGTGGTGAACTATCATCTGCCTTCGCAACCTCAAGTGGTGTCCGCCAAGGCTGTCCACTTTCTCCATTTTTGTTTAACTTCATCGTAGACCTACTGATGGGAATAACGTTTTCGTCGACTGAATTGTCGGGCATTGATCTCCTACCAGGAGGTCCACTTATCGACTTAGAATACGCAGATGACATAGTCCTGTTTGGTGAAGACGCTGAGATGCAGAGTCTTTTAGTAGCACTGAGCAACAATGCCAGAATGTTTGGGATGCGTTTCTCTCCCTCTAAATGCAAATTGTTGCTTCAGGACTGGTCTGCGTCAACACCTGAACTAAGGATAGGGAGTGAAGTAATCGAACGCGTTGACAACTTCACTTATTTTGGAAGTCTGATCAGCCGTAATGAGTTGGTGTCTGACGAAATCTCAGCACGGATTCGAAAAGCTCGTTTGGCCTTTGCCAATTTACGTCATTTATGGCGAAGGCGAGATATCTGTCTATCAATTAAAGGACGAGTATACTGCGCAGCAGTTCGTTCCGTTCTACTATACGGCTGCGAAACGTGTTCATTAAGAGTAGAAGATACTCGTAAGCTACTAAAATTTGACCTCAGGTATCTTAGAAATATTGCTCACATCTGCTGGGATCACCAGGTAAGTAATAGTGAGGTTAGACAGGGTATTAGAGAATGATGGTAAATCAGTTGATGAGGTTGTGGATCTCCATCGACTGAGATGGTTGGGCCACGTGTTATGTATGCCTGCCTGAACACCGATTACCACGACGCGCAATGCTAACCGGTGTTGTGGATGGTTGGAAGAAAGTTAAGTGTGAGCCATGTTGGTCGATGCAGACTACTTGGTTGGGGTCCGCGTGACTATCGTAACCGATTTTCGGAGACTGTGTGTGACATAGCTCAAAATCGATCACAATGGTGTAGGTTTATACACTTTCTGTCTTCCCTTAAACTATGAGACTAAAATTATTTCATATCTTTCTTTCTACTAACTGTCTTCCTGTACTATATCCTTATATGCAGTCTTTCCTCTATATATTGCACCATTGAGTTGATTACTTCTATGAATTTGGTGTTCATGTTGTTGTACTAATAAGGTGTGGCAACTTGGACCGATACACATATGTGCCTGGTCCTACGTTGTAACTGACTGACTGACTGACAAGGGGGTACTAAATAGTTATGCGTCACACAATGACAATGAGATTGTGAAAAGATAGAGAATAGAAGGTGAGTATATTGTAAAGAAGAGCAACAATGAAAGTGAAACAATGATGACAATAATAATTGGATAAGCAGTTTAGTCAGGAAAAATAAAACCAGGGAGTTTTTTCAATTAAAAAACTTACGTTCACTTTTATGGACAAAGTCACATCAGGATCGCCACTTGCTTTTAATCTGATAACATCTCTAGCCACTATGTTACACCACCCCTAGGACCCCAACCAGGGAGTCGTGGAGGACCAACAGAAGTTAGTCCTGTACAGCTTTCTTTCATGCTACGACACCATGTCGTGCACTGACCACCTCTCCGATTTTTCTGTGGGATGACATTCGTAGGACATGTCCAAGACACCAAAGTTGATGTTTCAAGATAGTGACACCAGTTGAATTATCGTCACTTTGCCCGAACACACGATTCTGAACCTCTGCATTGCTAACATGGTGTCGCTACTGAATGTCAACAATCCTTCACAGACCTCAAATTTTCAGCAAAGACACAAATGACAGATTAGTTATTGTGTTGTGAATTTAAGGCTTATGAACGCAACACAGCTGTTAAGTGGTATTTAAGATGAAATATTCCGGAGATCAGGGGTAATCAAATTTTAGAAATATACGAATTTAGCTTGGCGATTGAAGTAGTTGACAGGGTACTCCATTGTGTACCACTGTTTAGACCAAAAATGTAGAGAAGGTAGATAGTCAATTCCAGACTCAAGTCTGTAGATTGTTCGAATTTACCAATAGTAAGGATTTAGAATCCCGAAAACCCATGGCTCTTCTTAAAGTTTAGACGTGTATCATTTTTCACTACACTTTGAAACATTTCAACTACTCAGTCGCATAAGATTCATTGGTTAGTAGGGTTCGACAAGTAATATATGGTAATGTATCAACCTAGTGCTCACACACTGTTCAAAATAAAAGCAGTTTTTCCGTGATGCGGTCCAGTGAGACCCATTTAGCTTTGTATATGCGTTTGTGTGGGAACATTGTGCCGCCTATAACAAATTTGTGGAATGCATATAAGTTTGCAAGTCTCTTCCAATTTTCGTTCCTCTCAACCAATCTATATCTTTCCATGATATCTTCATATCTGTTGTTGTTCATTCGACTTTGGCGTTAAGATCTCCCACCAGGATGGTCATGTGTTTTTCCTGGGCACTTCCCTGTGATCGCTTGCAACCTCACGTACAAGTGATCATTATCGTCGTCATTGCTATTATTGGTGAGTGCATAACATACATTGAATAATATTCATTGTAATTCCTTCCTTCTTTGTTTTGAAGGATGCTTTGATGATCGAGGATCCGTAAGATTCCCACCTAACAAGTGTATTTCGTGCTTCTTTGGATAGCATCAGAGCAACTCCCTAAGTGTGGAGCATTCTCCTCTACGTGACCGGAGTAAATCAGCAGCTCTCCTGTACCTAACCTTTGTTGTCCAGCTTGGGTTTCAATCATTCCGAGAACCGTCAAGTTGTATCTGCTCATTTCCATTGCTGTTTAACTGGTCCTCCCTGTCTCCTACATTGTCCGAATGTACCTATGAAAGTTTTGCTCTGGTTGGTAGAAGGAGCATCGACCTCGTGAGTTCAGAAGAATCTCGGATTTCATTATGAGGCGTCATAATTCTTGTGAATGAAGATCCTTGAGCTCCTAGGGAAGAGTTCAAATTATTTATTCCGGTGTTTTTTTAGCAAGATTGTCTTCCATAGGATGGGGTCGCCGACCCCATGCCAAACCCTTCTCTTTTACCCGCGCCTGAGATCGGCAGCAATCCTAGAAGAGGTACATGCTATATCTATAATATGTCTAGACAATCTGAAATGTGATCGACTGAAGAAAGATAAATATAGACCTTTTATATCACAGATAATTTATATATGACTTTATCCCAATCTACAATTTTGTCGATGGAACTTTTAGTTACCCATATCTGATTCTTGATGAAACTATCGGAACGTTGTCAAAAGTCACATTATTTAGCCTAACGAAATCATAACAATGAATACAAAAACCAGCGACTAACTCAACGAAGACACATTTTGTGTCAAATTACCAAAAGCTACTAGCCTATGAAACTTAATATAAACACAGACTTGTCAGATTGCCTAGGTGGTATTTCTAAATAAGTTAATATATAATATATTAAATCCAACTTAGTAATCATATAACCATCAACATATTTGGTCTTAAATCTGACTATACGAGATCTAAAGCTGCTGCTACAAATTGACCGTTAAAACAGAAAACTGGAGTAAGATCGTAGTCTGTGACGCATATTCAGACATAATCTATAAGTTTTACACAATGGTGCTTCAATGCAGGGATTAAGTACTCTTTTTGAATTTAACGAAAGCTAGAGAATTAACGACTATCTTGACATACTTTGAGACTACTCAGTAACGAAGATTGACTGAATTCTAGTTGTTGTCAGTTAATGACAATCAATTTGATCTGCCACATAAACTGTGGTTTGTGCTACTGATGTCGACAGATGTAAGTAGTGTGTATCATCAATTGAAAGTGGAATGCCTGGAGGAAGAAAGTACTAGAATCGTACAGTGTTTCAGTTAAAGCCACATCAGATTTTAGGGATTTGTGGTTCAATAAGATACTAGATAAGGGTAAATGTTCATCAACTTCATCTATTGCATCACAAGGGTTTATTGATTATATTCAATTTTGTTAATTAAAAAACTTAGACAATGCATAAGTCTTAAAACAATGAAAATGATTAGTATTAAGTGACTACTGTAATTCTTTTCCTGTTAAAAGTCGGTCGTAATCGACATATAGCCTAGGACAAATGTGCTTTAGCCCAATATTTTATAACGCAAAGTCAGTACACCAAGATGAATAGGAAAGGAGTTGAAATGATTGTGTGTTAATCATGATCAATAAAACTAGATCGACCAATGAAATTTAAGTTAAACAACTAGCACTTAAAACTCTGCTTACGGACTGCTTATTTTTGTTAATCTACTAAGCCACAAATGCCGTGGTACGACCGAGAGTGGGGAGAGTCAGTCCTTTCTCTTCAAATGCTCTCACATGGCCATGAGCATACAAGTACTGTCAGGGAAGTCCTACTCACTGCCGTCTCGTCGCATTACTGTTGTTTACGAAATTGAGAGGACGAAAAGCGACTAACCGGAACTTTAACCGGGTTGGTGGATACGGGGAGTCAACCTAAGCGTGTTGGAAAACCCTGATTCAGTTTCGGCACCAGGGCAGTATTCCAGCCCTCATATAAATCGAATGATTTATGGGGCTTATATGTATTTGGTGCTTCTTTGTATCAATATTTATGCGTTTAAATAAATAAATCTACTAATCACAAAACTGTACTTTTTCTACAAACATGACTATCTTCCATTGATTCGTTTGTTAAGCCATTTATTAATTACTATTCAGTGTGTACAATTCTATCGCTTTCCTTTTTCCAATAGACTACATTGATATATGTTCTTGAAATAACTATGTTCATTTATATTTTAGTAATAAATTGAAATTCCAATGACATAGTTTACCTGTTATGACTTCAGTTGAGTTACCATTCTATGTTCGACAGTTAAGGAACTTATTCAGAGAATCTCTCTATTGAAGAACTATATCTCACATTGTAGTAATAATGATCATGAGAAAAACTAAGCGTTAAAAAAGACAGAATAAAAAACTATTAATGTATATGTATGAAGAAATACATATTTTTTATTGTTATTTTTAACACATAAGCATTTGTACAAGGAGGCAACAAATATATATGCGCCACACGAATCTCAATTGATTTGTGTGAGGGCTGTGATACTGCTCGGGTGCCCAAACCGAAGCAGATAGTTTTCTTAGGGGGCCACACCCCGAGCCTTCGACCTGAAGATCTGATCCACAAGGCAGTGGAGCATCATGAGGAGATGCAGTCCCATGGTAGCCAGCCGGTGACCAACGATTGGTTCATACGCCATTTGTTCCCGCAAGATACTGGAGCTAGCCCATGTGCACCATTGGTTTTGGATCCGGTTAAAGCGCCGCACATTCGCTTTTCGTCCTCTCATTTTCGTAAACAACAGTCGTGGTGCGAGAAGGCAGTGAGTAGGACTTCCCTGGCAGAGGCTATATACGCATGGCCATGTGAGAGCATTTCGAGAGGGAAAGAGGATTCTCCCCACTCTCGACCGTACCAGGGCATTCACGATACGGTGTAAGATAAAAGAAATTAATCTGAGACAATCTTCCTAAAAAAAATAAGTAACTATGCAATCATATTACATAAGGTATAAAGGAAAAATAACATTTTTTATAATAACAGATCGTATTTCTAAAAATATACATATGTACAAGACAAGGAAACATAATTTAAAAGAATAAAAACAAAAGTGCACGATACAGTTTAAATACATTAAATATATATATATATATATATATATATATATATATATATATATATATATATAGAGAGAGAGAGAGAGAGAGAGAGAGAGAGAGGGTGGGTGGGTGAGACAAGTTAAGAATTATGATACCGTTTGTTCATTTCCACCACCTCCTCGACCAAGCATACCTAAAAGGAGGTAAACAAATATGAATATAAGACAACTATTCGATTACATTTTCATAAGATATAATGTGGAAACATGAGTAATTAGAATAACTACTCATTGATGAAATAAAGTAGTTCTTTTTAATACAATTGGTAAGTATACAAATTTATGTAAATGGTCAAGTTATACTTTAATTGGACGATGGTTAGTGATACTAGCCGACTATTAGTTAAACCAAAGTAAATGCAATGCGATTTGAATTTGAGAACTAGCGATTGCAAGTTGAAAGCATTAACTATTACAGAAAACTTAATTTGTTTACAAGTAAATTTGTTTAAAAATAATAGCATAACCTGACAATCTTATATAAGCCCGTGAAAATTAGGTGGAAGTCATTTCAGTCCCCTCACTTGCATAACTTGTCGTTTAAGTGTATGGGAAGTGTGTGTATCTGAATTGGATGTCTATGATCATAACAAAACACTTAAACCCTATTTACAGAACAACATACAAATCTTAAAGTTTCATTGATAGTGTTATTATTGATGATACATCAATCAATATCTAGATACTGGTAGACAGCAGTGAAACCAACACTTGACCAGTTACCGGAAATCTACTCATTTTTTAGACAAAAGCGACTTGTTCTATATGAAGTAATGCCAACTGTTAATGCAGAAAACTGTACTACCTGGAAAATGTGAAAGTTTTGAAATCAATCCACCTTGTTTGCCGGCTGAATCTATTTTGTTGTCAGTAGAAAATCACGGCGAGACTCTAATTTAAGGACGGGCCAATCAGAAGCGTTTGAGCCATTTCAAGGTCACGGAGCGAAGTTTAACACGTGATGCTCACATACGATCGGTTTACAGCGATTTTAGAGGAGAGGTTATTATTGAGAGGCTACAAGACATGGGACTACTAAGAAGTTCTTGTACGTGCGACTGCGGTTATCAAATGACTGCAGTAAAGTGTGCAGATCACCGTGGTGAGATTATATTCCGTTGTTTTTCATGTTGGAGGAAAAAGTCTGCTCGAACGGGGACTTTTTCGCTCGATCGCGACTGAAATTGAGGCAGATCATGATAATAGTTGCAAATTGGGTAATAAAGACACCAGTAACACTTGCTGCGGCGTTTGCAGATGTCACTGAAACTTCAGCAGTCCAGTGGTATGAGTACTGCCGTGACATATGCGCAACTAAAATGATACGTATACACCAATCATTCGGAGGAGTAGGATGTATCGTGGAGATAGATGAGACAGTAGTGAGAAAGCGAAAATACAACAGGGGATGTAGTATAAAGGAAGATTGGGTAAGTAGCATTTCCGTAAATATACTGGACAGGTACTTGGAATTTATGATCGATCAACTCGAAAGGGGCATTCTCAGAAGGTCAGAAACCGGCAAGCAAACACAATAATACCGGGCAGTACGGTATATACGCATGATTGGAGAGCGCATAGATGCCTTCATATACTTGGGTATGTCCATCACGTCGTAGTGCACAAACGTCATTTCGTCGACCCTACAACCGGCGTTCATACCAATAATATTGAAGCCATGTGGTCAAGATTGAAGGACTTTTTAAGACCGTATCACGGCTCCAGAGGTCAACTATTGTGGAGCCATATGGATGAGTTTTTATACCGTATGCAATATGATTTCGAAACATCTGAACCTTTATCAAACCTTAACAAGTTTTTAAATCATGTAAAAGTATATCCACTGTAATTCATTAGTTTCTTCTAATATATTTTTACTTTATACGAACTGTCTTCTGATTGGCTAATATTCTCGCGGTCACTTAAAACTCGTTGAAAGGTCGTCCTTAAATTAGAGTCTCGCCGAAAAGTGTATTATATCCGTACTAAAAAGTATTGAAACAAATAATACGTACATTATAAGCAAAGATGGATAGTGGCTAGCAGTGGAATCCAGTTTGACGCGTGTTTCGTACTATTTGGGACTCGTCAGCTGAATAAACCTGCGTCTCAGAGTTGATATTCATTCTGGGACTCGAATACAGTACCATTTGCTTCAAACACCATCTTTGCTTATAATGCTTGTGAATTAAGGCAATATCGAGGCAATATGCACAGTATGCACATATGCCAATAAGAGACTGATGAACAATTGCAGTCCTAAACAGTGATAGGAAGATTCAAGTAAATAATACCAAGTAAATTTAAATAATACGTACCTTTTTAATTTATAAAACTAGAGACAAAAATAACATGAAAGTTATGTTTTTTTCACCTTCATATATTTTACTCAAATGTATACGCATACACAATCATAAATTAAGTTTTATTATTATTGATATTTTAACACATAGATATTGGTACAAGGAGGCACCAAATACATATGCGCCACACAAATCTCATTTGGTTTGTGCGAGGGATGTCATATTACCAGGGTGTCCAAACCGAAACAGGTGGTTTTCTTAGGGAGCCACACCTGGAACGTTCGACCTAAAGGTCTGATCCATAAGGCAGTGGAGCATCATAAAGAGATGCAGTCCCATGGTAGCCAGTGACCAACGATTGGTTCATACGCCATTTGTTCCTTCAGGATACTGGAGCTAGCCCATGTGCACCATTGGTTTTGGATCCGGTTAAAGCGCCGGACATTCGCTTTTCGTCCTCTTATTTTCGTAGACAACACCCGTGGTGCGAGAAGGTAGTGAGTAGGACTTCCCTGGCCTCCCTGGACCAATATCTATGTGTTAAAATAAATAAATAAAAATAAATAGGACTTCCCTGGCAGAGGCCATATACGCGTGGCCATTTTAGAGCATTTCGAGAGGGAGAGTGGACTTTCCCCACTCTCCGCCGTACCAGGGCATATTCGAATGAATATGTTCATCAATTAAATTAAACAATAAATTAGTCACAGCAAATCTAACCTATTATACAATAACAAGAGACTGAACTAGCTAACTTATGATACTTTTATGACTTTGAATGACCTACTTACATCACAACTATGTAATTCTTGAAACATGTTATAAAGGAACTATCTGACATTAGGGAAGACAAATGCCTATAAAGTAATCTACATTCGGTATTCAAAAAACTCTGACATATACTTTTTTAAAGGTATTAATAAGCTACACGATTGATTTGGATTGGGATACAACAGAAAAAAAAAATAAATAAAGTCTCAGATTATTTTCAAGTGAAAATTTCTGTGGGTCATCTAGTTGTTGATCAGTCTACTAGTTAACAGAATCATAAAAATTACCTCATCATCAAATGTAACGGATCAATAGGTTTGATTGACTAGATCTATCTGAATATTTTCTCACGAAGACCTTTCAATTTTCCTGGGTCTATAACGAAAGGTGAATTTAATCAAACTGCTATTTGTATATGTGATCAAAAAATACGGTACTCACTAATTTTATATTATTTACTAAACCTGTGTCATTTTTTGTATTCCTTCTTTATAAACGTATGCTTTGAATTCGTTCACATTGAAATGTGTACCATATGTACTTATATTTTGGATCCATTTATGATTTTCCATTGTGAATTTATGAACTAGGTTAGTTGACAAATAATGATATCCAATGATTTATTATTAAATTAAACACATAAACATTGGTACAAGGAGGCACCAAATACATATGCGCCACATAAATAATTCGAATTGTGTGAGGGATAAGATACTACCCGGGTGCCCAAACTGAAACAGGTGGTTTTCTTAGGGAGCCACACCTGGAACCTTCGACCTAAAGGTCTGATCTATAAGGCAGTGGAGCATCGTAAGGAGATGCAGTCCCATGGTAGTCCATGACCAATAATTTGTTCATACGCAATTTGTTCCCTCAGAATACTGGAGCCCATGTAGACCATTGGTATGGAATTAGGGTTTTCCAAATCCCCTAGGTGGACTCTCCATGTCCATCAACCCGGTTAAAGCTCCGGTCAGTCGCTTTTTGTTCTCTCAATTTCGTAAACAACAGTAGTGCGACAAGAAGGCAGTGAGTAGGACTTCCCTGATAGTACTTGTATGCACGTGACCATGTGAGAGTATTTCGAGAGAGCTGACCCTTCACACTTTCGGCTGTACCAGGGTATTTGGGGGCTAATGAAAATATACACTAATTTTCGACAATCAATCATTTTTTTCATCTATGTAGGTTTTATTACAAAAATATCAAAAAACTAATTTGGGTCAAAACGATCAATTTATTTACAAAAAAAATATCTTTATCAATGTTTTTCTGCCTACAGTCGGTAAATGATTAATAACAGTATATTTTAATTATTATTGAAGTGATTGATCTAAACGCTGATCCAGCTCTAATTTAGACACACAAATAGCAGGTATCATTAGACCTTACATAAAAGTATGGCTGAAAGTCGAATACACCAATTTATAATTGGTTACTGAGATAGATTTCATTAAAGCACATGGTTAATAATCATTTCCCCAAATGCCCTGGTATGGCCGAGAGTGGGGGGAGTCCGCTCTCCCTCTCCAAATGCTCTCATATGGCCACGCGTATACAGTCTCTGCCAGGGAAGTCCTACTCACTGCCTTCTCGTTGCATTACTGTTGTTTACGAAATTGAGAGGACGAAAAGCGAATGTCCGGCGCTTTAACCGGATCTTAAACCAATGGTGCACATGGGCTCCAGTATCCTGCGGGAACAAATGGCGTATGAACCAATCGTTGGTCAACGGCTACCATGGGACTGCATCTCCTTACGATGCTCCATTGGCTTGTGGATCAGATCTTTAGGTCAAAGCCTCGGGGTGTGGCCCCCTAAGAAAACCACCTGCTTCGGTTTCGGCACCCGGGCAGTATCACAGCCTACACACATCAAATGAGATCTGTGTGGCGCATATGTACCGATATCTGTGTTAAAATAAATAAATAAATATGACAGCTCAGTGAATTATGGTTGAATCAGACATCTGGTTATTTAAATCCAAGTTCTGACTGAAATCCATCGACCATAATATGCCAAGTACATATAATAATAAATAAAGTGAAACTACTATAAAATTTATTTCGATATCTATAAACAAATTCGTTCGAAAATGCTGTCCTTATGTAAAAATTCTTAACACCTTCAAATTAGATAGGATTTGTGTGATACTGATGGATGACTATTGAATTACAACAATGCACCTGCACATTCATAAGTGATTGTTCGTGAGTTTCTGTCTAATAATTGATTCATCATATTAGATAACCTTTATTCCCAGCTAGACTGAGTTCCATGTGATTTCTTTTGATCCATAAAATTCAAAATGGTCATGTGAGAGCAACAATGGAATGATACGGACAATAAAGTGTGAAAGACGAAGTAACAGAAATGTATAGCTTTTAAGTAGCTCCAGAGATGTTTTCAACAATTCAAACGAATATGGGATGAGTATACTGTCATAAATGGAGAGTATTTTAAACGGTATACGATTAGTATAACCCAAATTTTTGTGACCTTAGTTCAGTTATTAACTAGGTATACATTACTTATACACTAATTTCAATTCATATGAACGATGTTCAGTTACCGTTAGCTGAAGTTTGTAGAAAATGAAAATCCTAATTCAGAACATGTTTTCAAATGAGTCAGATTGAAACATACAACTGTTGGGTTTACTTTTATTCACAATTCAAATCGGTAGTGAAAAGAGAGTGTGTAAATTAATGCATGAGACTCGGTAAATTCAATAAATAGTAAACTGAGAGACGATACATCAGGTGACAGAAACAATAGCCTGATTACCTGATAAATACAATTAATGTTAAACATTTAATAATAAGAATACCAGTAACGATTTGAAACGAAATCACTAAAAATAATCGATTCCATATATTTTGTAATGTGGAAAATTAAAATCAGTGATACCTCGAAAATCGATAGGAATAGTTCCAGTACGTTCCATTTCTAAAATATGCTGATGGATTTCACGTAAACGTTTCTCATAATCCATATTTGTCCATACAGATACCAAAAGAACAGCTCTTCCAGCTATATGCGTGACCACCGTCATTAAATCACCTTTTGAAGATAATCGGAATTGATATCGTCGACCATCAATCAAAATTTCCTCGAAATGATAAATATTATAATGATCTAGATTGATATACTGGAACTTGTCTGAGAAGACTTCTTGGAGGGTATCAGCTTTAGCTTCAGGTAACTCAACTGACATGACCAATCTTAAACAAAAATTTAGACAAAAGTTTGCAATTTATAAAAGGATTCATTATTCGCTGGTAGCAAAAGCAATTACCATACGACTGTAATAATTTAATAAATTGGATAAACCTATCTATTTTAGTGTTACGACAGCGTCATCTATTTCTTAAATATCTAATCAACTTTTTCGAAGAGTTGAAATAATAAGTTATCATTCGATCTAGAAGTTTTTAATTTGGTTAAGTTGGTCGCTCTTAACTTTCCATGGAGTTCACAACACATAAAAATTTTAAATGAGCAAGCACGCTGATACGTTTGTATACCGTGCTAATAATTCGCGACTCCAACTTCAATACTGTGAACAAAATAACTTTAATCCTATTCTTTGTCCTCCCCCACTAAATAGAGTGAAGATAAGTTCTACAGATGAAGTTTTTGATGTTGAACTATTACATATCAAAAAATAAATAGCATATTTAAAGAGAATATTCGTCATTAACACAAACCATTGTAAAGGTATTGAAATTCCATGTATGGTGTTCAAACTAAATAATTTGTTGTAACACAATTCCAATCTAGTTGATATTGATTTACTTCTCATAGGTTGTGGTTTGAGACCATACATCACCAACACATACACAACATAAGACCGGTTCAAGTTGAGACTTCAAATCAGCCAAAAAAAACATTTTATTGTTCATAAATCTTAAAATAAACCTATGAACTGAATGAAATCTATATAGGGTATTGGTCTTTAATGAACACCCCACCGTAGCCACTATATTGATGTTGTAGTGGGGCTTGCCTATCGTAGTGACCCGATCGAGTTACTTTGAGTGGGACAGTTATTCCTTTAGGTCCTACCATGTCAAGTAGGCTCGTTGGGGAACAGTAAGTCTGAAAGCAGCAAACTTATGGTTCGAAGAGGTCGTACTGCTGACTGTGCTGAGGTGCGACGACAGCAAATCGTTTCCTTTAACCGGATCCCGAACCATTGGTGCACATGGGCTAGCTCCAGTATCCTGAAGGAACGAATGGCGTATGAACCAATCGTTGGTCAACGGCTGGCTACCATGGGACTGCATCTCTTCATGATGCTCCACTGCCTTGTGGATCAGATCTTCAGGTCGAAGGCTCGAAGTGCGGTCCTCTAAGAAAACCACCTGCTTCTGTCTGGGAACCCGAGCAGTATCACAGCCGTCACACAAATAAAATGAAAATTTTGTGTGGTGCATATATATTTGGTGCCCTCTTGTACCAATATTTATGTGTTCAAATAAAACAAAAAAATTATTTTTTTAACTCTAGGCAGATCGCCTATGGTGGGAATTTTGTCTTAACTAAATAATTTCAAGTCACTGACTGATCGAAAGTTGAATAATATCACTAAATGTGAATCGTGGACCAACCTTTCTGTAACCACGTATATCATTCGAACTGGCCTCCCTCAACTTTCCCACACTAATGCAGATCGAACAACAGATAGGGTTGGCTATATCCTTAGAAAGTCTCAACATCGATGTCTGTTGCCTATTCAAGACTAGTGAAATACCACAAAATTCAATCTTGATCTGTTTCCTTGAAAAGCTTGTTCCCTGTGCATTTATTAGAGAACCCTGTGGCGTGTTCGTCTGGTTTCCCTTTCATTTATAGTTCCCCTCACTTTTGAAAAATAAAAAATGATCACGTAAGGACCCCTATTAGTTTCTATTCCGAACAGTGTTTGATAATGTCTCAAACACCTGAGTCGTATGTAGGTGAATGTTTCGTCTACTACCAAGGATGGTAAACGAAAGTTAACTACACTAGAAGGATCATAATCTTACTAGTGATAGCCAAACTAACAAAATGTGTAAAATTGCCTCGGAAACCCGGTTATTCCTGTAAGCGTTACCTCTGAATTCGGGCCTAAGCTCCAAATACGATAAACACACTGTAACCAACTTATCATTTTGGCGACCAAATCAATTAATTTAATGGTACTTACTTCCTGGTGTTTAGTTACAATTCCATGTCTTTCCTTATTCAATGTGGATAGTTTTAAGACCACCGCAATGATCCTGGTGAATCGATTTATCTACAGGTCGGTATATCTTGAGTAATAGTGAGAGCCTTTCTCCTAAAGGAGCGAACTTGCTGGAACGAGTGCATATCAAGTTAAGTAAGAGTGGACTATACCGACGACCCTGAGCGACTTACCATCCACACAGGAAACGTCGCGGAGTTATAAGACGATTAACGATAGAAAGCAAAAGAATAACAGTGGAATAGTGGTTCTGAAATGATAAATTATTCCTCACATGTTAAATTATTTACTATGGTAGGAAAAAAGGTTTGAATTCACACACTAGGAGTCTGGGTGGTGTTTTGAATCAGTGTTATAATCATGTTCGCGTTACCATTTGATATCAGCTATGATATATAAAAGTTTGGGCTGGATGTTACGATTATGGATAAGGATTAAGGTTCACATCCAGAACCGACATCAGCTATAATGCAGTGATGCCTCGTAACCCATTTGTTTGCAAACTTATAAAAAATCGGGTTGAAATTTAAGGTAAGGGAAATGCTATTTGGTTACAATGAATCAAATCAAGTGCTTTAATAAACAATCTGCATCGGTAAGTATTTCTTGTGATTTAGCTTACGCATCATGCTGTATTCACTGCCATGTTGCGTCGTAGCATTTCAGGAACCAAATATAGCTATTTTTCAATCCGCCAGTAATAACATACAATCCTTCTAAAACTACGCTTTTAATTATGCGCAAAAATATATGAGGCGGTACCTTAATTTTATTGATCGGCTAGATGGATATGTTTACCCCAAGTCGCGGAGGGGAACAGTGTAGTTTCAAAATAACAACACCGAAGAGCAGCAAAAGAAATTGATTCAAGATGCATTCGTTAGTTGACTGTTTACGTACAACACGGTCTTCGTACAAAGAATTTGTATGTTGGTTGATAATTTGAGGTCTAACCCTCTAAAATGACGGTTTTCCAGACCTTGTGCTTTTTAAGGTTACCAACAAACATCCATCGCAACGTTAAAAACCTGGAACCATACCGTAACAGTTGACAGAGAGTAAAAGAATCATTAATAAGATTATAATATTTAGACAGTGAGTTTCAAACTTTGGCGCAGACTTTATTTATCCGTATGATTAATTAGCATCTTGGCATCATAGGTGAACTCAGTTAATGATTAAAACCAGGAATGTGAATCGTTACAACTAGTTCTAGTTCAAACTCTTATTCCTACCACTTCAAACTAATTTATAATCTTATTTCTACTCCATTAATCAAACGGGACTTCATAAGTAGGCTTTAGTAATGTGCAAAGGTCTTTATTTGCTTTTAATTAGTTTGTCGGGATTGATCATTTGAAGGGACATTCGAAGAAAGTTCAAATACCGAGATCAAATCGTTTACGTCTGGAGTTTTGTTTCACGCACCAGGTAAATTATTGGAATTCTCTACCGAACCAAGAAGTATCAGCACCTTCTGTTGATAAATTCAAAACGAAATTGAACCGCCACAGTGTTACAAACTGGAAGGATTAATATAGGTCGATAGGCCTACACTTGTCACTGAACATTGAAGAAGGACATTAAGCACTCATGTTGGCTTTCCACCTTGTACACTGTAGAGAATAACTACCGATGTATTATGAGAGGGTGATAAGACATGGTTAGTCAAGATAAATAAATCAGACATCATGATACGAGAAAATATAGTCAAAACCATAAAAAACACCAACCCGCCAAACGTTTCGATTTGATTTCACAACAAGAACTCGCTTTTACTGTTTCAAACAAAATAAAGAATGATTCTTATAAAAATGATGAATATTTCAAAATATCTGATCCACTACAGGCCTCAGTTAATGATTTGAAGCTGATATTCGTCTATCTTATGAACTTTTGTACTTTTGGTTCTAACGATCCACAGTTTTCCACTTTTTTTGGTCATAGATTATTTTTTGTCCCTGAGTATTTTTGCATCTAGTTCTTTCTAAAAAAACCCGTGTTTAAATGACTGGACAGTGCAAAAAAAGTAATTGCCAACGCCTGGGCTGTCGTTGTCCTGTTGAAAGCGGCATGCAGTGCGATGAGTGCAAAGGATGGTACCACGACGTTTGCACAAATTTAACGCCTGCAGCTTTCAAACGGTTCAGTAGGAATGGTTGCGTATGGCTCTGTCAACAGTGCTGTTCGGATGCTAACAGCTTGCTAATCGAGGCCATCTCATTGTTTAGTGCTGCCAAAAAATGTTTTGGCAAGAGTGGTCGCGACACATCATCAAGTACTCGCTCCGTTGACACGCAAATTGGCGTGAGGCAAACTAAAGTGAGTTTGAAAACAGATGACTCGCACTGACCAAAGGAGGGAGAACAGTTTCCAAAGAGTTCTGTCCGCACAAAAAACTCAAGGAAAAAACTTTCTTCTGTCCCACGTTTTCAAAATGGTATCCAGAAAGAAACACATAAAAGCCGCAACCGCAAGGCTCGATCAGTTTCTAAAGGGACATAAAAGCTGACCTCCCAAGTCATCGAAAACCCTCCGGAATCCCATAGTATGTTTGACGCGACTGTGGTTGCTTCTCCAAGCAACGTTGACGAATGGGTATAGGTTGTGAGGAAGAAACAGAAAAACGATATAAAAGGGAACCCTGCCCCCACAAAAGTAATCGAAAAATCGAAGACTGATCACAGTAACAGATCAGTCATTTTTCATAGGATCAAGGAGAGCGAAAGCTCCGAACCAAAAACTCGTTTTGAGCATGAAATTGTCCTGATAAAACAGCTACTTAATGAACTCATGCCTCAAAATATCTCCGGAGTCACCTTGCTAAAGGTGTATAGACTAGGTAGTTTAGCGAACTTGAAGCCCAATAAATCTAGACTGCTTAAAGTATTTTTCAAATCTTCGAATGAAAGGGACTTAATTTTACAGAATGGACATAAATTAAAGGGTTCGGGAGTTTTTATCCGAAAGGACTTGCCGTTGGCAGACCGTGTAAAAAGACGGGAAGCCGAAAAAGAACTACAAATTAGGTTAGACGCTGGCGAAAAGGACCTGAAAATTGTAAATTTTCGGGTTGTGAGGCTTCGTCAGAGAATGATGGCGAAACCACTCTGGGTGAACCATGGAGCCACTTAAATAGGCTACGGATCTGTTACACTAATGCCCGAAGCTTGCTCAATAAGCTATCAGAACTAGGTGAACAGATTGACTCTACAAAGCCAGACATAATCACAGTCACAGAAACCTGGCTGACACAGTCTATAGATAATATGGAACTCGATTTTGAAGGTTTTACTATAGTAAGGACCGACAGAATACGTAAGCATAAAGGAGGGGTAGTAGCTCTATTCATTAGGAATGCTATCCCGTTTGTCATTATTAATAGTGTATCCCATGAAAGTGGGACGTGTGAATTGGTTAGTTGCCCCTTCAAATTCAAGGGGCAAGAGCTGCTGATTGGTTTGGTCTATCGCAGTCCAAGCTGTGAGGTAAATGACGTCCTGTTAAACAGGCTCAAAAATTGGTCGCGAAGTGGTCGATGTCTAATCCTAGGGGACTTTAATGCACCTATGGTAAACTGGGGAAATCTACAAACCGAATCATCAGAAAATCCCTTCGAGCAGGAACTAGTTGATGCGGTTATAACATGTGCTCTAGTGTAACATGTGAAAGAAGCGACTAGGTACGACCCGGACACTGAATCATCCTTACTAGATCTTATATTAACTCACTATGAGGATGACGTTGAGAACCTCCTTTACATGCCACCCCTAGGCAAAAGTGATCATGCAGTTTTAACTTTTGACTTCCATATAACTGTCAATCACGAGCAAGCGTCAACTCAATCCAGACCTAACGTCTGGAAAGCAAGCATACCAGATATCATGCACTCTGCATCATTAGTAGATTGGTCAATAGACCCAGAGTCCTCAATTGAAACGGCTTGGGATGCATTCCGAAATTTATACATAAAAGTTACTGCACTCCACATTCCTTGAACTATACCAAGGAGGCCGAGAAAGTCCCCACCATGGTTCAATAGGGAGGTCCGCATCCTTCTCCGTAAGAGAAGAAAAATGTGGGATAGATTTAGGTTACTGGGGACTGATGAGACAAAATCCCAGAACCGAAATCTAGGAATACCTGTGCCTCGACCCTCCGTAAGTCTAGAAAGCTGTACGAAGAAAAAATTGTTAAGGAATCCATAGAATGTCCTTAACGCCTGTATTCCTATATAAACCAAAGGACAAAAAGAAGAGGAATTATTCCTGCACTATGGGGAGACAGTACTGCCGCGTCATTAGTGGAAGACGACTTCGGTAAGGCTCAAGTGTTCTCAAACTACTTTAGCAATGTATATACCATAGAAGCACCCTTCCCGTCAGCGCATAGAAACCCCTCCCACACATACACTGGATAGCGTGACCATTAATGAACTCGATGTCTTTGATCTGCTAAATAAGCTTGACATAGGTAAATCCATGGGGCCCGATGAATTGCATACTAGGCTACTAAAGGAATTATCTAACTTCGTTGCGAACCCTTTAAGTATATTCTTTAAGCTATCCGTTACGCAGGGTCGTTTACCAAAAGACTGGAAGAACGCCATAGTAAGTCCTGTCTTCAAAACAGGTACGAAACATAAACCTGAGAATTACCGACCCGTTAGCCTTACTAGTGTGGTTGTTAAAATCTTAGAAAAGATTATTCGGAAAGAGCTGTTTAAATACCTCGATGTAAACCGAATCCTTTCGGAGAAACAGCACGGTTTCAGAATAGGTTATTCTTGTCTTACTAACTTATTAGTCACTCGAGAAAGCTGGTGCGCTTTTAAGGACCAAAAGTTACCTGTAGACGTGGCATACATTGATTTCAGCAAAGCTTTTGACAAGGTTCCGCACAACCGACTGTTATATAAGCTAAAAAATGTCGGAATAGGAGGCAAGCAATTGACGTGGATAGAAGACTTCCTTGTTGGGCGCCAACAAAGAGTACGGGTAAACTCAAAATTATCTATCTGGGAAACTGTGCTTAGTGGAGTGCCCCAGGGTACAGTTTTGGGGCCAGTGCTATTCCTCTTGTATGTAAATGACCTTCCTCGCTTACTATCATAATCGGTCTTGCTATATGCTGACGATGTCAAGATATGGAGAACGATACGATGTAAGGGTGATATCTTGGAACTCCAAAATGACCTGAAGAAATTATCCGAATGATCTCATACATGGCAGCTGCCGATAAATACTTCCAAGTGTGTTGTGATGCATATCGGTCATCAAGGTTCAGATACATACACGATGAATAACACTGAGCTACCTGTTGTCCAGACACATAATGACTTAGGAGTCATCGTTAGCCAAGATCTGAAGACTACTGCACACTGCTGTGCAATAGCCGCCAAAGCTTTTAGAACTTTATGGTCAATACGTAGGGCTTTTACTCATGTCGACGCTCAAACGTTTTTGACTTTGTACACAGTGTTCGTACGTCCTAAACTTGAGTACTGCATACAAGCGGCTAGCCCCTGCTTAAAAAAAGACAGTGAGCTTTTAAAAAAGGTCCAGAGAACAGCAACTAAGCTGATTCCCGTAATAGCGAAGCTTCCGTATGATGCTCGACTGACCAAGCTAAACCTATTCCCTTTGTCATATCGTAGAACTAGAGGCGACTTGATTACAGTTTTCAAATTGCTTAATGATAAATTTGCACCTGATATGCCCTCATTTTTCCTGTCTTCCAAAACAGATAATTTACGAGGACACTCCAAAAAAGTTCACAAGCCCAGAAGAAATTACTTGTCAGCTGATTATTGACTTTCCCACCGAATCATCAACGAGTGGAATTCATTACCTCAACACGTGGTTGAAACTCCATCCGTAGATTCTTTCAAAAGAAATTTGGATCAACTGAGAGAACACAATTGCCAGGACTAACACAAGCCATCAAGCCTCCTGTCCTTTCCAAACTGAAACTGAACTGATCGAACAATCGAAGATAGTGATATTCATATACGTATTCATAAAAATATACATATACATATTCATACACATTCTGAGGCCGATAACAGTGACCAGAAAAACCAAATAAAATTGTGAAAATCTTAAATAACAACGAAGATCGGTTAGAAAGATATGTTTCTGTTAACGATCTCTATATATCCTTTCCTTAGAGTTTCCGGAAATAACAAGAATAGAAAAATGAGTGAGAAAGTGGATACATCCCATAAATCGAATATAAAAGTACGTGACGCTGTTTGAGGAATAGATATTATGTGTTGGTGGTGTACGTTGTTAGTGTACAGGACTATGATATATATGTAATTGGACATTGCAAGAAGTAAAGAACACTCAACATGTACAGTATAGCCTAGTAAGTTGATTGCAAGATATTGAAACTGACACGGTCACGTCAAAAAGCGACCAGACAACTTTGAAGGACGTTGATTATGCAAAGTGATTTTTAAAGAATGAATCACGAAATAATCTGTAAATTATCCGACACCATCAAGACCATTAGTAATCTGATTTACGACCTGTAATAATGCAGAAGAAATATTTAATACAAACGGCGGAAATTTGTATTTGAGCAGACAGAATGGTGTATTGTTAATAAGTTCACCAAAGATTTTATCCAATAAGCTCTCTAAATGGAAATCATTTGTGCCTATGTCAGAAAAATTCTTTGATCCTTGTAATTTACACAATATATTCCCAGGGGAACGACTCTGCTGCAATAGAACAGCAGGAACAATGGGAGTAGCCGTAGTGATTAGATGTAGCTGAAATGGTAAGCCAACTGGAAATTTCGAGAAATGAACAATTCAAGCTGGATAGAACTCGTTGAGTAAACTAGACATATGTGGATTCCCCAATAACCTAAGTGAACGAATAAAATGGGATTATTATCACTTTTCAGCCAGTTAATCCAATTCATACTTGACAGCCTCCCTTAAACCATTTATACTCAATCTATGCTTTAAAATGAAAAGCTCCACCTTACATCCAAGCATACCGGCTGACACAAATACCGTCCTCTTTTACTAATGATTTATTAACTGTGTCAGTACTGATTAGAAGATGGCCAAAAGATCACTACTTGTAGGCTTTACATTATGTTAACAAAAAGAAAGAGTCAGTTTCTCTTAGCAGTAATTGATTCTATGTTCAATTCGCCAACAAAAGCGATGACCTTTACATGTGTTAGCAAGTATTTTAGTGCCACATTACTGTGTATATTGACTCGCTCTATTGTAACAGTCAGGAGTCATTCTCGTACGAACCATTGAACAATAAGTTCGATCTGGGGATAGAATAATCTATTTAATATAAATACGTAAGGGGCTCATAGAGTGACCAAGTCTACATCAAGGGGCTACTACTACCACTACTTATAATAATAATAATCCTACGGTTATTGATAGGCTGAAAGATTACCCAAAAATAAGAAGACAGAAACTGGTTGGGAAATATATGTTATTATTCCAAACTTTTTTACATACATTCTCAACACACATACAGTATTTGAGATTCAAAAGAATTAATTGATTTAGTATCGACAACTTATAGTCACCCTAAAAACGAGAGTCTTGTCCAGAGGATCGTATACAGGTGTGCTACGAGCTCCCGCGCACATGTTACATGCTATTGAGTATTTTGGATATCATTATTTATCAGCCATTAACAGCGTTTTTGCCGTCAAAAGGGAAACAATCTTTTTGATCTATATCACTTTCACCTGTTTAGTAAATACTCGCCGAACTTTACACCAATGTTTTTCAGTGTACGATCTGTACTAAATAAAAATAACTTATCTACACACCCTTTCACCTTGAAACAAACACTCACTTGCTTGATAACGAAAATGTGGCTGTCCTCCGATGTCTCAGACTGATGCCTCCTAATAGATACCTACAAATTTTTATTGTTACCGAGGCTATAAAAGTGGTAGTGGTTGTCTTACGCGCATTAAGAAACATGAAGGTGGAATTATATAGCAATTATATCCCCAGTAAAGTATCTTATTCAATATGGCTTATTGTGTACGCTTACAACTGTAAAATATTGAACGTATATATCGTTCTACAAACATTTCTAGCTCAGCTAACTCCGCTATAAATGAATCATTTGCCCTAGCTACCTCTCTGGATTCTGCCCGCAATCCATTTTTAGTGACTTATATACCGCTACAAATAAAACTAGGACGTTCTTCGTAGAGAAATGAATATTAACAGGTATATGAATAATTCACTGTAATCTGTAGATGTAAAAAGAATAGTTGTCTAGGTTGGTTAGATACCTACCATTGTCCGGTTGAAACCAAAACAAAATGATTGGATAAAGTGACAGTACTAAAATTCATCATAAATTTAAATGAACATTGACAATAGATGCAAGAGAATTACCAATCACAACAAATAAATGATATTCTATCCTGTCCTAATAGACCACACACGGATTCATTCCAAAGATAATATTTGGTTGCTTTACAAAACATAGATTATCAGAAGGGATTGTGTGGAGATTTTAGAAATTTCACTGGCTTAAATCATGAATCCATTGAAGCTAGACCACCATGGAAAACCTGGAAGCACTGGACGGCCGTTTCGTCCTAGTATGGGACTCCTCAGCAGTGCGCATCCACGATCCCGCTCCTCGCGAGATTCGAACCCAGGACCTATCAGTCTCGCGCCAGGCGCTTAACCAACTAGACCACTGAGCCGGCATCCAACGGTGTTAATGTGAAAGCGTAAGAAAAATAAAAAACTATAATAAAATATAAATATTACCAGTTCAAATGGAATCAAAAAGGTTAACAGAATGTGTAATTAAAAGAATCAATTGGAACAAAATGCAATTATATATATATATATATATATATATATATATATATATATATATGGTAGGATTTTCACACGTGAAGCATTCGAAATGGATCTTATTGTAGATTATAGAACAACATCCACTATTAAGCCAAGAAATGGTCATGTTAGGACGATATTAAAATGACACTAAATAAATGTCGAATCAATATGTGTATAATTTTCAGGTTTCACAATATTTATAACCATCAATTATTAATTGTACATTAATGCTTTTACAGTTAGTCATGATATCTTAGTTCTGTAGCGTGGTGTCGAGTTGAGCTTGACTATGAACACCGCTACAAGACTACATGCCAATTAACCAATAAGATCCCCGTAGGTCAACATCAGAAGACAGATGATGGTTGTAGTCGAGATGTATTTGTTGGCGATCTCGTGGTATCGAAAGAATACCGAGATTGTGCCAAAAGGAGTACAAGCGTGGTTAGGGAGAGTAACCGAATTCGTACAAGTTCAAAGTCAACGGGAGAGTAAGTAAGTATAATGGCTGTCATTAGCACAGTTAAACAATCGAGAACACTAAAACAGTCACTGGTACAATTGGTCATAATAATAATTGTTTTCATTGAACCAATCGCGTTCTGTTGACAAAAGTAGGTCACTACAGTTCTTAGGCGTATCCTAATGACATATCCTAAGAATTCAACATGAAACTCCTTAGTATTAGGGTTTCTAGGGGCATGGCACTCAGCCAAATTATAATTTATGGGCATGACTGGACAAACTGTTTTAAAAATTTGCTTTGACTAAAACCTACCAATATCCAGCTGATCAGTATTCAGGACTAGCCCTACTAAGAAAGGTCAACGCTGATTTCATTTTTTCTTTTCTAGTCGTACTAGATTTGAAGAAAATTAAGATGCGAGTGCACGTTGGACAGACTTCATACGTAAGGAAACTGCGGAAAATCTGTATACATGTGATAACAAAAATATTTGATAAAATGTCTTGTCATTTGCTTTGTAAAGAAGCATATAAAAAATACTTCGGTGTGTCTTCCATAATAATAATATAAGGCTACCAAAAATGTCAACGTTTCGGTTTCACTTTTGATGCAATAAAAGTTGTGACAACTTAGCTGCCAGATGCAGAAAACACTATAAAACGTGATGAGCTGAGAAATCGCTTTGCATAAATTGGTTGTTCAAGCCTTCTATGAAGCTTGCACTTCTCCAAAAGGGCGTCATTTTTGGTTGGTTATTAGACACCAGAAATGAATTCCCTGTTATCGTTGATTATCGGAGGTTCCACTGTGAATCAAGGGACTGTGTCGTTCTATTATTTAGTGAGAATCATAACTGAGTTCGGCTACAAAAAGATATACTGCACTGAGAATCCAGAGTAACACGAGTATAAAACGCCAACTCGTTGTTTTACTGTAGCATCGAATAAGATCCTGAAATACATAGTTCTGTAAGTCTTCGATATTGATCTTATTGGTTTTACTGGACACGAGCCAGCTGAAGGCGTTTGGTCAAACATTCACGTCAGATCACTACTCGGTACGCTGTGCTAAACATTCCTCACGAAAGCTAATCAGCCTAGACCATCTACTTTTTGATGCGTTTATGTGGTGTTTGTGTGAACTAAGGATTCTATTGCACTAGATGGGTGCCTGATATTGAATTTTAGTAGAATACGTTAGTTTGTACTCACCTAAATCTTTTCGGTATTAATTACGTTATTTCTGGGACTTTCACGTCGCACAATAATTCAAATAATTCTAAATGGAGTTGTAATGGAACAGTTGTACACACACTCAAATTTCGATTATTTTTATGATTCAATGGGAAAGTTCAAAATCTGGTGTATGATCAAGGAATATGTTGAGGATTTCAATATTCTGATCCGTTTCATTACATTCAACGGAAAAAAGCCCACAACTTACTAAACATTTTGACATTTCCAGACAAACCGATTTCACCTTCCAACACAACTCCCAAGCAACTACTACTAGACAATGTGAAGTTTGCGAATTTCAAATGCTGTGAAGGATTATATTTTCATAAAATGATCCGTTAGCACATCAAGAATTCCACTGCATTAATACGCCATCCCAATCCAATGCATACTCAAGGTTATACAGATAACAATCCATTAAGGAGTTGCGAAGCAGGTCACGAAGATGTTCACAAGTTTGATAAATGTTTATCCCGTGGTAAATTTCAGTCATGTAACTCATGTAGGTTTCGTAATGCTAAATGTGTTAAATGTGGTAAGGTTAGAAATATTCAGTCAATTTGTGATACTACCGTTCATTTCGCAGCGAGTAATGTTACATTTTGTATTGCCGATCCTATCAAGTTGAATGTTTTAAATGAACCATACTCTGATCAGATTCCTGATATTATTTTAACAGGTATGCTTTGTTGTCATGATGCATGTAATTCTAGTAAAAGTATTTACAATTATGTGGTAGACATGTCGAGTGATATTATTTTATCAGATATGGTTTGTCATAATGATTCACTTATCTTTATTGAAATCTTAATTAAGTGTGAAGAACAAGTTCCAAATTAGTTATAAACTGACTAAAGTCTTCATGGAGTCACATTGTATTTTATTTGTTCTTACAATGGATTTATTTCTAGCGATATTTCTAATGTATTTGACAAATATGTTCCGAATGAGTCAAATTCTAGTCACGTTTCTGATGTTATTGATTCAGATGTTGAATATTCTTACAACCAATATAAGACGAATGGAATAACTAGTCATCGGTACGATGAATCAAAGAGAATAGCAAGATTTCTCGAAACAGTCAGAGAATCAGTTTATCCAGATATGAAGCTTGCACAACCAGTAAATTCAAATGGAGTTCGAGATTATTCTAATGAGTATATCGTTTATATTTTTCATTTGATTGCTTTGCAAGTGAATTAAGCCTAGATGAGTCACATGATGGAATGCCTCAAATTATATATCAGTGTGTGTCTCCAAATACTCACATATAGTAGTGTGAGATATGGAACGTTTGTGGAAATTTAGAACGTCAATTCGATCATGACATTCAATTAACAAAACCGAAAATATTTCGTGAAGTATAGTAGCAGGAAATCTATGTTTCAAATTCTAGGTATCAGTGATTTCAATGCACAACCGACATGCTGATCACATACAACTCCAGGACCCAGATAAGTCCATTCTAATTTCAATCATTAAGTCCAATACTAATGATTATATTTTAGATCGTAAAGTGTCTAAATCCAGTACACTGTCTGACAAACACGTAATGGAATAAACAAACTTTCAAATGATTACAGAAATTTAGATTCCGATTTAAGCTTTGACAGTTGTGGTATTTGTACGAACTGATGATTGTTTTGTACTTGATGGCTTCTTGATTTCAAACTGCGAATACAACACTTTCATTTGTGCTCACTTAGTTCTGATTAGTTTAAATTGTGCTATTTCTGTGATTCCTGGTTCATGTGAACATCAAATATACTGGTCACCAAAACTGACAGTCTTCAAGATTTATCACCAAATCCCTTCACTCCTGACATGTGTTTTCACATGGTTCGGGAATCTTGTTTGTAAAGGTGTCACGGATGAAGATGCAACAGGTATTCGAGGTTTGACAACGCTTTAAACAGTAACACCTTCTAATATGAATCGTACCAACCAAGTGAAATCAAAAGACAGATGTGAGGAGGTTCAAAGACAGAATTGATAGGTGTTGGGGTATTCAGAAAATACCCCGGAAATTATCTAATGCTATTCCTGAATGAGAAATGATGTCATTTCCCCATTGATTGATCATCAATTTGCCTCTCTCCCCCTCTCACAGTTACAACATTTGGCGACGGGGTGAACAAAAATACAATCCATATTCAGCCTGTAATTGGACGAAATTCAGTCTGACTATTTCGACCAATTAGCATCCAGATTCGTCATCAGTGTCCTTGAACGACATTGGTCATTAGTTATACGGTGATTTTCATTGCCGGTGCTGATCAGCGAAAAAATGTCTCTCCCTCCCGATCGATTGCAGCTGCTATTTTAACGACATTTGGACTTATTAGTCAATTTACGCACATAGCTGCGGTATCGCTCATGCTTTGAAGCTGCGACGGAAGTGGATGGATTGATTTCTCAATGGCACACTGAGCTGGATAATGATCGCAGCCTCGATGAATCCTCGACAAACTGTACGTCAAACGAAACAGCAGTCACTCAAGATCGGCCCAGCGTTCCAGTACTCTCCATTTCAGAAACATGCCCGGTAATGGATTCAAACTCCATTATCCCTGAAACAGAATGTGCAGACAGTGACTCATCTAATCTAGATTCCCTTGATTTGCCAGAAAATATGCCATATGTGTCAAATAATAATCAAGAACCTGATTCAGCTTTGATGGACGCTGATTATCATAGCGATCCACTATCCACTAGTGATATTCTCGAAAAATTTGATGATAATATTTCCGAAGAATCAAACTTCGATGACCTCATGTCAAGCGTCGTTCACCCTCACCGCTTAGTTATTCTCAGTCGATCTTCTGTGCGCTGCGACAAATATATTTTAATTAAAGTCAAATCAATTGTAATTTTGGTATTTGAGGACCCAACATTATTTCGTGGGGGAGGATGGACCCGGGAAACTTATATTCCGGATATCAGGTCCTGATCTTTGAAAAAAAAGGTGTTGTGGTATTCAGAAAATACCCCAGAAATTATCTAATGCCATTCCTGAATGAGAAATAGTGCCATTGACCCATTGGTCAACATTCTTCCAACATGTCATTTCCCTATTAGTCAACAATTCTTTGTGTCATTTCCTGAAGGTTAAATCTTGTACAAATGTTACTTTCTATTTTATGACACGTTGTGGTCTGTTTGATTGCTATATAAACAGAGTATGTTTGAAGTATAATGATTCATATCTCAGAGGCTAAGACCTGTGTTCTGAACTCAACTGGCTGGGTTAGACAGGGCAGCACGACCGATCAGAAATCTAGGTTGCTCTTACGTGTCTACGAGTCTTTGATCCGATCAATAATTCGCCACCCCTTCTCTCTACTCAAATCGTACGCACGTCCCACACGCAGTTATAACAATAGACTATCAATATATCGAGGATCGTCTGATCTAATCTGGTTAGCGATTGCAGTAGATGTTGAGCACGGCGTTCACACTTGTGATCTGGTGTGCATGCATGACCGAGAGCCTTCAACTAGATGAGTCTATTAAAACCAATTTGGTCAGCATCCAATGTCGAAAATTCACATAGCTACTTATTTTGGAGATTTATTCACCGCTACAGATCACATCCTCCCCCATTGTGGGGTAGTGAAGACTCTAAAACTTGGCCAGTCAGAAGTTTAAACCCAACGAGTTTGTCGTTGGTAAACACTCTTCTGATAGCTTGCTAGGTTTAGCAGCTTCTGGTCATCTTTCCTTACTATAAGTGATCATGAAGTAAAATATAGTAAAAAAGAAAAAGTAAAATGAAATTCCCGTTTCTCGTTAACTTCATCGTTCTTTTCACCGTCTTTTCCAGCCTTCCTCGAAAAGAAAAAACAGTTTGTAAGTGCATGTCGAAATACACTCGTACGCGCGTAAAAACACAAAGCGGGCGAGAAAATGGGAAATAAACTCACGCACATGTAATAGCGTGAAAAAGGACTTTTGTAGTATGTTTCTTTCTGTTTTGTTTTGTTTTTGAAATAGAAATATAGATATATAAGCATATTAAAATTGATTTTCTGTTATTACATATAGTGCAAAGAAGAATGGAGATGATATAAAATGTAAACTACCATCTTACGTGTAATAATCATTCAAAGGTTCTGGAAATCTTACTCTTCTTACAGAACGCGCTGTTTTAAGTTTATTTTCTGATAATGCCGAAGTGTCATCGTGAGTATTGGCTGTCGGTTGAGATATTATAAGTGTAGTGGTCGAGTCGTGCAATTGTACCGAAGGAACGTCGACGTGAATAGGATTTCCTTCTAAATACGCTGCTTTGAGGCGATCGATGCCGATGTTATCGTTGGTTCTGTTATCATCGATTATATAGTACTTGAGTTCGCGTTGAACAGCTTTGAAGGGTCCGCTGTATGCTGATTCGAGAGGTCGTCGATGTGAGTCTCAACGAACGAAAACGTGTGTACTATATCGCAAGTCAGGTTGAACGAAAACATCAGTTGATTGCGGTCGAGTGGAAATAGGTTTAACTGAACACACTGAGTTTGTAAGCCTGTTAGTGTAGGAGGTCAGATCCATGTTTATTGAAGAAGATGAAGGATCCACGAATTCTCCTGGAAGTCGAAGTGTCGTTCCATAAACGAGTTGAGACTCAGTGTATCCAATGTCAGCCTTCACTACATTGCGAATAGCTAGTAAGACGAGTGGAAGAGCGTCAGTCCACTGAGAAATGTTTGCGGCTGACATTGAAGCTTTTAGTTGTCGGTGAAAGCGTCCTACTAACCTGTTTTCTTGTGGGTGGTAGGCGGCGGTGGTAGACGAATTAGTCAGACATTTCTCTGTTTTCATATTCATATTACTCACGTAGTTGAGTTCTTAAAATGTAGTCGGATTATTTAAAATTGAGGACTTTTTAAGGATGCCTGAATTCACTAAATCCATGTGTATCTATCGGTTTAACTGCTCCTGTGGAGCCAGTTATATAGGGCGTACAATTCGGCAAGTTTGTCATCGTATTACAGAGCATCATTCGTTGTGGTTAAACAAAAGACAGGTAAAATTGATTAAAAGTTCTATTCTCACTCACTTGGTTGACAAAGGTCATCAAGTTGAATTGAATAAAGCTTTTAAGGTTATCTACCATATCCCATCAAATTCACCACATGGTTTACGAGTGCACCTTTTGCACATTGCGGAAGCCATCGTAATCCATGTTCACAAATCTGACAATTGTATTCAGAAGAAATTTGTACAACCACTTTCTCTGCCTTGGCCATCGGTATAAGATTCCGTTCAATAGAATTATTTTCCATACTTCTTACATTGAGTTTTCTTAATTTTGTTTAACTTCTTACGTAACTACTATTCTATGGACCATTCATTATAAATTCTGTTCCTTCTCTTTTTCATATATTATGCAATGTAGCAACTTCTTGATTTAATAATTACTTTGAATATTAATAATAATCTTTCTTTCAATTATTCAATGGTAATAAGTTTTGTTTATTTGAAGTAGCCTCCTTGTCATACTATCAATCTGTACTTTTTCCTTATGATGTTTATTTATGTTGTTACTAACCCATAAACTGCTTTGATTGATTAAATAATCTTGTATATGCATATATACATTACTGTAAATTGATATAACAGATGCCTTTTAATATTTTTTCTCCCACTCAGATATATTAAAATAATGTGATAAGAGACTAATCATGCAACATCAGAGCCACGATTCACGATCCATAATAACACTAGATAATACTCTATTGATCACACTTACAAGTAGTTAGTTTCAGTAAGTCAGTAGTAGAGATCAACAACAGGAAGGGAAATCATATATTTGATAGTCAGTAGGCTAAGTGTTTGTTTATCCACTCTCAGTGACCAATCATATTTTACCTTCATTACCATATATCAAGATTAGATAAAACGGTATTCAAGGTAGATCACAAATTCACATCACGATCATTTACAAACAGCAAAGTAAAAAATCGATATGCATGAAAACATGCCTCCTAGTAACAAAGGTATTAACTCCAATGGTATGCAAAAGTGTTCGCGTCGCTCAAATAGGCTGTAATTTACGAATTAGGTACAGAAAAAAATACCAAGTTAAATGGCAAAATCGTGACGAAGTTAGACACGCCAGAGAATATTACTTTTTCCCGACAAGTTTTCTTTAAGACGAGGTTACTTACTCTAATTGTATAGTCGAATTTTTGCTGATTTAACAAATAAACCATTTTTCTGAAAAATAGAAAGGACCTATCCCAACATCGTGACTTTAATGTCCAGCTTAGAGGTAATAATCAGTTCTACGGACAAACAGATTGGTCAATGACTGGGTCGTCTTTCAGTGGATTTACGTGATCAATATGGAGAATGCGATACGAATTCGACCACTGATGATATCCACTTAACCAGAAAACAAATGGATCACATGTTTGGCATCCGTAACGAAAGTGATGGCCTACTTGGATATATTCAGCTACCTGTACCTGCAATCCGTACATTTCAACAAATTGTCTTATTCTGTTCCAAAAGATCATCATGTCAATTATCTGAACAAATAATTCAGGTGCGTTTGTGAAAAGTTCACGGCCTTTCACTGAACAAGTTACACCAGAGAACAATCAGAGATATTGTGGTTGCTGACAATAAACATCGAAGAGAATTTACATTATTCAGATATCGATTCTCAAACTGCTAACGTCTAATTGGCGATTAATCAATATTTATCTTCAGGATCGATCAAGAAATAAGAAATGAGAACTTGTTGAAATATTTTACGCTGAGAATTCTATATTGTACCAAAGATATAATATTGAATAAAGCTTGTAATAATAAAAGTAATAAAATAAGGCGTCCCGGTTAGATTCAATGATTGTCACAGTCCACGCAACTTACAAGAAACAAACGGAAACTTTCAATCTTTCTTGATGTTCTACCGAAAAACAAATGCAGATGATCCATTATGAGCATTTATATGCAAAACACCAACATAGGGCGATCAATAAATGACTTTTTAAAGCTGAGTTTCACAAAGTAGAAATAAAAAACTTATTCACTTTGAGGGCTAGACAAGTATATTCCGAAGTAATAATAAACAACGAACTGCTACAATTTCCACAGATAATCATTAAAAATAGCTATCTGTTCTGGTTCATGCAGACGAACATGGAGCATAAACCCTAACCTGTGATTGACGAGTACAAATTGGTAGTGTGATGACAAGTGTACTCGTTTTGGTAAAAAATAATAAAGCCTTGAATCAATGTTTCATAATTGGGAATAAGTCAATGATTAGAAAAATATAGACATTAAAATAACATTCACAGAAAGATTATAACATTGCGTAACAAGAAGAAAGTGTTCAGATAGTTGAACCATGAAACGTATGATTGAGAAGAGAAAATGATGGGAGGGGGCGAACAAAGAGTATGGAAAATAGTAAGAAATTAAATAATTTACTAAGGCCAAGAGAGAGATAAAGGTGTTGTCAATTTCTTATGAACACAAAGACTTGAATTGTTGGCTCGAATTCCTATAGCTTCTGCTATGTGTAAGAGACGAGGTCGGACTAGTGTTATTATTCTTATCACAACTAGTACACCTGTCACTATACTATTAATTTGTACTTTTCGCTTATTATGTACTCAGAAACTGTCTTGATTGGTCTAACGATATCGCATATGCATATAAATATTACTGTATATTAGAGTAAAGCCTGATGAGGATCTAATCGAAAACAATATTGTTCGCTTATATACGTTGTTCCAAATCAAAATCATTCTGTCAAAATGTCGGATAAACGACTACAGAAGGGGTTATCGACTCGTCACTTTTTTGGAATACAAACATCGTTTAAATTTTGAGCGTTGGGCTTAAAACAGTTGTTTTTCATTTACTCTTCAATGACTCAAACGTGGGCTCAAGCAACGATACGATCCGCATAAATAAATAGTAATATCCAAGACATGTATGGGTAGAACGAGCGATTCTCACGACACCTTAAATGTGTGCTACACAAACTCTCATAGTCTTAGAAATAAAACATCTGAGCTAAGCTTCATGGCAGATGAATTATAATTGTTGTCACAGAGACGTAGCTCATTATACATGTAGACCGTTCTCTAATTATGTAGAATACATCTGTATTAGAAATGATAGTTATAAATCGCGAGGAGGCATAATATCATATGTTGGGAATCACTCGTGTTCAATCGAGCACATCTGAGGCGCATGATAGTGGTATATGTGAGGTATACCTCACATAGCTATAGCTTGTCGTACAATTAAATCTAGGCATGGGTTAGTAACTATTAAAGGAGTGTACTGTAGTCCATGTCTTCCTGACGAGTTTGCCATTAGTTATCGTCAGTCAGTCAGTCAGCTGCAACGTAGGACCAGGCACGTATATGCATCGGTCCAAGTTGCCATACCGCATTAGCACAACAAGATGAACACCGGATTCATAGGAGTAGTTAATTCAGTGGTGGTAATATATAGAAGAAAGATTGTGTATAAGGAGATAGTAAAGGAAGAAAGAATTAGTTCCTAGACAGATATGAAGCGATTTTAATCTCTTAATTTATTATTATTTATTTATTTTAACACATAAGTATAGGTACAGGGAGGCACCAAATACATATGCGCCACACAAATCTCAATTGATTTGTGTGAGGGCTGTGATACTGCTCGGGTGCCCAAACCGAAGCAGGTGGTTGTCTTAGGGGGCCACACCCCGAGCCTTTGACCTGAACGTCTGATCCACAAGGCAGTGGAGCATCAAAAAGAGATGCAGTCCCATGGTAGCCAGCCGGTGACCAACGATTGGTTCATACGCCACTTGTTCCCGCAGGATACTGGAGCCCATGTGCACCATTGGTTTTGGGTCCGGTTAAAGCGCCGGACATTCGCTTTTCGTCCTCTCATTTTTGTAAACAACACCCCCACCACGAGAAGGCAATGAGTAGGACTTCCCTGGCAGAGGCTATATACGCATGGCCATGTGAGAGCATTTCGAGAGGGAGAGCGGACTCTCCCCACTCTCAGCCGTACCAGGGCATTTTGGGGGCATCTCTTAATTTAAGGAAGACAGAGAGTGTATACACCGACGCCATTGTGATCGATTCTGAGCCATGTCACCAAGAGTCTCCAACCATTGGTTACGATAGTCACGCGGACCCCAACCAGGCAGTCTGAATCTCCCAAACTGGCTCAGACCAGAAGTTAGTGACTTCAAGCACTGATGCCACGTTTTGGTTTGGCCGCCCCTAACTTTCTTCCAATTATCCCCTGCACTAGTCAGCATTGCGCGTCGTGGTAATCGGTGTTCAGGCATACGCAACACGTGGCCCAACCATCTCAGTCGATGAAGATTCATAACCTCATCAACTGATTTACCATCATTCCCTAATACCCTGCGTCTATTATTTTATTATTTATTTATTTATTTGAACACATAAATATTGGTACAGGGGGGCACCAAATATATATGCGCCACACAAAACAATGATAATTTGAAGAGGAGAAAAGAGAAAAAAAAGTAATGAACGTGGGGAATTATAAAAGGGAGAGAGAGAGAACAATGGTGGGGGAAACGGAAAGGTACAATCAGAAGAGATCTTTCAATTAAGGAAGATACAACCACTTTTTATGAAGAAAGTAAGAGGTTACAGCACGATCGCCACTGGCTTCTATTCTTAGTCATATCTGATAACGTCTCTAGCCACTGCGTTACACCGTCTCTCGGACCCCAACCAGGGAGTCGTGAAGGACCAACAGAAGCTAGCCCTTTGCAGCTTTCTTTCATACCACGACACCATGTCATATACTGACCACCTCTCCGCTTTTTCCAACCAGTCCCAGAGTCGGCAAATAATGCACGACGTGGAATTCTCTGAGACGACATTCGTAGAACATGTTCAAGCCACCGAAGTCGGTGTTTCAAGATGGTGACACCAATTTCATTATCGTCTCTGTGACCGAACACACGATGCCGAACCTCTGCATTACTGACATGGTGTTGCCACTGGATGCCAGCAATCCTTCGGAGACAACGATGATCGAACACAGAGAGTCGTCTAACATCCTCAACTCGGAGAGGCCAGGTTTCACAAGCATAGAGCAAAACTGCTCTCACCGTCGCGTTGTAGATCCAACCTTTTACAGCCAGACTAACATCACGAAGGCACCAAAGGTGACCCAGATTGGCATAAGCCGCTCTGGCTTTCACTATACGTGCATTGATCTCATCACTCACGCCACCACCAGCACTTATGCAGCTACCTAGATACACGAACTTCTCGACTACTTCAATTTGCTCACCATCCAGAGTGAGTACAGGATTAGAATCCTGCCAGTCTTGTAGAAGAACTTTGCACTTCGAAGGTGCAAAGCACATACCATACCTACGGACACTGATTGCCAACTGATTAAGTGCGGATTGCATGACTTGGGCATTCTCGCACAGTAAGACAATATCGCCCACATACTCAAGGTCGAGAAGTCTTTCTCCAGGCAACAGATTCACACCACCATTACTTACATCCGTCAGAGCTGTTTCCAGAATGTCATCGATGGCAAAGTTGAGGAAGAATGGTGAGATTGGGCAACCCTGTCTAACCCCACTGCTCGAATGGAATAGTGGAGAAAGGTGGTTGTATGCCCTCACTCTGCCTGAGGTGTTTGTGTATAGGGCTTTTAGGATGTTAATAAACTTCTCAGGCACACCCTTCTTCAATAGACAATCCCAGAGAACAGTTCTGTCCGACGAATCGAAGGCAGCCCTGATATCAAGAAACACTACGATTGTTGGCCTTTGATAAGTATGGCGGTGTTCTAACACTTGGCGGAGGGTGAAGATATGATCAATACATCCTCGACCAGAACGAAACCCAGCCTGCTCCTCGCGAGTCAATCCTTCTCGGGTTCTGAACAACCTACGAAGTATGACGGAAGCCAATAGCTTGGACGCAATCGGAAGTAGACTTATCCCCCGATAGTTGTTACAGGAACAACGTGAACCCTTTTTAAAGTTAGGGACAACTATCGACTCATTCCATGATGTTGGTACACTCTCTAGTTCCCAGATCTTTGTAAACAACGTCGTCAGTCCCTTAGTCAGAAAGTCATCACCATCTTTAAAGAGAGCCGGAGGTAAGTCGTCTGGGCCCGGTGATTTGTAACGTTTCAAGAGTTGGAGTTCCTTGCGGACTTCCGCCTTATTTGGTGGATCAGTCGTCACCGGCCATGGAGGGCAGGACAGTCTGACCGATGTTGCCGGAGCAGCAGGCCAGTCGAACTGCCCTTCAAAGAATTCTGCCCATCGTCCAAGACGTCGATGGATGTTAGTGATTGGCGTTCCGTCATCCTCGCAGATTGTTTCGCTCACACCAAACTTCTTGCTGCCAGTGGCTCGGATGAGTTGGAAGAGCTTCCGGTAATTACCAGATGCAGCTGCTGCTTCCAGCTCATTAGCACGCTCCGACCACCAGGCTTCTCGGTCCTTACGCAAGCTTTGCCCGATTTCATTACGTAACATCCTTCGTCTGTGGTCAAACTCACGGTCACCTGGAGTAGACCGACGGGCTTCAATCAGTTGTAAGGAACCAGAAGAAACCCAGTGCTTGTAAGCGGGACGTTTCGCGAACCCACAACAGACTGTACCCGCCATTTTCATGGCGTCATGCAATTGCAACCAATGCTCATCTATACTTTTCGGTGGAATGGTAGCTAGCCTAGAAGCTAGCTCGGTTCGGTACTTACTAGCAACAGAAGTTGCAGCCAGCTTGCTAAAATCAATCCTGTGGTGGCGGTCACTTCGTTGTCCACTGAAAAGTAAGGTAAGATTGGCGCAGACCAGAGCATGATCAGATTCCAGATAGGTACTCCAAAAGGAGCGGCAGTCTTGTACACAACCGCGCCAGCGGTAGCTGATCGCGATGTGATCAATCTGAGTCCAGGCTTGAGATGCAGAAGGGGGACGCCAGGTGGCACATCGGCGATGACTGTGCCGAAAGTTAGTGCTAGCCAGAAACAGGTTGTGGTCTGTGCATAGTTGCAGTAGACGTTCCCCGTTATCTGTCCTGCGACCAACGAGTCCCCATCGGCCACCTAAACGACTCTCTTCTGTGCCTAGACGCCCGACCTGAGCATGCAAGTCTCCAGCTAGTACTACAATATCTGTCGAACGCACTTTCTGGAGAAGAACAGTTAACTGGTGGTAGAACTCATCCTTGATTGCATCCGAGCTGCAATCTGTCGGGGCATAGGCGGAGATGACGAAAAGACATCGTTTCTCACGCCGATTTCTTCTCACTTTGATGGAACTTTCTGATCTAACAGCACATAACCGACTGTTAATGGGGATCCAGTCGACTAGTGCTGCCTCAGCTCTTGCGCTTAGTGCGACACCAACGCCAGCAAGACCAGACGAAGATGCCACAGGGTCCCCGGATAAACGCACATAAAACAATCTTTTTGAAGTGACAGATGGAGAGCGAACTTGTAGTACTTCACCAGAGTCTTGAATACGGGTCTCGGATAGACAACACACGTCAATATTAAGACTTTCCAAAGACATAGCCAGCCCTATCTGTTGTCCGACCTGCATAAGAGTGCGAACGTTGAAGGCAGCCAGTTTGAATGGTGTACGTGGTTTCAGAAAAACTGCTTCAGTATTCATATTCGGTGGTAACATACAATTTCCAACCAGGCAGTGACTCGAGAACGTTTAGATAAAGCTGAATTTTCACCATAGGCGAGCTGCTGTCTGAGTCGAAGCGGATACAAAAAGTAGAAATAGGAGATAGTGAATAAATGACGTAGTAAATAATGATAATAATAATAATAATAATAATAATAATAATAATAATAATAATAATAATAATAATACCAGTCATTGCAATGTTAGTCGGAGAGAAACGAATATTTTCTAAAAGCAGATAGTTCATCATAGTTTTAGTGTGTGGGCTGAGATACTGCCCGGGTGCCCAGACCGAAGCAGGTGGTTTTCTTAGGGGGCCACACCCCGAGCCTTTGACCTAAAGGTCTAGTCCACAAGGCAGTGGAGCATCGTGAGGAGATGCAGTCCCATGGAAGCCGGTGACCAAAAGCTGGTTCATACGCCATTTGTTCCCGCAGGATACTGGAGCCCATGTGCACCATAGAATTGGGATCCGGTTAGAGCGCCAGACGTTCGCTTTTCGTCCTCTCATTTTCGTAAACAACACCCCCGCCACGAGAAGGCAGTGAGTAGGACTTCCCTGGCAGAGGCTGTATACGCGTGGCCGTGTGAGAGTATTTCGAGAGGGAGGGCGAACCCTCCCCGCTCTCGGCCATACCAGGGCATTTGGGGGCACCCTGCGTCTAACCTCACTATTACTTACCCGGTGATCCCAGCAGATACCCGCAATATTTCTAAGGCATCTGTGGTCAAATACTAGTAACTTACGAATATCTTCCACTCTTAAAGGCCATATTTCGCAGCCGTATAGAAGGACGGAACGAACTGCCGCGCAGTATACTCGTCCCTTAATTGATAGACGGATATCTCGCCTTCGCCATACATGACGTAAGTTGGCAAAGGCCAAACGAGCTTTTCGAATCCGTGCTGAGATTTCGTCAGACACCAACCCATTAGGGCTGATCAGACTTCCAAGATAAGTGAAGTTGTCAACGCGTTCGACTACTTCACCCCCTATCCTTAGTTCAGGTGTTGATGCAGACCAGTCCTGAAGCAACAACTTGTATTTAGAGGGAGAAAAGCGCATCCCAAACATTCTAGCATTGTTGCTCAGTGCTACCAAAAGACTCTGCATTTCATCAGCGTCTTCACCAAACAGGACTATGTCATCTGCGTATTCTAAGTCAATAAGTGGACCTCCTGGTAGGAGATCAATACCCGAGAAGTCAGTCGATGAGAGCGTTATTTCCATCAGGATGTCTATGATAAAGTTAAACAAAAAAGGAGAATTTGATTGAGATCATGAATCGACTGATGTTAGACCACCGTTGGAAACCTGGAAGCACTGGACGGCCGTTTCGTCCTAGTATGGGACTCCTCAGCAGTGCGCATCCACGATCCCGCTCGCGGGATTCGAACCCAGGGCCTTCAGTCTCGCGCGCGAACGCTTAACCTACTCGACCACTGAGCCGGCATCCAATGGTGTTAGTGTCTAACATCAACCAATCCACGAAATTGCGCGACCATCTTCCATTGTACTGAGGTAGATACCTGTCTCTACCCGACACGGATTAGCTCCACTGGTCACGGCTTCTCACTAGAACTCCGAGAATTCCCTCACGAAGCTAGTCACTAGTGAGCACATGTTAATTATCAGTATTGGGGTTGTGGAGATTATTAAGCTTTTGATTGAGATCATGAATCGACTGATGTTAGACCACCGTTGGAAACCTGGAAGCACTGGACGGCCGTTTCGTCCTAGTATGGGACTCCTCAGCAGTGCGCATCCACGATCCCGCTCGCGGGATTCGAACCCAGGGCCTTCAGTCTCGCGCGCGAACGCTTAACCTACTCGACCAAAAGGAGAAAGTGGACAGCCTTGGCGGACACCACTTGAGGTTGCAAAAGCAGATGACAGTTCGCCATAGGCTCTGACCCGACTAGTAGTGTTCGAGTAAAGAGCCTTCACAAGGTTTATGAACTTCTGAGGTACGCCTTTCAATGACAGACATTGCCACAGAACCTCTCGGTCAACAGAGTCAAACGCTGCTTTTAAGTCAAGGAATACCACCATTGTCGGACGCCGATAAGTATGCCTGTGTTCTAGAACCTGACGAATGGTGAATATGTGGTCGATGCAGCCACGACCAGGTCTGAAGCCAGCCTGATTTTCACGTGTTTGCAGTTCACGAGTCTTAGTTAGGCGTCCGAAAATTATCGAAGCTAGTATTTTAGATACTATGTTAGTCAAACTAATCCCTCTGTGGTTGTCACAGGATGATTTTGACCCTTTCTTAAATATTGGGACGATAAGTGATTGTGACCAGTTAGATGGAATAACGTCTAACTCCCAGATTTTAGCTAAAATATTAGTCAACCTAATCGCTAAGACTAGACCACCATCCTTAAAGACCTCTGGGGCCAATCCATCTGGACCAGCTGCCCTTCCTCGTTTCAGATTAGCTATAGCCTTTTGAACTTCAGCTAGAGTTGGGGGACCTACTTCAATGTTCCATTCACACTGTCTGGGAATAGAGGGTAGTTGTAGAGTAGCTGAAGGCCAGCTAAACTGCTCCTTAAAGTGTTCCGCCCATCGTTCTAAGCGTCTGGACTGGGAGCAGATGAGAGTGTCGTCTTTTTCCGAGATAGTCTCACTTACACTTGACTTATTAATTCCAGTTTCTTTTATTAGTCTGTAGAGTTGTCTTGTGTTCCCTATAGCCGCCGCCTTTTCCATCTCTTTTGCTTACGTTGCCCACCACTGCTCACGATCATTCCTTAGACTTTTGCTTAATCTAGATCTGATTTCTTTACGCTCTTCATCGTATTCAAAACCTATTGGGATGAGTTTGCGAGAATCTATCAGTGCAATAGACCTTGACGAAATCCATTGGTTTTTTGTAACCATTTGGTTTAAATCACTGGTAGATGTCACTGCTGTTTCCACAGCTGCTTGTGTAACTTTCCAAGCAACATCTGGGTCAGTCTCGTTTTCAGAACTACCTAAGTGTGACCTCAGTTGTTCCTGGAACCTACTTTTGGCTTTCTCATTACTCAATTCGGTTCTAATGAGTCTTTTTTGTGTGGCTCTTTTGCGTCCAGTGAGGCGCAAGCAGATGCGTGCTCGTACTAGGGCATGATCAGAGTCCAAGCAGGTACCCCAGAATGAGCGACAATCTTCTATTGACCCTCTCCAACGATGACTGATGGCAATATGGTCTATTTGAGTCCATCGTTGGTTTGGTGCAGGGGGTCGCCATGTTAGACGATGTCTCTCCTTACGCTTAAAATTTGTGTTTGCTAAAAATAAACGATTGTCTGAGCACAGTTGCAGCAGACGATCACCATTATCTGTTCGCTGTGCCGGAATACTAAAATACCCACCTAAATGTCTTTCTGTTTTGTTTAAGCTACCTACCTGGGCATTAAAGTCACCTCCTACGAGTACTATGTCTGAACGTTTAGCTTTCTGAAGAAGTTCAGACAGCTTTCTGTAAAATTCATCTTTCACTTCATCCGAACTGCAGTCAGTGGGAGCGTAGGCAGAAACGACGAAAAGGCAACGACGTGTGTCCCTATCCTTCCGAGTTCTTACGGAGCCGTTTAGCCGAACAGCGCATAGACGACTGTTAACGGGGATCCACTCTAATAGCGCTTGTTCCGCCCTCATGCTAAGTGCTATGCCTACACCTGCCAGTCCACGAGAACTAGCCATCGGGTCGCCAGATACACGGAGGGTGTATCCCGTTGGCTCTCCGTTTTGCCGAGGTGAGGTCAAGTGAATGACCACACTGGGATCCTGTATGCGTGTTTCGGAGACACAGCATACATCAATGGTACGAGATTCTAAGGTTTTAGCCAAGGAAGCCTGCTGACCGATTTGGCATAGTGTGTGTACGTTGAAGGCTCCAATGTATAGTTTGGAGCGAGGTTTCAGTAGACCTGGGGCAGTGTTTTGAGCACTAGAATCGTTGGCTGTGGTGACACTTGAGGAGGAAGCTAAAAGAGGAAGTTTAGTGTATAAAGTCGATGTAGGAGGAATAATAGGAATTGAAGAGGGAGGTTGACTATGAATACAGTGGTCTTGAGTGCTGTTAGAGGTATGAGGGCGGTTATCACTTCCTGGTTGCCCACACCGTGGAAGGGTTCTTCTGGAGGTACCTGAAAAGGAAATTGGATTAGAGTTGGTCATAGTGACCTGAGAGCGTGACCGCAGTGCCCAAGGGACAGCTGCTTGAGGTCGGTCACACACGACCTTTTTATGAGTGATTTTTGTGTTAGCTCCGTACTTGTTGAGTCCTTACCACCGGACACGGATATCCGTGGGATAAGGCGAGGTGTGCATTTTTAGGGTCGACCTTTTCTAACCCCACCCCTCCTTGTGGGAAGGCAGCATCGCTGTCATGCTGGTTGTCTGAAGGAAACACCTTACTGCTGTCACACCTCTGTACAGTCAGCAGTACGACTTCGCCTTCGGACCTTGGTTTTGTTGCTTTTAGTCTTACCGCTCTTCAACCGACCTGTCTGGCATGATAGGACCTTGAGGAACGGTTGTTCCAGCCAGTATAGCTCAGTTGCTTCATCACGATAGGCGAGCCCGACCACCACGTCAAGGTAGCAACAACGGTCAGGTTGCCATTAGTTAAATCTGTTCTTGAAGTAAGGCCAACCGTTGTCTCATCGTTGGAGATTTCAAACGCGCCGCATATCAACTGCATAGAGTTTACAACTTCAAGTGCATATTTTGTTAGCAGCCTGCTGTTAACCGTTATTCGGTGTGCACTTGTGCAATCTTTCGCAAAACCGACACAGTGACTTCGAACACGAACCGCAATTGCTGGACCTTGTCTTTACACACCACTGTGATGACGTTATTGATAACTATTACCTCCCCCAAACTTGCAGTGATCACGTTGCACTGTACCTTAATTTTTGGACACAGTATATATCCGCTCCGCCCTGTCCCAATATCTGAAGTGCTAATATTCTGGCAATCAGAGACTGTGTTCTCCAAAAGGACTGGCCGGTCTATGCGGATGGGTCAATCGAAGACATTCGAGTCCACATTACCATTCACCCCATGGTCAACACGTCGACTACCACATTGCCCCCCCCCAGGGATCAATTAGGAAACTCGAAGCTGCGGAGGCATAAGAAACACTTCTGGGAATTACCCTCGACAATATATCAAAAATCATTTAAGTGTGAATACCGAAAGATCCAATCATGAATATAACGGACTCCCACTGTCATTCATATGTAAAAGGAACATAGCTAGATGCTACCACTTATGAAAGACAGTTGGCATACTATAGACATACCTGCCTGAAACGATATTGTTCGTAAACTAAACGAAGAAAACGTAGTAATTGCATTCCTCAATTATTGTTGGAAGAAAGCTGATATACTAGCCGAACCAGATATGGTAAAGCTGAGACTTTATCAAACTATTACAGCAGAGCCCACCTTACAAGTAGTGTTAACAATACTTGTTATAACCACATCACTGAGACACCAGCAATGAGACCCGTACACGCCATTGAGGATGCTGTTCTCTAATTGGTCATTAGTCTCAGACCAGCTTCTGACGGGTTACGTCCACGATTGCAGCAATCCCACGCAGATATTATTTCAGGACCACACACAATGCTGATCAATATATTTCGTCCGCACACTCAACCCCTTAGGGATTGGAGTTTATTGTGGAGCAGACTGTCAATACCTATCCGAAAATGTGACATTATCGCCAAGTTCAAAAGTCTAATTACCCTGTTTCTAGACTCTAAGGAGCTTCACCAACTATTCCCGGAACTGCCCCCTCCAACCGTGATGGATCACCTAATATCTAGACCGATCATGAATATAACGGACTACAAATGTCACTCATATATGACAAAACAAGTAGTATAGCACGTGGTTTCCCTTCTCCCATTATTCATTACTAGTCATGCCCTTATGCTACTCCGCTTCACACTTCGAATCTCTCTAATGGTCAAAGTGAGCAGTGTAAAGTAAAAACGAGTATTAACAAGTAGTCTTGAGTATCTCTTGCGAGATTGTAGTTATCACTTAGTTCGTGTGTGGGCTGGGCTACTCCCTGTGTGCCCAAACCGAAGCAGGCGGTTTTCTGATAGGGTCACTTTCAGAGCCTTTGACCCAGAGGTCTAATCCACAACAGAATGAAACAACGCCAGAAGATCCAGTCCCATGGTAGCTAGTGACAAATAGTAGGTTCTCACATACCCTGGTACGGCCGAGAGTGGGGAGAGTCCGCTCACTATCTCGAAATGCTCTCACATGGCCACGCGTATATAGCCCCTGCCAGCGAAGTCCTACTCACTGCCTTCTCGTCGCATTACTGTTGTTTACGAAATTGAGAGGACGAAAAGCGACTGACCGGAGCTCACAGAATGTTATGTCATTTAGTATTTGGTGTTGAATATTTTATTATATGTAATAGAAATTATAATTTTCCCTGTACATATATGACTGGCATACAATAATGCAACATAGTGTAAGAATTAATTTACACAGTAATAAACTCTCAGAAAATTAGGATTGTCAAAGCAGAAAAAAATTATGATCACTTGACGAATGTACTCATCGAGAAATTACAAACTGGAAGCATGATATTTTCCCCGCACAGCAAGTTGACAAATGCCAATAAAACCTCCTGAATTCCTGCCGAGATTTCTTCAAACATCAGACCGTCAGTGCTGATGAGACGCCCAAGATAAGTGAGGTGGTCGATACGTCCAACTACTTCACTCCCTACGACTAACTCAGGCTCTGACGCAGGTCAATCCTGAAGCAACATTTTGGATTCGGAGGGTTAGAATCACATATGAAACATGTTTGCGTTGTTACTTGGTGTGGTCAGAAGACTGCATTGTGTCAGCATCAAACAGAACTATATTATCGATGTATTCCAAGTCAACAAGTGAATCTCCCGATAGGAAAACTGCTGAAAAGGTAAACAATCAAAGTGTTACTTCTGAAAACATGTCAATGACAAATTGGATAGAAATGGGAGGATCAGACGACCCTGGTAGACACTGTTTGAAGTTATTGATTCCGGTGATAGTTCTTCAAAGCTGACTCAACTAAAAATCTTCGAGAAGAGAGTCTGTACAATGTTAATGTACTTCTTTGGGATGTCTTTCAATGATAGACACCGCCACGGAACCTCACGATCATCGCAGTTGAACTTCGCCTTAAGGTCAAGAAATATAACTATAATCGGACATCGAAAAGTATGTCTATGTTCCAGAACCTGTCTAAGAGTGAATACTCGGTTTATACATACTTGTTTACGTCTGAAACCAGCATGGTTTTCTCGGGTTTGTTCCCCACGAGCTCTAGTTAGACGTCGAAGTATTAACGAGGCTAATATTTTAGACATCTTAGTTAAACAGGTTCTTCTGTGATTGCCACAAGAGGATTTCCGCCCTTTCTTATAAACTGAGACGACCAGCGATCGAGACCAGCCGATGAGATTTGATCCAGTTCCCAGATCTTAGCTAAGATTTCAGTTAAACTAACCGGTAAAACTGGACTAACATCCCCAAAGATCTGAGGGCTTAATCCATCAGGCTCTGATGCTCTCTTGGGTCGGATTATCTACGAAATGGGACTCGTCACTACACACTAACTTCCTTGACTATGAGAACACGTTTGACAGTGTAGATAGGAGATTTATGGAACCTTCTTCGACACCATGGTGTCCATCTCAGGGGAAGTACAGAATACAATGGACAGCCTGGATGCAACTAGGCGATTTGGACTTCGCAGATGACCTAGCTATCCTATCCCATACATACCAACAAATACGGGTGTAGACAGTGTAGCAATAGCATCTGAATCAGTAAGCCTCAACATACACAAGAGCAAAGCAAGATCTTGAAATGCAACACAGCGAGCACCAACCCAATCACACTTGATGGAAAAGATCTGGAAGAGGTCGTAAATTTCACATACCTAGGGGGCATCGTTGATAAACAAGGAGGATCTGATGCAGATGTGAAGGTAAGGATTGGTAAGGGCAGCATTCCTGCAACCGAATAACATAAGGAACTCAAAACAACTATCAGCCAACATGTCAGAATCTTCAATACGAACGTCGAGACAGTTCTACTGTATGGACCTGAAGCTTGAAGAACTACTAAAACCATCGTCAAAATAGTGTAAGTGTTTAAAACAATTGTCTACGCAAGGTACTCAATGTCCGTTGGTCAGATACCACCAGCAACAACCTACTGTGAGAGCAAGCTAGCTTCCAGCTGTAGAGGAAATTAGGAAAAGATGCCGGAGGTGGACAGGGCATACATTGCGGAAATTAACAAACTGCAACGCGAGGCAATCTCTATGTCAACTCCGTTATGCTTAGACTCTTGCTTATTCACACTATTTGCGTAAACTACTCCTTCACGCGTCATAAAAGTTATCTTCTCTTCGCTTCTCTACATTCTAAATTCCGATTTGGTAGCCATTCACGCAGCAAAGAACTATACACCCTTTCGGTAGTCTGATTGCTGCAGGTTGAAATACAGTCGAGGTTTACTACTCCCAAAAAACGAAGCGAAACTTGGAACCGTACCGTGATTTTAAAAGGTAAGTACAAACAAATCAATTGGTTTACGCAAGCGTGTCAGAATGTCAGATATTGGGAGACCAGAAGTGACCACAGTCGCCTCATGAGTGATAACCTCTGGTATCCAGAAATACAACTGTTCTGAGACAGGCTTGTCAGACGCACACTGAAGTTTCTCAATCTGCACAAATCTGTGTGGAGCTCAATGAGACCTCCTAACACTTTAACATGTCTAGTTCAAGTAACTAACATAAATCCCACTGCCAACACCGAGTACGAAAATAGTATGCATAAGGGTGACATTTTGAGGTGACTGATAGTTTATATTATCATACCTAGCAAATGACGAATTCTTACCAAAGACATAAAATTAATCTTTAATCTTTATTACAGTAATATAAAAGGGATATGGATCAATAACTACAATCAGTTAATATAATAAACATCTTGGGTCAGGTGGTGAAAGATATTTCATGAGTAATGCTAGCGCTTACCCAGTATTTATCCACAATTTCCATCAGATATTCTCCCAACTAATCCTTGCAACTGACTCGCTGAAACAGAAAGAAGTATCACATCAGTACTACCTCAGATTACTAAAGAGAAAGTCATGGGAACAGGACCAAACTGTCAGTCGCCGATAATGGTTAGGGAGGGGGGTAAACCTAATGTTTGTACGGATGCCTTTGGTTTGACGCCTTTTTGTCAAACAGTTTCATATCCGATTGATTACGGCTCCAGTTTACACCCACTGTATCTCACAGCAGTGGGTAAGATTAAGAGCCACGAGGGGGTATATGGCAGACTTGACAGCCAATGAGTCGTGGTCCAGAAGCACTCGACAAGCCTTGGTCTCATCATCGGAACCTACCTGTGGTTTATAGACACTCGTGTAACCAAGAATCGGAGGCTAAGAGAAACTAGGATACTGGGACGGCAAGTGAACCGCATGATCCGCACAACACGACAGATAGTTGACCTAAGTTCAAATAAACATTCAAAGGTAGGAATAGCGAACTGCTCATTCCGCAGGATTTTGGTCTTGGCTTTCGTTGCAACAAAGTTAAATGCTTACTTCGTCACTTTTAAACCCAAACAATAAAAAATCGTCTATCAGTGGAAGGACTTACTGAGGAATAACAGTTTGAATAGTTTCGTTTAGCCTGTGGAGATATGCCTGACAAGTTTATTTTGTGAATAGTTTTTAATGTTATTTGTATTTATTCTGTTAATTTCCCACTGCATATACATTTATCATTAAATGATTGTACCTGTTGTTTAAGTGTATGACCTTGAACGTTTTTTCCGTTGTGATACTACATAGCGTAACACGTTTGTGGTCGTTTCTAAAATACACTACTTCGCACATACCTCTCGTTCTACATTCACTCGCATTTGCGTTAACCGAAGTCTGAATCAAATACCATTTACCTTTGTAGCGTGGTGTCGAGTTGAGCTTGACGATGAACACTGCTACCAGACTACGTGCCAATAGACCAATAAGATTCCGGTAGGCCAAAAATCAGAAGGCAGATGATAGTAGTAGTTGCAATATATTTGTTGGCGATCTCGTGGTATCGAAAGAATACCGAGATCGTGCCAAAGGAGAACAGATGCGATCGGCAAGAAAGGGTGCGTGCGTAGTCGAAAACCGCGTAGAAGGAATGGAGTACGAATGGACGACCAAAATGGCTGTTATTAGCACAGTTAAAAAAACGAGCACAACAAAATAATCTCTGGTACAATTGGTTATAATAATAATTGTTTTCATGGAACCAATCGCGTTCTTTTGACAAAAGTAGGTCACTACACCTTTACAGACTGTGATTGGAATATACCATATATACACTGCTAGATCATATCGGGGAATCCATCAAACTTACGGGAGTTATTAACCATCTATAATTGTGGATTTTTAATACCAGATCAATTTAGAACACGTACCCCACTAGTGAACTAAGTAACGTTCCTTATTTCTATTTTGTTTATAACATTTAACTTATATATATATATATATATATATATATATATATATATATATTATTTGCTATTAATAACTGCTACTATCTTTTTGATTAATATATTGTCTGCTCCACCACAAGTCCCAATGGAACTGGAGTAACTACCAAACTTTACTTTTGGAGGATCCACAGAAGGTTACGTCGCTTTTTCTTTCGGTAATGAATTACAATTGTCGACTGTGACCACGAAAACATTCGAAAGCATAGACTGCCTATGTACGAACGCTAAGAGCTTACTGAACAAAATGGAAGGATTGAGTGACCTAAGTAACACTGATTATACTTATCTGACGGGAATATCCGAAGCATGAGAAGCATCCAGAATTTGGGACCAGGAGCTGTCAATACTCGAGATGTCTTTGTTCCTCAATGATGGCAGAACACAAATGGGCGGCGGAGCAGCCCTGTACTCGCGATCGCACTATGTGGCGTGTCAAGTGTGCACCCAAGAGTTTACCAATCTTGACGAATCTGTGTGGAGTTTAATGGAACTTTCTTACACCCCAACATGCTTAGTTGAAATGATCAACAGAAACGCCACTACCGACACCGAGTACGAAAATCGTGTGTTAGAGGGGTCATCATGCTCTATTCGTCTCGGATACACTAATATGCTAATTTTATGAGACCTCAATCTTTCCAAGTCATCTTCGCTTGACACATGCACAACGGAGGTGACAACTCTACTGATGCTTGGTTCCTCTATCTCATCGAAGAGTTGGGACTGTTTGAAAATGCGAAGCTATCAACTCGGTGGAAAAGCAGCCAGATACAGTCACGCATAGACTGAACCTTCACAAACGAATCACTCCTGATTGATGATTTCTCAATCCTTGCTCGCATACCAAGAACAATCACGCTTTCATAGCCTTCACGTTTATTGGTAGAACTGATCTAAAACGTCCCACCAACAACAGGCGTTACAATTTCATCACGAAGACTGAGCAAAGTATTTGACAATTTCGCTGGTTGGTAATCAAACCTATTTACTGCCCCATAGCTCATATATAATGGTTTGATTTCTTGGAGTGATCATTTAGGTATATCAATTAGTTCCCTTCCTTAATTCAGAATTTTCATACCAGCAATCAACTAATCACGAAGTTTAGTTTCCAAATGATCTCCAGAATTGCAGTTCGTTGCCTGTTTCTGTAGTTCACGCATAAAACCTTTAGCTTTCTTGTCGATTTGTTGTATCGTTTTGTGAAACCTCTATCCCTCTCAATTTAAACACCGTGCTCAACAACCCGTGCAATCGCTAACCAGATTAGATCAGACGATCTTCGATATATTGATAGCCTATCAAATATATCTTCGAACCTCCTCGCTTCTGTCTTTTGATTTCACTTGGTTGGTAGGATTCATACTAGAATGTGTCACTGGTTAAAGCGTTGTCAAACTTCGAATACCTGTGGCATCTTCATTGGTGAGCCCGAATTATCTGATACACCAAATTGCAAACTGTGTGTCTGCTCCTTTTTTCTATATCATTGCCTCATTTTAACTTTTTATATATCGTGATATTTTTCCCCGTGTTTTTGGATATGTATATTTCTCACTCGTTCATTCTTGTACTTGATATTTCATCATGACTGAACAGACACCCAATGTACCAAAGTTAAAAACTATGTCCCCACATACGTTCCAACTAATGCCCTTCTGGCCAGACAACATCAAAGCCTGGCTCTACTACGCAGAAGCCGACTTCTTCGAGCATGGCGTGAACGACACACGTGCACAATTCCTCGAAGTAGTCGAGGCACTACTGTGCGAATTCAACAGGTACGTAGCACCTAGCATGTTTACTAGTGATGTTTCGGAACCCTACGGAACACTTAAACGATCTATCCTTAAACGCGGAGACCTAACCGATCGACAAAGTTTAGACCAACTCCTTAACAACATCGACCTGCAACACGTCTCCGCCACAGACATGTTGCAAAGAATGAGAGAGGTTATCGGCCAATGAACCTTCAAAGTAAAACCCCAAACAACCCAGATTGACGTTACAGAGTCATGTCATTTGCTGACACGTTATCTTAGATTTCGTAATGATGTAAACGGTCACACACCCCACGAAAGAACACTTTACGTAGGCGATCTGTCTCTAGACCACGAGATAATAATAACCCCGACTGGTGTTGGTATCATAACCAGTATGGAAAGTCCTCCAGAAATTGCAGAAAACCCTGCAATTTTCCCGACTCAAAATCGATCGACACGAAAAACGATTCGGGCGACTTCCAAGCCGGCACGCGTTGACGGCAACCGCAGCCGGCGAACATGGTCGTCTGTTATACGTCACAGATGTGATAAGGGGATTTCTCTGCCTCAACGACACTGGCTCAGAAGTTAGAGTTTTCCCAGCGAATTCCAACGACCGGCTTCACGAACCGCTTTAAATTGTACAGGTGGGAAACGGAAAGCCAATCGCTACGTATGGCAAAAGGTACGTTTACTTCAACGTGGGTTTACGCAAACCCACACCAAGACGACCCATTAGAATTGAATCAAGTGATGAGAAAGCCGAAAGTATATTCCAGGAACAACTAAGGTCACACTTCAGTCAGTCAGTCAGTAACAACGTGGAACTTCGTACGTACGTACATCAGTTCGAGTTGCCATATCACATTAGCACAGAGATTCAGTTATCGATTCAAATCCCATAGTGGTAGAGGTACTGAAAGTATAAGTAGAGATAGGGGACATTAAGGTTTGATGATGTTATTAAAGGAGTATAGTCCAGTGGAATAAATTGAGAAAGAAAATAAAGGACATGAAGAATTCAGAAGATTAGAGTTTGAGAGAACACAAAGAGTGGATGCACCTGCGCTATTGCAAACGATTTTGAGCCATGTCATTCAAGATCTCTAACCATCTGTTGATATCGTCTCGCGGTCCCCAACCAGGTAGTCTACACCTACCAACATGACTCAGTCCACTTGTCAGTGACTACATGGATTTGTGCCATGTTTTGATCGGGCCGCCCCTAGCTTTCTTCCAACCTACTCCTACACCATAAAACATAGCGCGTCGGTGGTCGGGCATGCGCAACACATGTCCCAGCCATCTCAACTGATTAAGTTTCACTACTTCGTCAATTGATTTGCCATCCTTACCTAGTACCCGTTTCCTAACAAGTGAGTTACTTACTCGGTGGTCCAGGATATACGAGCGATGTTTCGAAGACACCTATGATCAAATACTAGTAACCTACGAATATCCTCTACTCTTACTGGCCATGTTTCACTGCCATAAAGTAGGACGGAACGAACTGCTGCGCAGTAAACTCGTCCTTTGGTTGATAGACGGATATCCCGCCTACGCCACAAATGACGAAAGTTGGCAAAAGCTAGTCGAGCCTTTTGTATCCGTGCTGAGATTTCGTCACACACCAAACCACAAGGGCTGATGAGACTTCCGAGATAAGTGAAGCGGTCGACACGCTCAACTACTTCACTCCCTATCACTAGTTCAGATGTCCATGCAACCCAATCCTGAAGCAACATTTTGCATTTCGAGGGAGAAAATCGCATGCCGAATATGCCTGCATTGTTGCTTAGAGTGGTCAGCAGACTCTGCATTCTGTCAGCGTCTTCACTAAATGGAACTATGTCATCGGCATATTCTAAGTCAACAAGTGGATCTCCCGGTAAAAGTTCAACTCCTGGAAATTTAGATGAGGAACGTGTCATCTCTAAAAGGACGTCAACGACAAAGTTAAACAAGAATGGAGAGAGTGGACAGCCCTGACGAACACCACTTGAGGTAATCAATTCTGATGACAGTTCACCTGCTTCGGTTTGGGCACCCGGGCAGTATCACAGCCCTCACACAAATCAATTGAGATTCGTGTGGCGCATATGTATTTGTTGCCTCCTTGTACCAATACCTATGTGTTAAAATAAATAAATAAATAATAATACAGTTCACCATAAGCTCTCACTCGACCAGTTGTGCTCGAGTAGAGAGCCTTTATAAGGTTGATGTACTTCTTTGGTACTCCCTTCAGTGACAAACACTGTCATAGAACCTCACGATCAACAGAGTCAAATGCCGCCTTAAGGTAGAGAAATACTACCATTGTGGGACGTCTGAATGTGTGTCTATGTTCTAGGACCTGACGTAATGTGAATATTTGATCAATACAACCACGTCCAGGTCGAAAACCAGCCTGGTTTTCTCTAGTCTGCTCTTCACGAGCTTTGGTTAGACGTCGAAGTATTATTGAAGCTAATATTTTAGACACTATATTAGTCAAACTAATTCCTCAGTGATTGTCACAAGAAGACTTTTGTCCTTTCTTATAGACTGGTACAGTCAGTGATTGAGACCAGTCAGATGGGATTACGTCCAGTTCCCATATTCTACCTAAGACCTCAGTCAATCTCGCTGCTAATACTGGACCGCCATCCTTAAAAATCTCAGGGGTAAACCTGTCAGAGCCTGCTGCTCTCCCACGCTTCAGATTTCCTATAGCTTTTCAACTTCGTAAAGAGTCGGAGGACTTACATCAACTTGCCATTCAGGTCGACTGGGGATCGTGGGAAACCGAACTGTGGCTGAAGGCCAGTTGAACTGATCCCTAAAGTATTCTGCCCATCGGTCCAATCTCCTGGATTGAGAGTGAATAATATGTCCATCTTTCTCTGCGATTGTTTCGCTAACAGTTGGCTTCCTAATACCGGTTTCCTTAACAAGTCTGAACAGTTGCCTGCTGTTACCTATTGCCACTGCCTTCTCCATCTCTCTTGCTTTCACTACCCACCACTGTTCACGATCATTGCGGAGGCTTCTGGTCAGTTTACGCTTAAGCTGACTCCGCTCTTCGTTATGTTCAGAGCCAGATGGAATGAGTTTTCGAGCATCTATCAGTGCGGTAGATGCTGCTGAGATCCAGTGTTTCTCACTAACCTTATGATTTACCGTACTTGCAGACATCACTGCTGTTTCTACAGCTTTTCCGATATCATTCCACGCTGCCTCGGAGTGGGCGTCACTTACATGGCTGTCTAACTGTTTTTCTAGATGTTCCTGAAGATATACTCTTAGCTTGACTATCATTTAGTAGGACCCTAAGGGGTTTCCTTGCAGCATGTTTCCTACGTCCAGTAAGACGTAGACAAATACGCGCTCGCACTAGAGCATGATCTGAGTCTAAGCATGTGCTCCAGAATGAGCGACAGTCTTCTATCGAGCCCCTCCATCGGTGGCTGATAGCGATGTGATCTATTTGGGTCCAGCGTTGGGACGAATTAGGGGGTCGCCATGTCAAAAGATGTTTTTCCTTATTTTTAAAGTTAGTGTTTGCAAGAAACAGGCGGTTATCTGAGCATAGCTGCAACAGACGGTCGCCGTTATCTGTTCTTTGAACCGCGACACCATAAGATCCACCCAGGTGTCTTTCGTTTTCGCTTAGTTTACCTACTTGAGCATTAAAGTCACCAGCCACTATTACTACATCTGAACGCCTAGCTTTTCGGAGAAGGTCGGAAAGCTTTCTGTAAAACTCATCTTTTACATCATCTGAGCTGCAGTCAGTGGGAGAGTAGGCAGAGACGACGAAGAGGCAACGACGAGTGTCCCTATCTTTTCGAGTCCTTACTGTTCCGTTTAGTCGGACAGCACACAAACGACTGTCTACTGGGATCCAGTCTAAGAAAGCTAGTTCCGCCCTAGGACTCAATGCTATACCTACGCCAGCTAGGCCACGGGAAGCAGCATCATGGCTTCCAGATACACGAAGCGTAAATCGAGTTGGTTCGTTACTTTGACATGGTGCGGTCAAATGAATGACACTACTAGGATCCTGTGTGCGCGTTTCGGAGACGCAGCACACATCGATGGAGCGAGATTCTAAAGTCTTAGCTAAGGAAGCCTGTTGTCCTATTTGGCACAGTGTTCGGACGTTGAAAGCTCCTATATGTGGTTTAGAGCGTGGTTTCAGGAGACCAGGAATAACGCTCCGCGTACTCGAATCGTTCGCACTAGCGGGGCGAGGTGATAAAGGGACGTAAGAAGGGTTAGTCGTGGAGATAAGAGAGTTATTAGGAGGTGTAGGAAGGATTTGAATGTGACCAACTTGGTCTCGTGTGTTGTTACGGGTATGAGGGCTGATGTCACTTCTCGGTTGCCCACACCGTGGAAGGGTATTTCTTGAGGGACCTGAAAAGGAAATTGGATTAGTGTTGGTCTTAGCGACCTGAGTGCGTGACTGCAGAGCCCAAGGGACAACTGCTTGAGGCCGGTCGCGCACGGTCTTTTTGTGGGAGGTTTTTAATGTGTTAGCTCCGTTCTTCAAACGGCCTTACCGCCGGAGACGGAAATCCGTGGGGTAAGGTGAGGTGTGACATTTTTAGGGTCAAACTTTTCTAACCACTTCCTTCCTTGTGAGAAGGCAGCATCGCTGTAGATGCTGGCTATCCGAGGGAAACACATTACTGCAGTCACACCTCTGTACAGTCAGCAGTACGACTTCATCCTCAGACCTTGAGTTGCTTACCGTCCTCCAATCGACCTGCCTGGCATGGTAGAACCTGCAGGAACATGTGTTCCAGCCAATATAGCTCGGTTGGGTCATGACGATAGACAAGCCCGACCACCACGTCAAGGTAGCAGCTACGGTCGGGCACTACAGAATGTGCTGTACCTCCATTCAATGTCTAGCAACCGTCTAAAGGAAAATGCCGACGGTTGCCAGAAGTGGTTAACCCATTGTTGTATGGCTCCTCCGATTGCTGAGTCTGAAGTATCTACTGCGATACTAATGGATGCTTCAGTGTCCTGATGAGCAAGTATTGTTGCTTGAGCGGTAAGTTCTTTAAATAGGGAGAATGCTTTTCGCGCGGTGTCGTGCAAATTGATGAATTTCGCATTTCCACAAAGTTGGTCGGTAAGAGGTTTCATGAGTAACGCACATTTCGGTGTGAACCGTCTATAGAAAGGTACAAGGCAGTTAGACGTGTGTAATTGCTTGATGATGATCGGTTCTGGGCAATCCAGAATGGCCGGCACTCTTGTTCTAAGGGGTCGGATGCCTTGTGCATCTATAGTGTGTTCTAGAAAGTCTAATGAGTCAGTCCCGATTTGGCATTTTTGAATGTTTACAGTAATGCCATGCTTCTGTAGTCGGTCAAAAACAAGATCCAGATGCTGGAGTTGCGATTCTCTGTCCTAACTTGCTATTGGGCAGTCATCAACATACGCATGTACTAAGTTGGGACCTCGAAAAACGTCGTCTATGAACCTTGCGAAAAGCACTCGAGAAAATTCGTAGAGTCCGAAGGGAGTTATAATAGCTGTTTTCGGAACATCGTCATGGGGATTTGGTTATACGCCTTTGCCAAGTCGATTTTCGAAAAGACAGTTGTACCTTTCAAGGTAGCTGTCAAGTCGCGAATGTGAGGCGACGGGCAACGATAGTGGATGGTTTTTGCATTCGATCGCCGATAGTCATCAGTTGGACGCTAATCGTTGCTGTCCTTTTTAGGGACCATGTGCAACGGAGACGCCTATGGGCTGTTTGACAGTCTTATGATACCTAAGTCTATCATGTGGTCGAGTCCGTTCTTCGCCAACCTTAGCTTTTCGGAGGCCAGTCGGCGTGCTTTAGAGAATACAGGTTGTAACGACCGAACTGACAGTATTCGGTTTGAACGCAGGACTGACGAATGAAAATGTATTCGAATAGGCCAGACTACGTTCTTCTGTATAGTTGACCAAGCGTTTTTTGAGACGCTCGTATTAAATTATATCATAACACAAACTCTATGCTCAAGTTAAACGGCTCCAATTTAGAAATAGAACAAATTATATCAAAAACACAAAATACCTCAAACGGTACAGCCTGTGCTATACAGTCAAAAGTTTTTCAGGGCGCAAAGTAGCGTACTAAGCAATAAAAGAAACAGTTAATACAAAAGGGTTCGATACCTGAGAATCAATAAAAATATTCCCAACAAAATGGGATCAAATATCTATCTTCAGATATTCGAGCAATCCTCCCAAGCAGACAGTCAAAAGGTTAATAGTCACACACTGGATCACTCCGTAACCATGAACTCAGTCAAACACAACATTACTGTCAATAGTCCGGCAACATGCAATAGGAAATTAAGTAACAAAAGATAAGTCTTTAATCAAAATCACGTAATAAAAGCTCAGACGAGGAAGACTGAAGAACAAATGGTGTGGTTAAACGAGGTCTGAACAAAGGTTAAAATACACGACAGGGAGAAGTAACAAATAAATGACAGTACTGTCTAACAAAAAAGCTGCGGAAGGATTTTCATAGCTCTCTCTCCGTTACATAGTGGGTCCTGTAGTCGTGATGTGATGTGTAAGGTTGTTGGTTGCACACGAAAATTTCGGCTGCGATCGATATATCCCAGAATACTTACCGAGTAGTGGTTAATAGAATGGGTCTATCCTGTGCTTAATTGTGACTAGAGATAATCTGCAACCAGCAAAAGAAGTTACGCAAACAGATTAATTATTGTTTCCGTCTACTAGCCTCCGTTTGCGCGTATCGATGATTAAACTGTGGTGTTGTAGGAGGTTTATACCAATGATTGGCATAGAAACATCTGCAACAACAACGATCCAGTGAATGGGTTTGCGTAAACCCACGTTGAAGTAAACGTACCTTTTGCCATACGTAGCGATTGGCTTTCCGTTTCCCACCTGTACAATTTAAAGCGGTTCGTGAAGCCGGTCGTTGGAATTCGCTGGGAAAACTCTAACTTCTGAGCCAGTGTCGTTGAGGCAGAGAAATCCCCTTATCACATCTGTGACGTATAACAGACGACCATGTTCGCCGGCTGCGGTTGCCGTCAACGCGTGCCGGCTTGGAAGTCGCCCGAATCGTTTTTCGTGTCGATCGATTTTGAGTCGGGAAAATTGCAGGGTTTTCTGCAATTTCTGGAGGACTTTCCATACTGGTTATGATACCAACACCAGTCGGGGTTATTATTATCTCGTGGTCTAGAGACAGATCGCCTACGTAAAGTGTTCTTTCGTGGGGTGTGTGACCGTTTACATCATTACGAAATCTAAGATAACGTGTCAGCAAATGACATGACTCTGTAACGTCAATCTGGGTTGTTTGGGGTTTTACTTTGAAGGTTCATTGGCCGATAACCTCTCTCATTCTTTGCAACATGTCTGTGGCGGAGACGTGTTGCAGGTCGATGTTGTTAAGGAGTTGGTCTAAACTTTGTCGATCGGTTAGGTCTCCGCGTTTAAGGATAGATCGTTTAAGTGTTCCGTAGGGTTCCGAAACATCACTAGTAAACATGCTAGGTGCTACGTACCTGTTGAATTCGCACAGTAGTGCCTCGACTACTTCGAGGAATTGTGCACGTGTGTCGTTCACGCCATGCTCGAAGAAGTCGGCTTCTGCGTAGTAGAGCCAGGCTTTGATGTTGTCTGGCCAGAAGGGCATTAGTTGGAACGTATGTGGGGACATAGTTTTTAACTTTGGTACATTGGGTGTCTGTTCAGTCATGATGAAATATCAAGTACAAGAATGAACGAGTGAGAAATATACATATCCAAAAACACGGGGAAAAATATCACGATATATAAAAAGTTAAAATGAGGCAATGATATAGAAAAAAGGAGCAGACACACAGTTTGCAATTTGGTGTATCAGATAATTCGGGCTCACCAATGAAGATGCCACAGGTATTCGAAGTTTGACAACGCTTTAACCAGTGACACATTCTAGTATGAATCCTACCAACCAAGTGAAATCAAAAGACAGAAGCGAGGAGGTTCGAAGATATATTTGATAGGCTATCAATATATCGAAGATCGTCTGATCTAATCTGGTTAGCGATTGCACGGGTTGTTGAGCACGGTGTTTAAATTGAGAGGGATAGAGGTTTCACAAAACGATACAACAAATCGACAAGAAAGCTAAAGGTTTTATGCGTGAACTACAGAAACAGGCAACGAACTGCAATTCTGGAGATCATTTGGAAACTAAACTTCGTGATTAGTTGATTGCTGGTATGAAAATTCTGAATTAAGGAAGGGAACTAATTGATATACCTAAATGATCACTCCAAGAAATCAAACCATTATATATGAGCTATGGGGCAGTAAATAGGTTTGATTACCAACCAGCGAAATTGTCAAATACTTTGCTCAGTCTTCGTGATGAAATTGTAACGCCTGTTGTTGGTGGGACGTTTTAGATCAGTTCTACCAATAAACGTGAAGGCTATGAAAGCGTGATTGTTCTTGGTATGCGAGCAAGGATTGAGAAATCATCAATCAGGAGTGATTCGTTTGTGAAGGTTCAGTCTATGCGTGACTGTATCTGGCTGCTTTTCCACCGAGTTGATAGCTTCGCATTTTCAAACAGTCCCAACTCTTCGATGAGATAGAGGAACCAAGCATCAGTAGAGTTGTCACCTCCGTTGTGCATGTGTCAAGCGAAGATGACTTGGAAAGATTGAGGTCTCATAAAATTGGCATATTAGTGTATCCGAGACGAATAGAGCATGATGACCCCTCTAACACACGATTTTCGTACTCGGTGTCGGTAGTGGCGTTTCTGTTGATCATTTCAACTAAGCATGTTGGGGTGTAAGAAAGTTCCATTAAACTCCACACAGATTCGTCAAGATTGGTAAACTCTTGGGTGCACACTTGACACGCCACATAGTGCGATCGCGAGTACAGGGCTGCTCCGCCGCCCATTTGTGTTCTGCCATCATTGAGGAACAAAGACATCTCGAGTATTGACAGCTCCTGGTCCCAAATTCTGGATGCTTCTCATGCTTCGGATATTCCCGTCAGATAAGTATAATCAGTGTTACTTAGGTCACTCAATCCTTCCATTTTGTTCAGTAAGCTCTTAGCGTTCGTACATAGGCAGTCTATGCTTTCGAATGTTTTCGTGGTCACAGTCGACAATTGTAATTCATTACCGAAAGAAAAAGCGACGTAACCTTCTGTGGATCCTCCAAAAGTAAAGTTTGGTAGTTACTCCAGTTCCATTGGGACTTGTGGTGGAGCAGACAATATATTAATCAAAAAGATAGTAGCAGTTATTAATAGCAAATAATATATATATATATATATATATATAAGTTAAATGTTATAAACAAAATAGAAATAAGGAACGTTACTTAGTTCACTAGTGGGGTACGTGTTCTAAATTGATCTGGTATTAAAAATCCACAATTATAGATGGTTAATAACTCCCGTAAGTTTGATGGATTCCCCGATATGATCTAGCAGTGTATATATGGTATATTCCAATCACAGTCTGTAAAGGTGTAGTGACCTACTTTTGTCAAAAGAACGCGATTGGTTCCATGAAAACAATTATTATTATAACCAATTGTACCAGAGATTATTTTGTTGTGCTCGTTTTTTTAACTGTGCTAATAACAGCCATTTTGGTCGTCCATTCGTACTCCATTCCTTCTACGCGGTTTTCGACTACGCACGCACCCTTTCTTGCCGATCGCATCTGTTCTCCTTTGGCACGATCTCGGTATTCTTTCGATACCACGAGATCGCCAACAAATATATTGCAACTACTACTATCATCTGCCTTCTGATTTTTGGCCTACCGGAATCTTATTGGTCTATTGGCACGTAGTCTGGTAGCAGTGTTCATCGTCAAGCTCAACTCGACACCACGCTACAAAGGTAAATGGTATTTGATTCAGACTTCGGTTAACGCAAATGCGAGTGAATGTAGAACGAGAGGTATGTGCGAAGTAGTGTATTTTAGAAACGACCACAAACGTGTTACGCTATGTAGTATCACAACGGAAAAAACGTTCAAGGTCATACACTTAAACAACAGGTACAATCATTTAATGATAAATGTATATGCAGTGGGAAATTAACAGAATAAATACAAATAACATTAAAAACTATTCACAAAATAAACTTGTCAGGCATATCTCCACAGGCTAAACGAAACTATTCAAACTGTTATTCCTCAGTAAGTCCTTCCACTGATAGACGATTTTTTATTGTTTGGGTTTAAAAGTGACGAAGTAAGCATTTAACTTTGTTGCAACGAAAGCCAAGACCAAAATCCTGCGGAATGAGCAGTTCGCTATTCCTACCTTTGAATGTTTATTTGAACTTAGGTCAACTATCTGTCGTGTTGTGCGGATCATGCGGTTCACTTGCCGTCCCAGTATCCTAGTTTCTCTTAGCCTCCGATTCTTGGTTACACGAGTGTCTATAAACCACAGGTAGGTTCCGATGATGAGACCAAGGCTTGTCGAGTGCTTCTGGACCACGACTCATTGGCTGTCAAGTCTGCCATATACCCCCTCGTGGCTCTTAATCTTACCCACTGCTGTGAGATACAGTGGGTGTAAACTGGAGCCGTAATCAATCGGATATGAAACTGTTTGACAAAAAGGCGTCAAACCAAAGGCATCCGTACAAACATTAGGTTTACCCCCCTCCCTAACCATTATCGGCGACTGACAGTTTGGTCCTGTTCCCATGACTTTCTCTTTAGTAATCTGAGGTAGTACTGATGTGATACTTCTTTCTGTTTCAGCGAGTCAGTTGCAAGGATTAGTTGGGAGAATATCTGATGGAAATTGTGGATAAATACTGGGTAAGCGCTAGCATTACTCATGAAATATCTTTCACCACCTGACCCAAGATGTTTATTATATTAACTGATTGTAGTTATTGATCCATATCCCTTTTATATTACTGTAATAAAGATTAAAGATTAATTTTATGTCTTTGGTAAGAATTCGTCATTTGCTAGGTATGATAATATAAACTATCAGTCACCTCAAAATGTCACCCTTATGCATACTATTTTCGTACTCGGTGTTGGCAGTGGGATTTATGTTAGTTACTTGAACTAGACATGTTAAAGTGTTAGGAGGTCTCATTGAGCTCCACACAGATTTGTGCAGATTGAGAAACTTCAGTGTGCGTCTGACAAGCCTGTCTCAGAACAGTTGTATTTCTGGATACCAGAGGTTATCACTCATGAGGCGACTGTGGTCACTTCTGGTCTCCCAATATCTGACATTCTGACACGCTTGCGTAAACCAATTGATTTGTTTGTACTTACCTTTTAAAATCACGGTACGGTTCCAAGTTTCGCTTCGTTTTTTGGGAGTAGTAAACCTCGACTGTATTTCAACCTGCAGCAATCAGACTACCGAAAGGGTGTATAGTTCTTTGCTGCGTGAATGGCTACCAAATCGGAATTTAGAATGTAGAGAAGCGAAGAGAAGATAACTTTTATGACGCGTGAAGGAGTAGTTTACGCAAATAGTGTGAATAAGCAAGAGTCTAAGCATAACGGAGTTGACATAGAGATTGCCTCGCGTTGCAGTTTGTTAATTTCCGCAATGTATGCCCTGTCCACCTCCGGCATCTTTTCCTAATTTCCTCTACAGCTGGAAGCTAGCTTGCTCTCACAGTAGGTTGTTGCTGGTGGTATCTGACCAACGGACATTGAGTACCTTGCGTAGACAATTGTTTTAAACACTTACACTATTTTGACGATGGTTTTAGTAGTTCTTCAAGCTTCAGGTCCATACAGTAGAACTGTCTCGACGTTCGTATTGAAGATTCTGACATGTTGGCTGATAGTTGTTTTGAGTTCCTTATGTTATTCGGTTGCAGGAATGCTGCCCTTACCAATCCTTACCTTCACATCTGCATCAGATCCTCCTTGTTTATCAACGATGCCCCCTAGGTATGTGAAATTTACGACCTCTTCCAGATCTTTTCCATCAAGTGTGATTGGGTTGGTGCTCGCTGTGTTGCATTTCAAGATCTTGCTTTGCTCTTGTGTATGTTGAGGCTTACTGATTCAGATGCTATTGCTACACTGTCTACACCCGTATTTGTTGGTATGTATGGGATAGGATAGCTAGGTCATCTGCGAAGTCCAAATCGCCTAGTTGCATCCAGGCTGTCCATTGTATTCTGTACTTCCCCTGAGATGGACACCATGGTGTCGAAGAAGGTTCCATAAATCTCCTATCTACACTGTCAAACGTGTTCTCATAGTCAAGGAAGTTAGTGTGTAGTGACGAGTCCCATTTCGTAGATAATCCGACCCAAGAGAGCATCAGAGCCTGATGGATTAAGCCCTCAGATCTTTGGGGATGTTAGTCCAGTTTTACCGGTTAGTTTAACTGAAATCTTAGCTAAGATCTGGGAACTGGATCAAATCTCATCGGCTGGTCTCGATCGCTGGTCGTCTCAGTTTATAAGAAAGGGCGGAAATCCTCTTGTGGCAATCACAGAAGAACCTGTTTAACTAAGATGTCTAAAATATTAGCCTCGTTAATACTTCGACGTCTAACTAGAGCTCGTGGGGAACAAACCCGAGAAAACCATGCTGGTTTCAGACGTAAACAAGTATGTATAAACCGAGTATTCACTCTTAGACAGGTTCTGGAACATAGACATACTTTTCGATGTCCGATTATAGTTATATTTCTTGACCTTAAGGCGAAGTTCAACTGCGATGATCGTGAGGTTCCGTGGCGGTGTCTATCATTGAAAGACATCCCAAAGAAGTACATTAACATTGTACAGACTCTCTTCTCGAAGATTTTTAGTTGAGTCAGCTTTGAAGAACTATCACCGGAATCAATAACTTCAAACAGTGTCTACCAGGGTCGTCTGATCCTCCCATTTCTATCCAATTTGTCATTGACATGTTTTCAGAAGTAACACTTTGATTGTTTACCTTTTCAGCAGTTTTCCTATCGGGAGATTCACTTGTTGACTTGGAATACATCGATAATATAGTTCTGTTTGATGCTGACACAATGCAGTCTTCTGACCACACCAAGTAACAACGCAAACATGTTTCATATGTGATTCTAACCCTCCGAATCCAAAATGTTGCTTCAGGATTGACCTGCGTCAGAGCCTGAGTTAGTCGTAGGGAGTGAAGTAGTTGGACGTATCGACCACCTCACTTATCTTGGGCGTCTCATCAGCACTGACGGTCTGATGTTTGAAGAAATCTCGGCAGGAATTCAGGAGGTTTTATTGGCATTTGTCAACTTGCTGTGCGGGGAAAATATCATGCTTCCAGTTTGTAATTTCTCGATGAGTACATTCGTCAAGTGATCATAATTTTTTTCTGCTTTGACAATCCTAATTTTCTGAGAGTTTATTACTGTGTAAATTAATTCTTACACTATGTTGCATTATTGTATGCCAGTCATATATGTACAGGGAAAATTATAATTTCTATTACATATAATAAAATATTCAACACCAAATACTAAATGACATAACATTCTGTGAGCTCCGGTCAGTCGCTTTTCGTCCTCTCAATTTCATAAACAACAGTAATGCGACGAGAAGGCAGTGAGTAGGACTTCGCTGGCAGGGGCTATATACGCGTGGCCATGTGAGAGCATTTCGAGATAGTGAGCGGACTCTCCCCACTCTCGGCCGTACCAGGGTATGTGAGAACCTACTATTTGTCACTAGCTACCATGGGACTGGATCTTCTGGCGTTGTTTCATTCTGTTGTGGATTAGACCTCTGGGTCAAAGGCTCTGAAAGTGACCCTATCAGAAAACCGCCTGCTTCGGTTTGGGCACACAGGGAGTAGCCCAGCCCACACACGAACTAAGTGATAACTACAATCTCGCAAGAGATACTCAAGACTACTTGTTAATACTCGTTTTTACTTTACACTGCTCACTTTGACCATTAGAGAGATTCGAAGTGTGAAGCGGAGTAGCATAAGGGCATGACTAGTAATGAATAATGGGAGAAGGGAAACCACGTGCTATACTACTTGTTTTGTCATATATGAGTGACATTTGTAGTCCGTTATATTCATGATCGGTCTAGATATTAGGTGATCCATCACGGTTGGAGGGGGCAGTTCCGGGAATAGTTGGTGAAGCTCCTTAGAGTCTAGAAACAGGGTAATTAGACTTTTGAACTTGGCGATAATGTCACATTTTCGGATAGGTATTGACAGTCTGCTCCACAATAAACTCCAATCCCTAAGGGGTTGAGTGTGCGGACGAAATATATTGATCAGCATTGTGTGTGGTCCTGAAATAATATCTGCGTGGGATTGCTGCAATCGTGGACGTAACCCGTCAGAAGCTGGTCTGAGACTAATGACCAATTAGAGAACAGCATCCTCAATGGCGTGTACGGGTCTCATTGCTGGTGTCTCAGTGATGTGGTTATAACAAGTATTGTTAACACTACTTGTAAGGTGGGCTCTGCTGTAATAGTTTGATAAAGTCTCAGCTTTACCATATCTGGTTCGGCTAGTATATCAGCTTTCTTCCAACAATAATTGAGGAATGCAATTACTACGTTTTCTTCGTTTAGTTTACGAACAATATCGTTTCAGGCAGGTATGTCTATAGTATGCCAACTGTCTTTCATAAGTGGTAGCATCTAGCTATGTTCCTTTTACATATGAATGACAGTGGGAGTCCGTTATATTCATGATTGGATCTTTCGGTATTCACACTTAAATGATTTTTGATATATTGTCGAGGGTAATTCCCAGAAGTGTTTCTTATGCCTCCGCAGCTTCGAGTTTCCTAATTGATCCCTGGGGGGGGGGCAATGTGGTAGTCGACGTGTTGACCATGGGGTGAATGGTAATGTGGACTCGAATGTCTTCGATTGACCCATCCGCATAGACCGGCCAGTCCTTTTGGAGAACACAGTCTCTGATTGCCAGAATATTAGCACTTCAGATATTGGGACAGGGCGGAGCGGATATATACTGTGTCCAAAAATTAAGGTACAGTGCAACGTGATCACTGCAAGTTTGGGGGAGGTAATAGTTATCAATAACGTCATCACAGTGGTGTGTAAAGACAAGGTCCAGCAATTGCGGTTCGTGTTCGAAGTCACTGTGTCGGTTTTGCGAAAGATTGCACAAGTGCACACCGAATAATGGTTAACAGCAGGCTGCTAACAAAATATGCACTTGAAGTTGTAAACTCTATGCAGTTGATATGCGTCGCGTTTGAAATCTCCAACGATGAGACAACGGTTGGCCTTACTTCAAGAACAGATATAACTAATGTCAAACTCCTCAGGAAGACATGGACTACAGTACACTCCTCTAATAGTTACTAACCCATGCCTAGATTTAATTGTACGACAAGCTATAGCTATGTGAGGTATACCTCACATATACCACTATCATGCGCCTCAGATGTGCTCGATTGAACACGAGTGATTCCCAACATATGATATTATGCCTCCTCGCGATTTATAACTATCATTTCTAATACAGATGTATTCTACATAATTAGAGAACGGTCTACATGTATAATGAGCTACGTCTCTGTGACAACAATTATAATTCATCTGCCATGAAGCTTAGCTCAGATGTTTTATTTCTAAGACTATGAGAGTTTGTGTAGCACACATTTAAGGTGTCGTGAGAATCGCTCGTTCTACCCATACATGTCTTGGATATTACTATTTATTTATGCGGATCGTATCGTTGCTTGAGCCCACGTTTGAGTCATTGAAGAGTAAATGAAAAACAACTGTTTTAAGCCCAACGCTCAAAATTTAAACGATGTTTGTATTCCAAAAAAGTGACGAGTCGATAACCCCTTCTGTAGTCGTTTATCCGACATTTTGACAGAATGATTTTGATTTGGAACAACGTATATAAGCGAACAATATTGTTTTCGATTAGATCCTCATCAGGCTTTACTCTAATATACAGTAATATTTATATGCATATGCGATATCGTTAGACCAATCAAGACAGTTTCTGAGTACATAATAAGCGAAAAGTACAAATTAATAGTATAGTGACAGGTGTACTAGTTGTGATAAGAATAATAACACTAGTCCGACCTCGTCTCTTACACATAGCAGAAGCTATAGGAATTCGAGCCAACAATTCAAGTCTTTGTGTTCATAAGAAATTGACAACACCTTTATCTCTCTCTTGGCCTTAGTAAATTATTTAATTTCTTACTATTTTCCATACTGTTTGTTCGCCCCCTCCCATCATTTTCTCTTCTCAATCATACGTTTCATGGTTCAACTATCTGAACACTTTCTTCTTGTTACGCAATGTTATAATCTTTCTGTGAATGTTATTTTAATGTCTATATTTTTCTAATCATTGACTTATTCCCAATTATGAAACATTGATTCAAGGCTTTATTATTTTTTACCAAAACGAGTACACTTGTCATCACACTACCAATTTGTACTCGTCAATCACAGGTTAGGGTTTATGCTCCATGTTCGTCTGCATGAACCAGAACAGATAGCTATTTTTAATGATTATCTGTGGAAATTGTAGCAGTTCGTTGTTTATTATTACTTCGGAATATACTTGTCTAGCCCTCAAAGTGAATAAGTTTTTTATTTCTACTTTGTGAAGCTCAGCTTTAAAAAGTCATTTATTGATCGCCCTATGTTGGTGTTTTGCATATAAATGCTCATAATGGATCATCTGCATTTGTTTTTCGGTAGAACATCAAGAAAGATTGAAAGTTTCCGTTTGTTTCTTGTAAGTTGCGTGGACTGTGACAATCATTGAATCTAACCGGGACGCCTTATTTTATTACTTTTATTATTACAAGCTTTATTCAATATTATATCTTTGGTACAATATAGAATTCTCAGCGTAAAATATTTCAACAAGTTCTCATTTCTTATTTCTTGATCGATCCTGAAGATAAATATTGATTAATCGCCAATTAGACGTTAGCAGTTTGAGAATCGATATCTGAATAATGTAAATTCTCTTCGATGTTTATTGTCAGCAACCACAATATCTCTGTCCTAACTTGTATTTGAATAATAAAGTTTGTTATAGATGGCTGGACCAATTACCATAAGCCGTTTAGTCGTGAATTTTTCAATGCCTTTCTACACAACATTATCAACAGTAACTTTAAGAAGTGAGCTATTTGAAGTGTGTGGTGATCTTGTCTAGGAAGACAATATGAAACTTCGTAACTAAACTATTCAGCACAGAAAAAAAAACGCTTTCAAAATTCTTCTAAGCTATAAATATTCTCTATCATCTTGAGTAAATATCGACAAAAATAACCTCAAGTATACATATTTATAATCTTAATGATATTGAATACAGTCTAATGAAATAAAAATACAGGATATGATAGATTGATAAATTAGTATACTAGAGCCCGTTTTGATCAAATAGATTATTGTGCGATATCTCAGATTTTCAGTCAGTCAGCTGCAACGTAGGACCAGGCACGTATATGCATCGGTCCAAGTTGCCATACCGCAGATTTTGGTATAAAGTGATATCTACCGATAAGGCATGGAATATAGTTTAAACAGGATCTCATTTCAAACGACTTCAAGTAATGAAACTACAAAAAATCTATTGTGATTTGATCACTAATAATTGTCTCGATACATAAACCCAAGTTGATATGGGATATCAAAAGGCGGAGTTGATCAAAACATTTTTTCTATGTACAATTATCAAAAAATGAAAATAATTTATCGATAGTTAAATTCTATTTTGTCTCAACCTTCTTGTTTTTAGTCAATTTTATTGATTTAATTGAAGTTTTATTGATGACGTTTGATTTTTTTTTCAGTTTTCCAGTACTGTTGGCAAATTTTTTCATTAGTTGTTTAGGTACTACATCGTTGTTAGTTTTCTTTTTTGTTTTCTTTACTTTTTGTTGTTTTTTAGAAATCTTTAAAGATTTTGATAAATCAATCATTTCAATATCAGAATTTTCATTGAAATTCTTTGGGTCATTATTAACATCATTTAATAATTCATTCTCTTCATCACTGTACTCATCGGTGGAGACACCTTCTAATTCAAAATCTGATAATTCATCTAGATCACAATTATTAACACTTTTATCATCTTCATCCATTAAAGCAGCTTCCAAATCAAAATCACTTTCATCGCTTTCATCAGTGTTTAGCGTAGGTTTGTTCGATTCTTCATTCTTACTATTCACATCATTCTTGTTTTCATGTTTTTTTATTTTCTCTTTTTTACTTTTCTGCTTGACTTTTGACTTAGATACATGTGTTACTGTTTTACCATCATCAATATCATAGGATGAATCACTATGCTCGGAGTTGGAGTTGGAACTGTCAGATTCCGTTTTTGTTTTACTTAAATTGTAATCTGTATTTGGCATAGGCTATAGAATAGAGGAAAATAATGCCAATAATTATAAGTAAAGTAAAGTTTATGGAGACTGTTAGCGAAAATACATTGTAATCAATTAGTGGTATGATGGTGCGATAGCATTGTGGTTGAAGCATTTGGATTTCAATCAATAGATTATAGGTTCAACTAGACAGTAATACCATTAACTATCACATTTAAAATGGAACTAAAGGCCAAATATATGAATCAGTAGTGGGCAAATGAAATACCAATAGATAAATAATCGTGCTTGAAGATACAGTAATAGCCCCCAAATGCCCTGGTACGGCCGAGAGTGGGGAGAGTCCGCTCTCCCTCTCGAAATGCTCTCACATGGCCATGCGTATATAGCCTCTGCCACGGAAGTCCTACTCACTGCCTTCTCGTGGCGGGGGTGTTGTTTACAAAAATGAGAGGACGAAAAGCGAATGTCTGGCGCTTTAACCGGACCCCAAACCAATGGTGCACATGGGCTCCAGTATCCTGAAGGGACAAATGGCGTATGAACCAATCGTTGGTCACCGGCTACCATGGGACTGCATCTCCTTACGATGCTCCACTGCCTTGTGGATCAGACGTTCAGGTCAAAGGCTCGGGGTGTGGCCCCCTAAGAAAACCATCTGCTTCGGTTTGGGCACCCGGGCAGTATCACAGCCCTCACACAAATCAATTGAGATTTGTGTGGCGCATATGTATTTGGTGCCTCCCTGTACCTATACTTATGTGTTAAAATAAATAAATAAATACAGTAATAAGTTTAAGCTTCACCGAGAACATAAACACCGGAATCCAATTACATTTATTTAACCAGTCACAAACAGAACTGAATAGATATCTCGAGTCAGATCACTGCGCAGAACATAGGATTATCTACGCACTCCATACACAAGACAAGTAGTCTTAAGTATGTTTCTGTCATACAGAACCCTTATTCCCTAAAAATGACACGAAAACTGGGAAAGTAGGATAACATCTAAGTTATGACAATTAGATAGTGTTTTATGAAGAACTAACCAATCTGGGATGTCCTTTCAGTGGAACTACGTGATATTCTGAATTGATAAAAGTAGGAAATGTTACATCGCATATCAACTTTGCAACTGACTGAAAACATGCTTACTGCATAATCCGTTATAAAGGCCAGGAGTGTGCGGTCTTAAAGAGTTGTAGACAAGCTACTAAGTAGATGACGGTTCGAAATTCAATCGTTTGACCCACAATTGTCTGGTTAGTCTCTAGTATCAGCACTACATCATGCACAAAAAAGTGTCTATAATCAAATACCAAAGACCTATTGCTTATTGTCCAACATTAATATGGTAGGTAAGAATTAATCCTAACAGTTATTATTATTATTATTTATTATTTGAACATGTAAAATTGATAAAAGGGGGCACCAGATACACATACGCCACACAAATGTCACTTGATTTGTGTGAAGGCTGAGATATTGCGTGACCATGTGAGAGCATTTCGAGAGGGGTAGCGGACTCTCCCCACTTTCGGCCGTACCAGGGCATTTGGGGGGAATCCTAACAGTTAGATCTTAATTCTATTGGTGAATGAGTTTACTTACAGAATTCATAATATCCGATCGCTTATTTATCAAATGATATCTAATCGATGTTTATTTTTGTGCCTAATATTTTGTATATAAGCGTGTTATTCTGCCAAACATAAAATTGGGAATACCAAGTAATATCCTTCTACATGAGAAATAGTATTGATTGAAAGAAAGATTTAGGAAGAAAGTCAAATCTCTGAAGAACTCGAATCAGGTAATCATTTCATTACTTTACCGATAGAGCTAAGAGTTACAAACATTGATTAGGTCTCAATTAAAAATAGAATATTAATATCTTTTCATTTGTGTTAGTTGTTTGAATCTTCCTGTTGATGTTTAGGGTTGCAATTGACCAGTCGCTTTTGGTATATGCGCATCCAGTGCAGATTACCTTGATACTTACATTAAGTTATAAGCATTACAAGCAGAGTTTGATACGGACTAAAAGTAGAATGCAAGACGCACTTTCGTCCTCAACGAGACCCGTCAGCCGGATATACTTGCATCCCACAGCTAATATCTTGTGCAGTGGGGTGAAGGCAGGTCCTGAATTCTACTACTAGCCACCATCCAACTCTGATTATTATGCTTGTGACTTAATAGCAATATAGAGACAATTAGGACTGGATGGACATAAACCAAAAGGGACTGATCAATTGCAGTTCTAAACATCAATGGGAAGATTCAAAAAACCAATACAAATGAATTTAAATTCTACCTACTGCACAAGCCAATGACTATCTGGACTTAATATTTAAGTGGATGGAGAGACGGAGTTCGAAGCGGACGGTACTGAGTTCGAGTCCTGAAGTGGACATCAACTATGGAATGCAGGTACATCTAGTCGACAAGTCCAAGACGGGACGCAACATGTGTCCTGGATCCCAATGCTAGCCACCATCCAAATCTGCTTTTAATCGAATCCTGTGCTTACCTGCTACTTCCATTAACTTGCCTGGATTCACATATTAGATTTGCACATAAGGCCTAGTAATTAACCTTTTTCTCTATAGAAGAAACCAACGATATCACAGAAAAATTAGATGATACAAACAGAGTTACTCACTTCCTTTTTATTACTCTCAGTTAAGCGATTCAACTCGTTAAAACGAATTTGTTTGTGTTGTACATAGAATTGCCAAAATGGTAGAAGTTTGTTTGAATTATCAATAAAAGTACACGTCGACTCAATGTTCAGCTAGTGAAAAACATAAGAGAAACCAAATACAAAGATAAAGTCGTAACAATTTTTATAGGCTTCTTAATATAATTATTATTTTCATTGTCCCCAAACACACTGCTGGCATTAATAAAGAGGTAATTTCACCGGTTATGAGTAGTGATTTGGAGACAACATTAACCAGACACAAAATTGCTGGGTATCTTTATTTTTGAGAGGCTACATAACAACTAAGTGACCCGAGTTAGAATTGACATTGTAACAGCGCCATATATATGAAGAGGATTTGTATTATTTACATTTACTCTAATAATAAGTTGATTGATTTAAACTCCAACACTGGTAACATACTCAAAAAGCTACCCAGATACACAAACTTTTTAATCATTTTCCGGTGGGTTACCACATGAAGCAAGTGTGGGTAGATTGTTAACACTATAATTGGCGCAAACCTACAACCTTACCGGATTTCCACCTCGAATGTTTCGAATTATCTTACGTAATTCACCTTTGCCGGACATATCCCGATAATATGAACTAATTGAAAGGAACCTAATATATGGGATGTTTTTTCCTGTACTGATGATGTAAATGTAATTTACACTGTCACAGTTATTGTGCTGAAATCATTTCATTCTTCATTATTAAAACATGCTAACGAATGAGAGTTCTCAGCAACAGGGACAATGCACTATCGACTTTCAGTTGCCAAACGTGTTATTACATATATTATTATTGGTAAAGGTTTGAGTTATCCCTGTATAGAAACGCGGAACTGGGTTGTGATCAGTCGTTTTTGGAACGCGTAGGTCCTGTGAGTGTTTCTTGAATACGACAATTTCATCAAAAATTATTTAAAGTATACACTATGGACAACAGTCCTGAGGTCCATGTAGAACCAGTTGATCAGTCAATCCCAGATTAAAAGTATTAAACTTTATTGCTAGTAACAATTAACCTGACACAAAAACTGGGAACATCGGTTAACAAAATTATCATTACCAACAATGAACTAATTTACTTACTATTTCATTCTTACTAGCTAAATTCCGAACACGCCTTCGACATTTAATAATCCATTCTGAATGTTCGCGTACTTTAATCATTAAAGCTTTCATTTGTCTACAAAAACTGGCTACACGACAAACATGTAAGAATTGTTTTACCTAAAATAAATAAATAGAATGAACATTGTATAATGTGGTATGTCGTAGCTATAGCTAACAATAATGGGAAAAAGTAGCTTCAACTTCTACAATATTCGTTCAGTTATAAATAATTATCTCAAGTTATTAGTTAGCCAGTCAGTCAGCTACAACGTAGGACCAGGCACATATATGCATCGGTCCAAGTTGTGTGGCGCATATATATTTGGTGCTCCCCTGTACCAATATTTATGTGTTCAAATAAATAAATAAATAAGTTGCCATACCGCATTAAGACACAGTTTGTAGTATAGCTACATCAATCTTTATGATGGTATAGCTGTGAAATGGTGATTTAAACATTCGATTTCGGTCATAGAGATATAAAGTGAGAACGTCACAAATCGGAGTTTTGAATACTGAGTAACGCTTCTAGTGTTTTGTGGAGTTGACTTACATCATAGTTACAACCAATGAACTTGAATCCCATTTTACCTACTAAGGTTCGAGAAGTTTGGTAAGATAACTAACCCTTATACGAATATATATTTTCGGTGTGAGTGAGATATCTGTTCATTAAAGAACTGATACACTAAACATGAAATTGCTTGGTTTTACTTTATGGTTAGGAAACGTGGCCTTTTAAAGTAGAGATCTATAGAGGTTACTAGTATTTAATTGTGTCTTCGTAAAGTTGTTCACATATGATGGAATCCCTGTTAGCCCCCAAATGCCCTGGTACAGCCGAGAATGGAGAGAGTCCGCTCTCCCTCTCGAAATGCTCTCATATGGCCACACGTATACAGCCTCTGTCAGGGAAGTCCTACTTACTGCCTTCTCGCACCACGGGTGTTGTTTACGAAAATGAGAGAACGAAAAGCGAATGTCAGGCGCTTTAACCGGATCCCAAATCAATGGTGAACATCGGTTAGCTCCAGTATCCTGAAGGAACAAATGGCCTATGAACCAATCGTTGGTCGCCGGCTGGCTACCATAGGACTGCATCTCCTCACGATGCTTCACTGCCTTGTGGATCAGATCTTCAGGTCGAAGGTTCGGGGTGTGGCCCCCCTAAGGAAACCATCTGCTTCGGTTTGGACATCCGGGCAGTATCACGGCTCTCACACATATCAATTGAGATTTGTGTGGCGCATATGTATTTGGTGCTTCCCTATACCTATACTTATGTGTTAAAATAAATAAATAAATAATATGAATCCCTGTTATCATATTAATTTTATATTGCTATATTGGTTTGATGAATCAACTTCGGTCAATACCCAGTTATTTTAAGTCTAACGTTGATTATGACTGATTACACATATCCAGGATACGATGAAAATTTGTGGCTCTGGTGGATACTTTTGGTGGTGTTAAATTCTCTGAGCAAAGTAGTTTAACTACTGAGCATTCATTGTCATTTTCAGCGCCTACTTCATGCATAAGATGAAGATAAATGCTCAACAATTAAACTACCTAGCTCAAAGAACTTAACACCACCGAAATATATACATAAATTCTTCAAATAAAGCGATACTTCACAGACTCACTTCAGTGATAAAAGGCAATGAATACTCTGGAAAAACAATTGAATTTGCATGCAATGCCATACATTCTGCTAATAAATCAAATAGCCAACTAATAATGGCATCATTTGATGCGGTTTCACGTAGTTGACTAGGTGTGAAGTGAAGCAACAAGCGTAAATCTAAAGGAGCATTTGAAACGCGTCCAGATCGTTGATTGAAGTTAACTAGTTGAAATACATCTAACAATATTGGTAAAGTAGGTATTAACAAATGATTATCTGCTGATAAAGCTCTGCCAGTTAGTGGCAGCCGAAGATCGTTATTTTCCACTAACGTTTGCTTTTCTTCTGACAAGTTTGCTTCACACAGAACAGGAACTCCAGCCATGTTGTGAAGCATAGAAATGCAGTGAAAATGCAACGGTAACCAACGTTGACCTTTATTTAACCTATTGGTAGGATAGATTTAAACTTCAGTTATTTCTTGAGGAAATGATGAATTGAAAGTCAACTGACAAAAACGTTTCCATCTTACTCTTCTAACAATTGGTAATTGTTATAACGTAATCCAGACTATGTATAGCACATTGATAGAGTATCCGGTCGTGATGGAATGTCGACTACCGGTCGTATTATCGTATATTGTGGCAAACGGAAAGGCATTTATCCCACTTTTATTCCATAGGGTAATTCGCTAAGATTCTATCATACTTGAAGTCAAGTACAAACTTCTTACGAGCTCAATATGAAGATGAAGTAATGGTTTAATCTTACATGATTTTTCTACTGGTTTTTGGTCGCTGTCAGTTTTTTCATGACAAAAAGGCAAGGCTTATCCTGTTACTTATAGGAAGTGGGTCCAGTTATATTTGAAATTTCAATTGTATCAAGTGTTGGATATTTACATAGCTCTAGTAGGAAGTCTGAAGTCAGTTTCCTTTTGGTTGGAATTTATTAGTAAGATGTATTTGCACGTTAGGACAAATATTAAGTATTAGACTAAAATAGCACTATTTAAAACTATGATCTATAGTTATTAGTGAGTCACTATGATTGTTACTAGTCTTATGCTAGAGTATATTCACGGAAATGCTACTTACACAATCCTACTTTATACTACGTCCCCTGTTGTATTTTCGCTTTCTCACTGCCGTTTCATCTGTCTGCACGATACATCCTACTCCTCCGAATGATTGGTGTATACGTGTTATTTTAGTTGCACATATGTCACGGCAGTACTTATACCACTGGACTGCTGAAGTTTCATAAACAACTACAAACGCCGCATCCAGTGTTACTGGTGTATTTATTACTTAATTTGCAACTATTATCATAATCTGATTCAGTTTCAGTAGCAATCGAGCAAAGAAAGTCCTCGTTTTAGCAGACTTTCTCCTCCAACATGAAGGACAACGCAATATAATCTCACCATGGTGGTTTGCACACTTTACTGCGGTCATTTGATAACCGCAGTCTCACGTACAAGAACTTTTTAGTTATCCCATCCCTTGTTAGCCTCTCAATAATCACCCCTTCTCTAAAATCCGCTGTAAACCGATCATATGTGAGCATTAGGTGTTAAACTTGGCTCCGTGACCTTGAAACGGCTTACACGCTTCTGATTGGCTCGTCCCTAAATTAGAGTCTCGCCAATTATACTTATATTATTGTAACCATGGATAGAAAAAAAAAAAAGAAAAAGAATAATAATGTACAGTAAACTTTGTTTTATATTTTTAGACGATGTGTATTAAGTGAACAAATTTCTATGAATGAATGTTGTTCAAATTCTTCAATTCATGATGTTTGTAATTTTTGTGATCAAAACTCTGAAACAGAAATCGATATATCTGATTGTCTTTGTAAGTTTATATCTTTAGTTTAATCAATTATTAATTGATAAATCAATATTTTATTTTCAATAATTCAATAATTAAGGCATGAACTACAGTTTCTTTATGTGAAACAGGGTTTCCTGTAGATTAGTCTCAAACACATAACATGTCAAAATAGTGTTTATGATGTTAAGTCACTCATACTGTGATGTATACTACTTATGTAAACATAAGTAGTATATGATGTTATTCGTGAACAGAATGTGTGGCAGCAGAGAGACAAGAGGATCGAACAGTGAGGAGTGGAATCAGAATGCAATTTGTATGGAAATACAAGAACAATGAAGTGTGGGCCATTTTCAGGCAATTGATGGTCATTTTGCAAATTGAGTATTTACTATATGGTTGTTGGATTTTATTAACAGGTTCTGTAATTTGTTGTCAGAAGCATTGGATTGTTCACTACAATTTGACTATTGGTGTTGCAGTCTAGTGAGTAGGTTTTGATGACGAACTGAGTAGTATATGAGGGTGTGTGATGTGTATCTAGTGAGATGAGGATAGATGAGTGTGGTTGTGAGAAGATTTCGTGAGATGAATGGAATGATCACAATCAAGCATTGATTCACGCATTTCTCGGTCGATCAATCAATGCTCAGTGTACTACGAAGTGCATCCACCACAATCCGCATCTCACATGAAACAGAGGAGACTGCAGTCAGTTGACAGTGAAGAATGAGCTGTGTGCATTCTAGTGAGTGAAACATGACTGCAGTTGGAAGGATGTAAGTGATTTGTGCTGTGAGCTACTTATATTGACATAAGTAGTATATGACGTTAGTGAGGAGCAGAATGTGTGACAGCAGAGAGACAAGAGGATCGAACAGTGAGGAGTGGAATGAGAATGCAATTTGTATGGAAATACAAGAACAACGAAGTGTGGGCCATTTTCAGATAATTGATGGTCATTTTGCAAATTGATCATTCACTATGTGGTTGTTGGATTTTATAAACAGGTTCCGTAATGTGCTGTCAAATACATTCGATTGTTCCCCACTGGTGTTCTTGTTCACTACAATACTAGTATCCAGGTTGTTATCTGATCAACAAAATCTGGTAGGTACTTGACAACTAGACAAACATGATTTTAGTCACTATTGATGAATCAATGAATGATATCAATGTGGGTTTGAAAATAACAATTAATTTCTTCTTTAAATCAATTAAATAAAGAATCATACCTTATTGAATTAAAACAATCATAATAATATTCTATTATTTCAAACATTTATTACTATAGGCCATATCTATTTCATATTTCTATTATGATATGGTTATTAGTGAATTTGTCTATATGTAAAGACAAATTAATGAATTAAGATTGAATTATATTTCAGTTAATGGGAGTAAAGTTGATTAATGTACCTAATTAACCTTTCGAACAATTGCTTTAATCTTAAACTCAATTGTTGATATATAGTTTCAAGAGTTCCAATGAGAATCCTTAACTGATCGATTTCAACCATATCAGGTATGAGATAGTTATCTATCTCTGTTAATAAAAGATGATTTCACACTATCTCAGATTGATTGTCTTTAAGCATGTACACTATTGTATCTTAGCTCAGTGGTGTAAATGTTGAACTCTCTCTCTGTGAGATCAATGTCCATTGATTCGATTGCCAATAGGATCGTTGATGTATAAACAAATATTTAAATAGAATAGTTATTTCTTTAAAGTCTATGATAGTTCATATAAAATCTATGACTTTTCTTAAAATTTCCTCAACTCAGAATTTCAAGTGTATTCGTCAAATTCACATCAACACCTGAACTAAGGATAGGGGGTGAAGTAGTCGAACGCGTTGACAACTTCACTTATCTTGGAAGTATGATCATCCATAATGGGTTGGTGTCTGACGAAATCTCAGCACGGATTCGAAAAGCTCGCTTGGCCTTTGCCAACTTACGTCATCTATGGCAAAGGCGAGATATCCGTCTATCAATTAAGGGACGAGTATACTGCGCGGCAGTTCGTTCCGTCCTTCTATACGGCTGCGAAACATGGCCTTTAAGAGTGGAAGATATTCGTAAGTTACTAGTATTTGACCACAGGTGCCTTAGAAATATTGCGGGTATCTGATGGGATCACCGGGTAAGTAATAGTGAGGTTAGACGCAGGGTATTAGGGAATGATGGTAAATCAGTTGATGAGGTTATGAATCTTCATCGACTGAGATGGTTGGGCCACGTGTTGCGTATGCCTGAACACCGATTACCATGACGCGCAATGCTGACTAGTGCAGGGGATAATTGGAAGAAAGTTAGGGGCGGCCAAACCAAAACGTGGCATCAGTGCTTGAAGTCACTAACTTCTGGTTTGAGCCATGTTGGTAGATGCAGACTGCCTGGTTGGGGTCCGCGTGACTATCGTAACCAATGGTTGGAGACTCTTGGTGACATGGCTCAGAATCGATCACAATGGCGTCGGTGTATACAGTCTCTGTCTTCCTTAAATTAAGAGATTAAAATCGCTTCATATCTGTCTAGGAACTAATTCTTTCTTCCTTTAGTATCTCCTTATACACACTCTTTCTTCTATATATTACCACCACTGAATTAACTACTTCTATGAATCCGGTGTTGATCTTGTTGTGCTAATGCGGTATGGCAACTTGGACCGATGCATATACGTGCCTGGTCCTACGTTGCAGCTGACTGACTGACTGACTGACATCTGTAATCGTCTAGATAAATCGATTTCAATGATAATATACCGTGTTATTTTACTGATAGTTTCAGTTCATGGAGTGAATAAAGAATTCACTTCTACACTAATCTCTGATAACGTCTAGAGTAACAATGAAAGCTCTTTTATAAAATTATCTTGCTTAAAGTGTCTAACAGTAACAGAAATATTAACCAAAGTTTCGATATATCTCTAGCATAGGAAACCTGTCACAGTAATTCTGGTTAACATATCAATCTGCACACTGTGATTTACTAAACACATAGCAGTATGATCAGTATAACATAGTGTAATATCACAACTAGCCATGTTACCAGGTTTGATGTATTGAATTCAAGAATCTCACAGGGGGCGAGGTCGTGAATGCGCACTTTCACTGAGGAGTTCCGTACTAGGACGAAACGGCCGTCCAGTGCTTCCAAGTTTTTGATGGTGGTGGTCTAACTTCAATTGACTCATGATCTTAACTATTGAAATTACTACAATCTCCACAAAACCTCTTCTGATAACAGTTTGAGTCGGTTAATTAAAATATTATCAAAGTTTCAAATTATAGAGTATAACATCAGAATGGATTTTGTGGATATTATAGTAAATTTTTCATAGTTGAAATCATGAGTCATTTGAAGTTAGACCATTATAAAAAATACCTGGAAGCACTGGATGGCTATTTCATCCTAGTATATAGAACTCCTGAGCAGTGCGCATCTACGATCCTACCTCGCGAAATTCGAAATCCAGGCTCAGTGGTCTAGTGATTAAGCGCTCGTGCGTGAGATTAATAGATCCTGAGTTCGAATCCTGCAAGATGGGATCGTAGATGTACACTGCTGAACAGTCCTACTGGTTTTCTATGATGTTTATTATTTCTAATTAGATTATACTATAACACTACAGAATCAAAATAATTACGTAATTGAATAATCGAAAAAAATACTAAATAATGAAATAAAACTGTCTATTCCCATTAATTAAACATAACAGATAACGCCTTACCGATAAAAAGGCGTTAAAAACTATAATGTATATTATACTACTACTATTACTATTACTTATTATGCGTATTCGTGATGTATGATTGATGTTAGATAAATCCAAAAAAGAAGAAAAGAAAAAAAAGAAAAAGAAAAGGTGAACAATACGTTTGAAGTTATTCCGCCAAGTAGTTTTCTTTTCTCTGTATTGAAGATATAAAACATTTATATGATCTATACAGTCAACGATTCTATATACATATATATATATATATATATTCGGAAAAACCAACCCGAGTATATTTGTCTATCTATAAGAACCAAACTCAGTTTATAAGTTCCAAACCGTCTCTTTGTTCTATTATATTGATTGAATGAATTTCTAATTATAAGTTTATCAATTTTACTTATCTATTATAATTAAACTTAAACAATTGATGAGATGATTCAATGAGATTGACAATAATAGGTCATAGATTTTGCCGTGAAATCTACTGTAAATTATAATTCAAATTTCTTATATTGGTTTCTAACCTTGATTTAATCTTAGTTAATATCAAAAAAAGGGGTTTTATGAAGATTGTAGTAATTTCAATGGTTAAGATCATGAGTTAATTGAAACGAGACCATCACCATGGAAAGCCTTCAGGCAATGGATAGCCGTTTCGTCTTATTGTGGGACTCTTCAGCAGTACACATCTACGACATGAATGTGTCAATCACTTTCGTGGATTAGTTGTAATTACACATTGGATGCCAACTCAATGATCTAGAAATTAATTGCTTGAGTACGAAATCAGTAGGTCCTCGGTTCGAATCTCGCCGGTGGCAAGATCATGGATACGTACTGCTAAAAAGTTCTAAAATAAGACGAAACAACTGTTCAATACTTCCAAGTTTACCATGGTGGTGATCTAGCTTCAATTAATTCATAATCTTAATCATTGAAAATTAATTCCAGTGATTTGATGAAAACTCTCAAGATCACTTGAATATTAGTTAAAGGTCATTTATAAATGATAGTCTCACTGATTATTAAATTTTTTTTTTAAATTTTTTATTTACCTATTTCAGCGACCTATTTTCGAATTATGTTAAAAAGACGAGGAATGATTGGTAAACGTCGTGGTTTTATGGGTTAATTTCATCTATAAAAAACAATGGAAAGAACTACATTTAAAGAGAGAGAGAGATAGAGAGAGGGAGAGAGAGAGAGAGAAAGTACTATATATTGAATAGTATATATTACTATAATACATATATATATATATACATATTCAATTTTATCACCTTTTATCAATGTGCAAATGTAAAAAAAAAAACAAAAAAACAAAATAAAGTTTTTGAATAAAACATCTATTTATTCTAAATAATATTTCATACAGATAATTCCCTTTATCATTTTGAAAAGAGCTAGAACAAAGATTTTAGCAGAATAGCATGAATTCACTCTTTATTTCGTCCCGGTTCTCATCAGTTGCTTACAACCTGTTATAATAATGAGTTTAAATGACTTACATGAGAGGGTTTGGTTAGAAGTTATATAGAAGACATATTCGTATAGTATAGCAAGGGTGTAAATGAAATTAATAGACTGAATATTGTTAATATACATACCTAATGTGATGAAAGAATATTCTACATCATTAATTGTGACAACAGTTCAAAAAAAAAGGGGGGGGGTTTAGAAACAATTGATTACATAATGAGTAAAAAATTTTGATAGGAATATAGTGAGTAGAGTTCAGTTAAAAGATTATTAATTTGAAATGTAGTTGAAGAAATAAAAATAATGAAAATCAATGATGTAATAAGTACAAAAAACAAAATAATTTATGGTGCAGCGAAGGAATATTTGTCACCAAGGCAAAAAAAGATTAACAATCATCTCCTTTTGAACACATAGGTCAGGTTTTTGATGCCAGATGGCAACGGCTTCAGCAAACTTCAGAAGACTGAAGTTTGGCTGCTTACTAATCACCTTGAAAGATTGTAAGGTATCTACCTGATATCCTGTATCAAGAAGATGTTTGGTGATTGCACTATTCAGAGTCCTTCTTTCCCTTGTTCTAAGACTTTTTGGAACATGTTCAAAAAATCTAAGGTATACTCTCCTTTCTGTTCGGCCAATGTAGCTGCTTTGGCAGGTACACGTAAATTTATAAATACAGTTGGCGGTAACATGAAAGGGGTGCTTGTCGACCTTTGATTGAGTTATTGAACATGTTGTTTTATAGAAAATTAAAAGTTTAGCAGCCGGATAAGTTCTGGCAAGCGCAATATTCTAAATAAATAAAAAAAAACAACACATGATGGGTTCTTAAAGACGAATAGTTAGTTGATGAAATTTCAATGATTATTTAAGAATAGAGATGAATTGTTCACATAGTGAAATTGATAGGTCCTGAGTTCGAATCTCGTTAGGTGAGATCATGGATAATTAGAGAATGAATACTTTATTTGAATAATACATAATTAGTATGGTAGAAAATTCTAGACAAGTAAATATTGAATGTTTCATTAATCTTCTTTAAATCTTCATTTATATTCGTATATAGTAAGATATAGTTGATAACATGAACCGATGAATTTGTTATTCCTAAATATGGTAAACAAAGAATTATTAATAATAATAAGCGTTTGAGCGCGAGACCGGAAGTTTTGAGTTCGAGTCCCGTGAGCAGAATCGTTGATGCACACTGCTAAGGAATTCCATGATAGGACGAAACGGCCAGCCAGTGTTTTTAGGTTCTTAATGATAGTCTAACATCAATCGGTTTATGATTCCAATCAAATACATAATAATCTTCATAACCCTATATTGTTAATCGACAATATCTTTGAAGATATCAAGATGACAATAGGAGAATATTAAGCCTATAAAAGTACTGCTTTAGAATAGTTTTACTTTTCTTTATATCTACTCATAGACAAATATGAACTAGCAATGAATACACATAGACAAATAAAAATTTTCAAGCTTGTAGATCGAGGACATTATGATAATTCAGGATTTAGAGTAGATCTCCAAAGAATGAAAAACCTCGACATAGATCCAGTTTATCAAGTAATGTAGAATGAGTCAATAAAACATTTGATCAATTGTCAATCAAATAGAATATTCAACCAAAATTTCTTGAAACGCAATGATATCAAAATCTATGAAATTGACTAGTCAAAAACTAAGTTTTAGATTAATTTAAAAATCATACTTTTACTTCAAATAGACGATATTAATGATACGTTGAACAATAAAAAGGTGGTAGAGAAGATTTGTAGCTCAGGTGGATGATTTTGATGGAGTTTTGTTCTCTGAGCTGAATGGTTTGGTCGTGGAGCTTTCATCGTTCTTTTGAACGACATCTGAAGTTTGTGCTGATGATAAAAGCTCCATGACAAAGCCATCTAGTTCAGAGAACAAAACTCCATTACAAGAAAAAACTATTTAGTTCATAGAACCGAATACAAAGGAATAGGTTGATTATGAATACAGTGGTCTTGAGTGCTGTTAGAGGTATGAGGGCAGTTATCACTTCCCGGTTGCCCACACCATGGAAGGGTTCTGCTGGAGGTACCTGAAATGGAAATTGGATTAGAGGTGGTCATAGTGACCTGAGAGCGTGACCGCAGTGCCCAAGGGACAGCTGCTTGAGGTCGGTCACACACGACCTTTTTATGAGTAATTTTTGTGTTAGCTCCGTACTTGTTGAGACCTTACCGCCGGAGACGGATATCCGTGGGATAAGGCGAGGTGTGCATTTTTAGGGTCGACCTTTTCTAACCCCTCCCCTCCTTTTGGGAAGGCAGCATCGCTGTTATGCTGGTTGTCTGAAGGAAACACCTTACTGCTGTCACACCTCTGTACAGTCAGAAGTACGACTTCGCCTTCGGACCTTGGTTTTGTTGCTTTTAGTCTTACCGCTCTTCAACCGACCTGTCTGGCATGGTAGGACCATGAGGAACGGTTGTTCCAGCCAGTATAGCTCAGTTGCTTCATCACGATAGGCAAGCCCGACCACCACGTCAAGGTAGCAACAACGGTCACTAACTTCTGGTCTGAGCCATGTTGGTAGATGCAGACTACCTGGTTGGGGTCCGCGTGACTATCGTAACCAATGGTTGGAGACTCTGGGTGACATGGCTCAGAATCGATCACAATGGCGTCGGTGTATACACTCTCTGTCGTCCTTTAAACTAAGAGATTAAAATCACTTCATATCTTTCTTTCTAAGAACTAATTATTTCTTCCTGTACTATCTCCTTATACACACTCTTTCTTCTATATATTACCACCACTGAATTAACTACTTCTATGAATCCGGTGTTGATCTTGTTGTGCTAATGCGGTATGGCAACTTGGACCGATGCATATACGTGCCTGGTCCTACGTTGCAGCTGACTGACTGACTGACTGACCGAATACAACCAGATCCATTCATTTCAAAAACATTTATTTATATATTTAATAAGGTCTGTGTAACATAATATGTGTACTTGGTGGGTTATTATAAACCTTTAGCGTTTTCTTTCTCGTCTACAGATTCGGTGAGACTCTAATTTATGGACGACCTTTGAACGAATCTTAAGTAACTTTGAGAATATTAACCAATCAGCAAACAGTCAGTCTAGAGTAAAAATACATTATACAAAACCAAGGAAATAAAATGGATACACTTCTTATACATGGTTTAAAAAGTTGTCAAAGGTTAGAAAGAGGTTCTAAAATTGTAATGCATGCAGTAGAGGAAATCGTCCATACGGCTACAGAATAGTCGGCCTCCGGAGCCATGATAAAGTCTCAAAAACCTTCAGCCTTGACCACATAGCTTCAATATTGTTTACGTGCACTCCAATTGTTGAGTACACAAAATGGCACTTGTGGATAACGACACGATGCACATAACCAAGCCTACGTAGGAGTCTGTACGCTCTCCAAACATCCGTATATATTGTAGTACCTGACTGCAGCCAGTTTTACTAGTGCTTTTATTATCCACTTCGCAATAATTGTCATAATTTGCTTTAGTTAGGAATTATATATAGGGTTTTCATCACGAACTAACATCAGCTATAATGCCAGAAATCTATTTAGCCAAATGGATGAAAGGCTTTCGCGCCAAAATCCGAGATCTGTTATCTTATACCTGATTGATTCGTCCACAAATTATAGTTTCGCCGTTTTATTTGTTATATCGGCTAAATTATCACGTTTTGTACAAAATTCCTTGTAAACCGATCGTACGTTAGTATTAACCACTGAAGTTGGCGCCGTAACCTTAAAAATCTCTAAAGCGCTTTTGATTGGCTCGTCCATAAATTAGAGTCTTGCCGTTTATGTTTCATCATCTTCTAATTCTCTCTGCACGATTTAAAATGCTAATCTACGGATATATTCATCACAGACCCAAAATGTCAACTACACATCCTACTAATCGCTTTCAAATTTTTACACAAGTTCAGAAGAGAATATAACGAATATTGAGTGAAGTTAGAAAAGATATCATCTGTTTCACTTGGTACTATTTATCAAGGGAATTTAAACTTCACTCCATTGCACAAACAAGTGGTTAATAGGACTTAGTAGCTAAGTGAATAATGTGATGACGTTTGAAGTGAAAGATTTTGCGTTTGAGTTCTGGAGTGAACATCAACTCTGAGATTCAGGTATACCCAGCTGACGAGTTTCGAATAGAAAACAAAATGCGTGTCAGACTAGATTCCACTACTAGTTACTATCCGTCTTTGCTTATATCATCTGTTTATTTAATAAGTTATATGAAAAAAATTTCCTCAAAATTAACTGAAGTTCTATGACGAATGAAATTCCACATGGTTTTATATAACAGAACCATCAATACAACATATTGCGTTATGAAGTAAATAAACAAATATATAATAGTTGAAATCATGAATCAATTGAAGCTAGACCACCATCATGGAAAGCCTGGGAACACTGGACGGCCGTTTCGTCCTAGTATGAGACTCTTCAGCAACGCGCACCCACGACCCCGCAGCCCGCGGGACTCGAACCCGGGACCTACCGGTCTCGCGCCAGGCGCTTAACCAACTAGACCACTGAGCTGGCATCCAACGGTGTTAATGTCTAACTAACAAAATGGCCGTCCAGTGTTTCCAGGTTTTTCATAATGGTGGTCTAGCTTCAATTGATTCATGATTTCAACTATTGAAATTACCAATTCTCCACAAAACCCATTCTAGTAAATATATAATAAATAGTTCATATTTAATATTCTTATAAACTATATCTCTATTCAAACAATCTATACGACTTAATATTTGTGTCTTATATATCTGGGTTATTCACATGGTGTATCTTTATTATTTGCCAAACGCTTAGTTCAATGAATTACGACAAGTTAAATCAAGTAGTAGAAATTGTAGTCTATCTAGTTGAACACATTTTATACATCTGTACATTAAATTGATAAGTGTAACTCAATCATCTTTGAGGACACTATGTAGGCATGATGTCGTTACTGAAACATTCACTTCCAAGTTAAAAATGATATACGGTGTAGTTAACATTTACTGATTTCCAAACCAGTTTCTAATCATTGGTACTATAAAGGTTATTTGGTAACAATGTTAATTATAAAAGTTCAAAAAACAATAATAATATTAGCAAATATCGTTTATACATTAACTGGATATTTTCACTGACTTTGAATTTCAACCATGTATTGTAGAGATAAGAAACCAAATGAGCTATAAGCATAGATTTGCCCCAAATGCCCTGGTAAGGTCGAGAGTGGGGAGAGTCCGCTCTTCCTCTCCAAATGCTCTCATATGGCCACGCGTATACAGCCTCTGTCAGGGAAGTCCTACTCACAGCTTTCTCGCACCACGGGTGTTGTTTACCAAAATGAGAGAACGAAAAGCGAATGTCAGGCGCTTTAACCGGATCCCAAAAAAATGGTGCACATGGGCTGGCTCCAGTATCCTGCTGGAACAAATGGCGTATGAACTATTTATTGGTCACCGGCTGGCTACCATGGGACTACATCTCCTTACGATGCTCCACTGCCTTGTGAATCAGATCTTCAGGTCAAAGGCTCGGGGTGTGGCCCCTTAAGAAAACCATTTGCTTCAGTTTGGGCACCCGTGCAGTAAATATCACAGCCCTCACACATATCAATTGAGATTTGTGTGGCGTATATATATTTGGTGTCCCCTTGTCCCCTTGTATCTATGAGTTAAAATAAATAATAAACAAACAAACATAACCACATTGTTACCACTTAATGATCAATCAGTATAAAACCCAAAGTCCTTCTTTGATTAATTTTCAACTCAAATACAACAGTAATAACATCATTGTCTATGACATAAGTGATGAAGTTTTTAAAAATCTCATATTAACCAACAATCTTCATAGAAATCTAGATATACAATACTAACGATCACCTAATTCTTTCTATCACTTCATTGACAACAAAACGTTATAAACATACAATTTATTTGTTGTTTTTGTAAGAAAATAGAATTTCTATGTTTAGTAAAACATTTTAAGTAACAGAAAAACATGTAATTAATCAACATGTATTGAAGTTGGATTAAGTATTTATCTCAATGATTAAGATCATGAGTCAGTTGAAGCTAGACCACCACCATGGAAAACCTGGAAGCACTGGACGGCCGTTTCGTCCTATTATGGGACACCTCAGCAGTGCGCATCCACGATCCCGCCCCTTGAGAGATTCGAACCCAGGACCTACTGGTTTCGCGCGCGAGCACTTAACCACTAGAGAACTGAGCTGGCCTGCATCCAATGGTGTTAATGTCTAACTTAATCATTGAAATTACTACAATCTCCTTTTTTATAATCTCCATTTATAGTTCACTGAAATGATGTTGTAATGAGATGAAAATTACATACAACAACTTTGAGATTATCACCTACACATTTAATAAGAGCTCGTACCATTTATTGTACAATTTATATAAATGTTTAAAGACCTATCTATCTATTACTGTATAATATATAAATAGTCGTTTTAAGTAGTCTAGAAATATGCAAATGAATTATTTATTATTATTTTATTTTAACACATAGATATTGGTACAAGGAGGTACCAAATACTTATGCGCCACAAAAATCTCATTGTATATGTGTGAGGGCTGTGATACTTACTGCATGGTTGCAGAAACCGAAGCAGATGGTATTCTTAAGGGGCCACACCCCGAGCCTTCGACTGGAACGTCTGACCCACAAGGCAGTGGAGCATCGTGAGGAGATGCAGTCCCATGGTAGCCAGCTGGTGACCAACGATTGGTTCATACGCCATTTGTTCCTTCAGGATACTGGAGCTAACCGATGTGTACCATTGATTTGGGATCCGGTTAAAGCGCCTGACATTCGCTTTTCGTTCTCTCATTTTTGTAAACAGCACCCGTGGTGCGAGAAGGCAGTGAGTAGGACTTCCCTGACAGAGGCTTTATACGCATGGCGATGTGAGAGCATTTCAAGAGGGAGAGCGAACTCTTCACACTCTCGGCCATACCAGGGCATTTGGGGGCATCAGTTAAAATACCAGAAACAAATATATTTCTGACAAACAAAAATAACTGCTTTCAATGATTGTTATTATTATTATTGTTACTTAATACATACAAAATTGTTAATTGAAAATTAAAATGACATTTACATAGAGTACTGTTTCTACTCTCTCTCTCTCCTCCTCCTCCTCCTCCTCTCTCTCTCTCTCTCATTCTCAACATTTCACGCCTTGTTCCATTTCTAAATGATGCATAAAATTAACTTTGAGAAAATACTAAACTATACATTCATACATTAAGATGAATTAAATTGCATTTTACGGTTGTTTTTTTATATATATATCAAAACAATTTCTGTCTTTTTATTTTTATTTTTATTTTTATTTTTTATTTCTACCGACATGTAAATAGGTCAACTATTTAATTACATTTTATTACATAAAAGTTTTCCTTGTTACCATGGTAACTATGAAAGAAAAATGCATCAATCTATCACTTGTTTTGTTTTTATTATTTTTATTTTTATTTTTTACTAAATGTAACCAAAATTGATTATTAAAATGTAAATACTAATGAAATCTATAAATAAACATTTAAATAGACCATGTAGTGAATTTGTTTAAATTACTAAATGTATATTATGTGTATACTATGTGATTTTAAGTGAAATACCTTTAATAGAAAATTTGGTTTTTCAATGAATTATTCATTAACTTACTTACTTACTTACTTACTTACTTACGCCTGTTACTCCTCGTGAAGGAGCATAGACCGCTCACCAGCATTCTTCATTAAACCCTGTCCTGGGCAATCCTTTCAAGCTCTTTCCAGTTCTTATTCATCTTTTTCATATCTGCTTCTATTTCCCGACGTAATGTGTTCTTTGGCCTTCCTCTTTTCCGCTTCTCTTCAAGATTCCAAGTTAGCGCTTGTCTCGTAATGCAGTTTGATGATTTCCTCAATGTATGTCCTATCCATTTCCATCGTCTTTTCCGAATTTCCTCTTCAGCTGGAAGCTGGTTGGTTCATTAACTTACATACAAGCTAATAGTCATACAAGCAAAATATATTGTTTGTAGAGCTTTTTGTTTTATCGTCATTTAGATCAAATGATGTTCATCGAAGGGCTCTCCAGTTTAATGGCTCGAGATCTCACTCTAAGTGGATCATGTGATTGATCGTTGACGAAATAAATATATGCCCCACCTATTCTCGTATATAATCATCGACTTAAATCGCGTTAGTTAATAACGGAATTTTATATAAGTCAAATAACGAGAATGAACTTTTCAACTACATATATTTTGTATAATAATTAATCCAGACAAACGAACGGGTAAACGATGCGAAGAGAAGAAAGCAAAGCAAAAATGATTCACGGTGGAGATATATCGCTGATAAGCCAACTCCCATTTAACAAAGCGTTAATTAGTAGTTGTAGTTACACAAAATTAAGTTACAGACATATGATGAATAATGGGATAAGAAGTGTACGCAGGCCTACGCGCTCATATAAAAACAGTCAAGATTGATAAGCGAATAATGAACAAGGTTAGAATATGACTCAAGTAGAATGAATAGATTGAGCTGTCCGAAAGCTAGAATAAAGAGTATATGGGCTTAACATAATCAACCGACACTACATGTTCAGTGAAATTATACTTTTTAGATGAACCAGTTACAGATGAGAATTTTCAACGTTTAGGCTTTTCAAATCAAATTCATATATCATGGATAATGAGCAACAGAAGTATCTTTATATATACTGCTGTAAAGCAAAAAGTATTTTTCGTAACCATAAAATAAAAAAATGGTACTGAATGTATCACAAATGCTGAATTGTGTCTCTTTATGACAGATGAATCAATACTACCGCTAAACCACAACCAAAATCCTTAATTCTGAAATAAATGTAGACGTGATGAAAGCACATTTTATGGATGTAGGAACCAGATGGTATCACTTGTGTTTCTAAAGGAAATTTATTCGTTTGTCTAGGACTCTTGAATAGACCAACCCCACAGAACCCAACCAACATCGAAGCAGCACTCACGGACCTCCCAATCGATGTTGGCCCACCAACAATTGAAGAAATCAGCACGGCCATCAGACAAATCAAGTGTGGCAAAGCACCAGGACCAGACAACATTCCAGCAGAGGCACTGAAAGCAGACGTAGCGGTAACTGCAATGATACTCCACATTCTCTTCAATAAGACTTGGGATGAGGAACAGGTATCAAAAGACTGGAAATAAGGACTTCTGGTCAAAATACCAAAGAAAGGCGATCTCAGCAACTGTGACAACTACAGGGGAATCATTCTTCTCTCAATACCAGGAAACGTCTTCAACAGAGTATTGTTAAACAAGATGAAGGACTCCATAGACGCCCAACTTCGAGACTAACAGACAGGATTCCGTAAGGATAGATCGTGCACAGACCAAATCGCAACTCTACGGATCATTGTGGAACAATCAATTGAGTGGAAGTCATCGCTCTACATCAACTTCATTGACTAGGAAAAAGCATTTGACAGCGTAGACAGAACAACACTATGGAAGCATTTTCGACACTGCGGCGTGCCTGAGAAGATAGTCAATATCATACGGAACTCCTATGATGGATTAAACTGCAAAATCGTTCATGGAGGACAGTTGACAAAGTCGTTAGAAGTAAAGATCGGTGTTAGGCAAGGTTGCTTACTCTCACCCTTTCTCTTTCTCCTTGTGATCGACTGGATCATGAAAACGTCAACATCTGGGGGAAGCTCGGGATACAACGGACATCTAGGATGCAGTTGGATGATTTAGACTTCGTCGATGATGTGGCTCTTCTATCGCACATGCAACAGCAAATGCAGGAGAAGACGACCAGTGTAGCAGTAGCGATAAGTCTCAATATACACAAATGGAAAAGCAAGATTCTCCGGTACAACACAACATGCACAATTGACGGAGAAGATTTGGAAGATGTACAAACCTTTACATATTTAGGCAGCATCATTGATAAACATGGTGGATCTGACGCAGACGTGAAGGCGCTGATCGGCAAAACAATAGCAGCTTTGTATTATCTATAACCAATTGTGTTAACAATAGTGTATACTTTTCCTGTATTTTTATTACTAACTAGTCAGTTATTAATTATTCTTTGTCAATTAAGAGCTTCCGATTTTAATATGTTCTAAAGATGAGAGATTACTTCATCCAAATAACTGACTGGGAAAGCTTTTATTACCTCATGTTCAGTTGTTTGCAGTTTTGTAAAACATGTAAAACATGTCTTACTACTTAACTTGCAATAATGATAAAAATGGATCGGTTAAAGTTAGACACTAACACCATTAGATGCCAATTCAGTGGTTTGGAGGTTAAGCGTTCGCGCACAAGCCAGAAGGTGCTGGGTTTGAGTCCGGCTTGGCGGGACGCGGATGCTCACTGCTCATCATTACCATACTAGGACAAAACGGTCCTCTACTGCTTGCAGATTTTCAATCCTAGTCTAACATTCATCCGTTCATCATATCAATCTAAACTCAACAATCTCCACAACCCTATACTGATAATCATCATCATGTGTTTAATAATGACTGGCTTCAAGATGGATTCGCTGAAGTTATAGTGGGAAGTCGTGACCAGTGCATTTGAACCGTGTCTGTCGTGAGGCAGTTACTGACTGAAGACAATGGCGAATGGTCACGAAATTTGGTGGATTGTTGGAAGTTGGACATCAACACTGTTGGATGTCAGCTCACGTTCGCACTCAAGGCCGATGGGTCCTGGGTTCGAATCTCGCACTCGGGATCTTGGATACACTGTTGAGGAGTCCCATACTAGGACGAGATGGTTTTCCAGTGCTTATGAGTTTTTCATGAATTCAACTTTTAAATAATAATATCAATAATAACTGATATGCTGTCTACTATGTTTTTAATGCAATAATTAATGCTTATCACAACATATTATAACATATTCCCCCTACTTTTTCTATTTAAATTGGAAAATGATTATAAATATAAAAAATGACTTCAAAAAGGTCGACAAAATTGAATATTAGCTCAATAGTGTAATCTGGTCAATGGCGAGATCTGATGAAGTAATTTTCGACCATGTGTTAAGTGATGAATGAGAAATAAGGTGTTTGTTAACAATTGTTTGATCACTGGATGGTGACCAATGTCATGCGTGTCTAGTCCTTATTATTAGTGCAGATCGAATGCTATCGATCATGTTGCAATGTGGCCACAAGTCTAGATGACTCAACACCGCGGGCATTATTGTGAGATTAGATGGTGGTTGGAGGTAGTCGACAGGAAACCTTAGACCCGGGTTTGGTGCTACTTGGCAGTGACGAGTCACCTAGACTGGTGGCCACATTGCAACATGATCGACAGCATTCGATCTTCACTAATAATAAGGACTAGACACGCATGACATTGGTCACCACCCAGTGATCAATCAATTGTGATTACATCTCAGTCCTACAGTAGGTCGGTCGCGGCCCGGATAGCTTAATGGTAACGTCTCTGTGTGTGAAGCTGGGTGACACGGAATCGAATCCGTCAGGGAGCACCAGTGCCAAGTAGCATGAAATCCGGGTTCAGGGTTACCTGTCGACTAATGTGTTTATTTACTCAGACATATAGCTTTATATCCATTAGATTTAAATTCTAACAAATAACTAATATCACCTATGTAAACATGTTTGGATAGTCATCTAGTACACTATCATATTGTGTCTTATTCTTGGATCATTTTAATGTTGACTACTTCTGTCATGATAAAGCTCAAATTAGATTTAAGGGAAGTAAAATATAAAAATTTATTTAATTTATTTTCTTCCTAAGATTTTTCAGAAAAAGGAAGCTTTGAACTGTTTTATTCATTGTCAAACTCTATAATGTTTTCCCCTTTGTTGATATGACATTGAAGATGATGATTATGGCACACACATACACACATACACACATATATTAAGTGAATGAAAAATGAATGATTCTATTTCGTGTTTAAGTATTATATTGTAAATTTTGTTTATTTTCTTTAGTTTACAAAATGTGAATTAAAAACTGTCAAAAACGAAAAGAAAGAATACAGTAATAAATTTACTTGGTGGTGTTTTGCTTGTATCTATCATTTGATTGTTATCAAATCAAATAGAACAAAACCTGTGTCAAACTAGATTCCATTATTAGCCATTATTCATTTTTTGCTTAAGGCTATATCGAAGTATAGCCTCACACAGGATGCATATATATGCTAATAAGAGACTGATCAATTACAGTGGTAAACATCAATTGGAAGATATAAGCAATATCACACCGAGTGAATTAATACTTCATCCCATTAAACAAGCAGGTGGTTATCAAGATTCAAAAGTTGAGGGGATAACTCGATCACGTTTAAAACGAACATTACTGAGTTTGAGTCCTGAAGCGAACATCAACTCTGCAATACAGGGATATCCAGATTATGAGTTCAAAATAGGACCAAACACGAGTTCAACTGGATTTCACTACAAGACACTATCCATCTTTACTAAGAATACAGAAATACCTAGTCATAACAGTGATAATGTTTACACAGTTCAGAAAAATTTTAATTCCCTTTTAAATCATAACAAATAGATCAAGTTGATAACATAAACTGTAAATTACTATTCTTTATATACAATAAGATTATAAATTACATTTTCGACTTGATATTCATTATTTAAAGAAGGAATACTCTTATGTTAAATGGTTATAAACCATAAGAATTTGACATAAACATCTAGACTATCATTTAACAGGTTACTTATGTCGATATAAGTAGTATATTACACTAATCACGAATAGAATATCTGACAGTAAAAGATTGAGAAGTTCAAGGAGGGAAGAATCGGAACAGAAAATAATTGATATAAAAATACAAGAACAATGAAGTTTGAAACAATTCATAAACATTTTGCAAATGAAATATTGGAGTTTGTTTTTTTGTATTTTTATCAAGGAACTCTATAATTGTGTCCTATATGTAGTTGATTGTCTTCACCTGTGTTCTTCTTCACCCATCATAATACTATTGAGTAATAAGGTAAGTAAATATGTTTTTGAATTTTATTTGTTAAATTATATTTAACGAATAATGATATCACTCTAAGATGAATACTGAGCAAACATTCTTTATTTTAAAATAATGTATCAATATAAGTGATAGAATGATTCTAATTACATTGGCGACGTACTCACTATTCATTATCATCTATGCAATTATGAAAGAAAGCTGCAAAGGGCTAGCTTCTGTTGGTCCTTCACGACTCCCTGGTTGGGGTCCGAGAGACGGTGTAACGCAGTGGCTAGAGACGTTATCAGATATGGCTCAGAATAGAAGCCAGTGGCGATCGTGCTGTAACCTTCGTTTACTTTCTTCATAAAAAGTGGTTGTATCTCCCTTAACTGAAAGATCTCTTCTGATTGTACCTTTACGTTTCCCCCACCATTGTTCTCTCTCTCTTCCTTTTTTTTTTATAATTCCCCACGTCCATTACTTTTTTTTCTTTTCTTCTTTTTTTTCTCTTTTCTCCTTCTCTTCAAATTATCATTGTTTTGTGTGGCGCATATATATTTGGTGCCCCCTTGTACCAATATTTATGTGTTCAAATAAATAAATAAATAAATAAAATGCAATTATCAGTGCTAATAATGTTTACATATTTCATTAGTGTGTTATTATTTAGGAATTATTATTACTAGTCGTACTGTAGTAGAACAAATTAGATCCTAGTGGAGGAAGAAATCAGGAAGAAGCACTGGAAGTGGATAGGACACACATTGAGGAAAGCAATGAACTGTGTCACAAGACAAGCCCTCATATGGAATCCTGAAGGTCGAAGGAGGAGAGGAAGACCAAAGAATACATTACGTCGAGAAATGGAGATAGACATGAGAAAAATGAACAAGAATTGGATAGAACTAGAAAAGGAGGTCCAGGACAGAGTTGGTTGGAGAATGCTGGTCGGTGGCCTATGCTCCATTGGGACTAACAGACGTAAGTAAGTAAGTAAGTCGTACTGTAGTTAATAGAACACGGCTGGGGAACAACCAAATGTATTTGGCAACAAATTATAGAACTATTTAGTAAAATCTATCCACCATATTATAAATCATTAATTTGCAAAATATCAATCCATCATATTAAACTGAATTGTTCCTGTTGAAAAACATCAATCCATTGTCTCACATGCGTTTTCATACAAATTACATTGTGTTTCCGCTCTTTCTTTCTTGATCTTCCCCATATGTTCTACTGCCAGACATTATGATTTTAACTCGTATCATATGCTACTTATATCAATATAAGTCGAGAGCATCACAGTACTAAAGGATAAAGATAACAGATTCTCATCTTTGAATTGCTGAAATTTATTCATATAATTAATTGTTTACAAATGTATGTTAACTGAAAATACTGAACATTTTAAGTGTAAACATTTTCACATTGCTATCTGTATTCTCTCTTACATTAAAAAAAAAACAAACAATAGTTTACAAGTCTATTAGTTTACTCTAAAGTTCATAATGAATTGTTTCAATGTTAGAATAGATATAATAGTCAATAAGTTAGGCGATAGTTTAAACTATATAAGATATTATCAGAAGGGATTGGGTGGAGATTTTAGAAAATTCACTGGTTGAAATCATGAATCCATTGAAGTTAGACTACCATGGAAAACCTGGAAGCACTGGACGGGCGTTTCGTCCTAGTATGGGATTCTTCAGCAGTGCGCATCCACAATCCCGCTCCTCGTGAGATTCGAACACAGGATCTATCAGTCTAAAACAGTCATTAATAAAAGTCATTTATTTACGGTCAAACATCTGATAACTATATCACTGAGAAGGATGTGGTAAAATCGTTTATACGATTGAGTCATTTTATGACCTAGGATAATGTGACAATTTCTTATCCTTTCTCTCTTTCCCTTTGTTATTTTTGTTTGTACTTTAACTTTCATGTAATTGACCTTTATTAATTTTTATATAAAAATGCCCTGACAAGTATATGTGTGACCAGATTATTCGAAATGTATAGCGCAAAAATACATCACATTTTTCAGATCAACTCCGTCTTCTCATTGTTCTATCGAAATTTATAAAAAGGACTAATTGCTTTATATACGATTTATACCAACAAAAAAAACGGGTTTTTTAAGTTCACTGGAATTAGAATTCCTAAGTATAGTTTCAATTCTAACTCCACATGGAGCCCTTCTGTAGCTACTACTACTACTACTACTACTACTACTACTACTACTACTACTACTACTACTACTACTACTACTACTACTACTACTACTACTACTACTACCGGTCCCAAGCCTGGATAAATGAAGAGGATTGTGCATAAAGTTAGCGATCTCATCCTTTAGAAAACTAACTCGCTATAATAAAAACAAATTCAATTCAATTCTAATTGGTTTTACATAAATGATTTGATTTGTGTATAAAATTGTTGTCAACCTATAAATCTTGATACTATTTATTTAATTAATTTTATTGTTACTTTTAATTAGTTACTGACAAAACCAAATGAACATTTTCGTTTGAATTTACATAATCAACACTTAGATAAATAGTTTATTATAAAGAAAATAAAAATAAAAAAAAAAAATAATCTATGGAGACACGTTTTAATGGTCTATTCAATCATCACTTTAATTTAGATACTTTTATTTTATGATTGTTATTATAAAGAGTAAATAGTTTATGTTACAGTTCTATTGTATAGAGTGGTAACTTGAAGAACTACCAAAACTATCATTTAGAAGATACAAGTGTTTATTAACAGTTATTTGCATAAAATACATCGAATTCGTTGATCAGACACTATTAGCAACAATCTACTATGGGAGAGAACAAATCAGATTGCGGTTGAGGAAGTGTTAGGGTTTGAAGAGAGAGAGAGGGAGAGGTTCACGTAGTTTGCGAACGAGAACGAGATTCAGTGACCAATGACCAGTGAGCTAGCTATTGCTGCACCCCAGCCCCGCTATCAAGAGGGAGAAGTCCAAGCTTGAAATAAGAAGTATATTCTGAAACAACCAGAAAATGAGCGATGTCCCTTTAGTAGAAAATATACTCGTTTATATATTGATTGTACACCCGTTTTGATTAATAATTAGAAGAATGAAATCACATCCATGAAAAATACTCACAGTTATAACAAATCATATACTGAGTATAGTTCATAGTCAATGGAATACAAGAATACCGTATATGATACAGAAGAAAAAGATCATACGAGAAAAGAAAGCAAAAACTACATTGCGTAATCATTACATTGAATCAAAAAGAATGTAATGATGAATAAAACTCATATTAAGTAAATCAATTGAAATCAAGAAGAAGCACTAGAAGTGGATGGGATACACATTGAGGAAAGCACCAAACTGCATCACAAGACAAGCCCTCACTCGAAATCATCAATGCCAAAGGAGAATTTGGAGATTGAAGAACACATTACACCGAGAAATGGAGATAGATATGAGAAGAATGAACAAGAATCAGATGAAACTAGAAAAGAAAGCTCAGGATATAGTGTGTTTGAGAATGCTGGTCGGTGGCCTATGCTTCATTAGGAGTAAAAGGAGTACATATGTAAGTAAGTAATCTGTACAGCTATGATTTTGTCAAGTGTCAGTGGAGTAATTCAGTCAGACTAACATGACGGTTCATAAAAATAATCAGTTTTTGTGGTCTAATAAATAATACAACAACAGTTTTGATTTTGGATGAAAATGACCAAAAAATATGTCACAGGACAAGCTGTCACTTGGAATCCTTAAGGTCAAAGAAAGAGAAAAAGACCAAAGTACACATTATGTCGAGAAATGAAGACAGTCATGAGAAGAATGATCAACAATTGAATAGAACTAGAAAGGAAGGCTCAAGAAAGAGTGAGATGGAGAATGCTGGTCGGTGGCCCATGTTCCATTAGGGGTAACAGTCACAAGTAAGTAAGTAAATAAGATGGAGGGAACAGGGACAGGAAAGAACACTGGAATCCTATTTCTTGTTATTTGGAATCCATCAACATAATGTATCTTGCAATTTGGGTTACTTAGACTGGTAGATATCTTACTTAGTTGATGATGTTTAATTAATACTTTAATCTAAACAAAAATAACACTGACTACTATTTCTTGATCAATCAGTGTAATTCCGGTATTATATCACATAGATTTACAGTACTATAATGAATAAAGATGATGTAGCATTCTGGGATGATTTGCTCACCCATATACATTTTTAAGTAATTAAATTCATAATGGAGTAAAAAAACAGTTGCTATGACGGTGAGACTATAATTTATGGATCATCTTTGAGCAACGCTAAAGTGACCTTGAGAGTGCCCACCTAATAACTAGAACTAAATGAGGGTTATAAACCAGTGTGAAGAATTCGAAATATGATCTGGACTACCACCATGAAAAACCTGGAAGCACTGGACGACTGTTTCGTTGTATTGTGGGACTCCTCAGCAGTGCGCATCCACTGTCCCGCCTGGAGAGATTCGAATTCAGGACGTATCAGTGTCGCACTCGAGCGCATGACCAACCACTAGACCACTGATCTGGCCGTTATTCAACGGTATTAATGTCTAACTTCAACGAATTGCTTACGGTAAAAATGAGAAAAACTGCGCTAAATACATCTGATTACTTTTAGAAAGAATGTAAACAAAATTCTTATTCTGTTTTTTTTTTTCACAGAATGTTTAATATTTACAATTCTATTGATAAATAAGTGATTAAAGTCTCTATCAACTTAGAAATTGTCACGTAAAACAATTAACATGCTTATCACTAAGTAGGAAAACAATTTTATATGGGTCAGAAAAATAAAAAAAAAATTATTTTATTATTTATTCTAGAATGAAATAAACGAATGGTATTTTAAACGACCTGAAGTTTGTATTGATGATGTTGTTCAGAAGAACAATGAAAGCTTCATGATCAAACTATTCAGCTCAGGGACACAAAACTTCATCAAAATCATCCATCTAAGGTATAAATATTCTTCACTAGACAATTGTATTGAGTTTACTGTGGTGGTGGTGGTGGTGGTGGTGATGCTTAGAACTGTGATGTTACATTTCATAATTTATATTCACTGTGATATTTGAACGTACTTCATTTAGATGTTGAAATATTCATTACAGTCATACTGCACTAAATAAGTAAACCATAACTGGAGGAATAAACAATCAGTATTGCTCAAAGGCCCTGAGTTCGAATCCCGCGAGCGGGATTGTGGATGCACACTGCTGAGGAATCCTAAAATAGGACGAAACGACCGTCCGGTGCTTCCAGGTTTCCAACGATATTCTAACATCAATCGGTTCATGATCTTAATCAGAAACCTATTACTATTATTATTATTGGCTTTATTCGATATTATATGTGTTGTATCCCGATAAGAATAGTGAATGGTAATTTTTGGGATCCATTTATGGACCGATATTATGAGTATTTTTTTTATCGTATAGTTGTTATGTAACTAAACTTTTCATATTCATGCCCCTCTTATTATGAGCTTTATTTTGATCTATTATTATACGATTTACCATTCTTGAGTTATGCCCTATCTATTGATTACAATCTCCCTCATTCACAGCCACATTTGGTTAATTTTTGTACAAATGTTGTTTCCTATTTTATTGGTAGGTTGTGATCTGTTTGGTTGATATATAAACCGAGTGTGTTTAAAATATAATGTTTCATATCTCTGAGGCTAAGACTTGTGTTCTGGACTCAACTGGCTGGGTTAGACAGGGAAGCAGAACCAATCACAGCTCTAGTCTTCTCGATCGTATTTTGTGCATCACTGTTTCAATTGATCATTTTGCTGCTCTCTAATCGGTGGGTCACAAGATATAACAATATGGAATTCTCAGAACAAAATATTTCAACATGTTTTTATTTCTTATTTCTTTATCGACCATGATGATAAATATTGATTGATTGCCAGTTAGTTATTAACAATTCAAGAATTGATGTTTGAATAATATCCATTCATTTCGATGTATATTTTCAGCCACTATAATGTCACTGATTGTACTTTTTTGTAACTTGTACAGTGAATAGATCGTAAATGTTTCATAAAAGCATTTGAATAGATTATGTAATTTATTGATTTAGTGATCTGTTGATACCAACAGATAACTTGTTGAAATATCTAAATAGTAAAAAACAGGTAGCTCAAATATTCAAATAGACCCTCTGTTATTTATATCATAAGGGAAATAATAATGATCTTTCAAAAAAGGAAATAACAGTACAGATTAATCAATACCTTACGTTACCACATTAATCAGGTTTTATGTAATGAACGAGAACATAAGGTAGAGGAGGGGGGAGGGGAAAGCAACCAATAGTATTTTAACCAATAATTACAGGATGTTTTGGTAAAATATGAGAATCATACATTAAGCACTTCATTTGCCGATTCCCATCATTTGTTCTTCACTTTCTATATGATTATTCCTATTCACAATTTCTTTTTCTTTCCCTTTCTCTTATCTTTAACTTAATCTTTTTAGTGTTCTGCTGATAGGGTTTCCTTTTATAATTGATGTTACATACTACTTATATTGGCAGATATAAGTAGCATACAACACATTTGATTCTACTCTAAATTTTAAAATATTTTCATAATAAAGTGACACTAGGTTATTTAACGATAAACTATGTCATTCATTACTATAAATACCATTGTAGAGTGTAAACAGATGAAAATAACAAGAGGGAATCTTCTTTTATGAATTGATTGAAGTTAGATATATAAGCTATAGGATTTTGATGGAGTTTTGTTCTCTGAGCTGGATGGTTTGGTCGTGGAGCTTTCATCGTTCTTCTGAACGACATCATCAGCACAAACTTCAGATAGAAGTGAAGTGTTCGAATTTCTCCATATGCGTTTCACAGCTTGTTCTGTGCACCTCGATGTTGATTGGTTCTTATTGACCTTAAATTTGTCATTGTTTACCTTTTTGTCTTGGTTTTGTCTCCTATTGGTTTGATTCTTGTTCGTATATTTGTGCATAAGTTTCCTGATTGGTTGATAAATCGGATCGATTTCAATATGTTTGTTGATTGCTGATTGACCTGAGTGCCAGGCTTCTAAAAATCCTCTTGTGTTTTTAGAATTTCCTCTGTCCACGATTTCCACATTTTTCCAATCGAATGTGTGTCCGCAGTTGTCCACGTGTATTGATATAAGTGAGGAGATATCATGCCGTTTGACTGCTAATTGATGTTCATGTAAGCGCATGTGAAGGGGGCGTCCGCTTTGTCCGATGTAGTGTTTGTCGCAGTATGTGTGTAAGTTAAATGTTAATTATGAAACCGATTTCTTTTCACGATGTCATAGATGCTGATTTTTGTGTCTTATATTAACACAATATAAACTGTGCTATGATTCATTGTCATTATTACTTGTCAAGATAAAGTTAATCCATGATAAATCTCTGAGAAATTTTCATACACATAGTTCTCTTTATCATTTTGAAAAAAAAAGGCAAAAACAAAAGATTCTAGTAGAATAACATGAATTCATCTTATTTCGTCTGATTCTCGTCAGTTGCTTACAATTTGTGATATTTAAACATCATAATTACATAATGGGTTTCTGAGAAGTCTTGTAATTTTGAATGCTATAATCGACTCCGAAGCTATTATGAAACCCCTAAGTTAGAACCATACAGCGACCTGGACACGAGAGAGAGAGAGAGAGAGAAAAGGTGCAAAGTATGCGAAAAGTACTTTGCTCCAAGGTTCCTTTTAATACAGAAAACAGAGAGTTTTTATAATATTCTAAATATTCTTGGGTTGCTCGAAGATTCTGGAATGCTATTAAACATAGTAGCGGTATATAGAATCAGCCAATCAGAACCTCTACATGTGACGTTTCATATCCTTGATGTTTTCTGGCTAAACTCCAAGTGAACACTGATTGGATGAAATGCTTCTTAATGTTTCCTAATCCTTGCGTGTCTTTTGCGAGAAATTTTCTGGATCATCCCAACAGTTTCAAATTACTTACATGAGAGGGTTTTGTTGGAAGTTATATTGAAGATAAATTTAATAGATTGAATATTGTAAATATGTACTTTATGTAATAGAATATTCTACAACATTAACTGTGACAACAGTTCAAACGGTCAAAAACAAGTGATTGCATAATGAGTAAACATTAATGTTTATGTAATTCATATAATGTATATTCAGTCTATTAAATTTGTTTACACCCTTGTTATACTATACTAATGTGTTTATTTATTATTTTAACACATATATATTGATACAAAGAGACACCAAATATATATGCGCCACACAAATCTCAATTGATATGTGTGAGGGCTGTGATATTTACTGCACGGGTGCACAAACCGAAGCAGATGGTTTTCTTAGGGGGCCAAATCTCGAACCTTCGACCTGAAGATCTGATCCACAAAGGCAATGGAGCATCGTGAGGAGATGCAGTCCCATGGTAGCCAGCCAGTGATCAATGAATGGTTCATACGCCATTTGTTCCTTCAGGATACTGGAGCTAACCAATGTGCACCATTGATTTGGAATCCGATTAAAGCGCCTGACATTCACTTTTCATCCTCTCAATTTCGTAAACAACACCCCTGCCACGTGAAGGCAGTGAGTAGGACTTCCGTGACAGAGGCTATATACGCATGGCCATGTGAGAGCATTTAGAGAGGGAGAGCGGACTTTCTCTTCACTCTCAGTCGTACAAGGGCATTTGGGGTCACTAATGTATTTTCAATATAACTCTCAAACAAAACCCTCTCATGTAAGTAATTTGAAACCCAATTATGTAATTATGATGTTTAAATATCACAAGTTGTAAGCAACTGATGAGAACCAAACGAAATAAGATAAATTCATGTTATTCTACTAGAATCTTTTATTCTTGCCTTTTCTAAAATAAATCTATGAATTAAGTTTACCATTTTGTTCTTTAATAAATAATAACAATAATACAAGACAAAAGAAAACAAACGGAAAAAAAAAACCATAAGTTAGATATTGAAACCATAGAACATTAAAGAAACTGGAAAGTCCAAACAATAAACTTCATAGTTGAATAAGCATTTCAACTGTTAAGTTAACAATAAAAATGAGGTATATATATATATATATATATATATATATATATATATATATATATAGTTTGTACTCCCCCTCTCTATCTTTCTAATAACCAACCTATACTATAACCATGCTGATTGGGACCTCTTGCGCTCACTGGTTAAATTCTTGAACTGGGATACCTCCCTCTTCTTATCACTAACGTATTGACACATGTTATTTGTTAACAAAGTATTTAATAATAATAAATAATGATTTAATATTATTGATTATTTCCCATGGGAATGGTTATTTCTCAAAAAAGTAAATTGTTTAATAAAAACAAAAGAAAAATAAATAATAAATTATTTTATATTAAAGTACGATTGATTTTTCCAAACCTTTTTTTGTTTTCGATTATGTAGTTAGGTTAGAACTCAGACTATAGTACTTCTGGAGTTATTACTATTCCCAAGCTCGGATACAGGAGGAGGGTTTGGGGATAGGGTTGGCAAACCCATCCTGTAGAAAACTAACTCGCTAAACAAAAACAAAAAAACGTCATCATTTAGAAGAACTATGACGCTTCATGGTGGAAGCCAAGTTCTTTTGTAATTCAAGAGGTCAATGCTCCTTCTGACAACCAATGCAACAATTTTTATAGGTACATGGAACGTCCGGAAAATAGTTAGGTTATACTACAAAATATAGAATAGCTTTAAACTTGATTGAAATGGATAGTTAATTTATTCTGGTTTACAAATTCTCATTAGTTTATAATGTGGAATATTGATTTCAGACTTGATTATTCAAAGATCTCATCCCTTTAACTATCTTTCATAGTAGTGAGTTTGATCCATTGTGAAGTTATAAGTACACATCACTAAGGAAATGAAAATCAGTGTTCCAGTAAGTTAAATGATTATTGATTCATAAATTAAATAAATAATTTTATGTGTAATGAAAGCGGCCCCCAAATCCCCTGGTACGGCTGAGAGTGGAGAGAGAGTCCGCTCTCCCTCTTGAAATGCTCTCACATGGCCAAGCGTATATACACTCCAATGTTATTAATGATCAAATTTGGAGTCTTTTAGGTTCTACAGGATTATCGGATGATTTATTTGTGTAGCTTTGATGTGTTTTTTTAATGTGAGTTAAGATTTCACCAAATGAAATTTCAACATAGAAGGCATCATAATCAACACACTCGAATTTGTAGACGTGTGGTGTGTGCTACTTATGTGGACATAAGTAGTATATGACGTGAGTCGTGTACAGAATTTCTGGCAGCAGAGAGACGAGAAGATAGAACAATGAAGAATGGAAACACAATGCAATTTGTGTGGAAATGCAAGAAAAAAGGGAGTCTAAGTCATTTGAGACAACTGATCGACGTTTTGTAAATTGAGCATTTAATGTATGATTGTTAGATTTTACTAACTAGATCTGTAATTTGTTGTTAAATACATTCGATTGTTCCCCACCCGTGTTCTGTTCACTACAGACGCAGTTGCGTGTCATAAATCTTTACTAACAAAGTCGTCATTCAAACGTATCACTGAAACAAGATGATCTCACTCAGTGTCTGGTTTAGAATTAAATATCCGGAACTACCGACTCTATAGCTGTAACGGAGAAACTGAGTGAGACGGTAGTTGTCTCATATAAAGTTGAAGACAGTGTCCTGAATAGTTTACCTGAATCGGTCTGAATATTAATCAACGCCCTGAATCATAGTCTACTCCTCAGATGTATATGAAGAGCTACTGATAGTTCGGATAATGTGAATAATGCTATTATCAATGCATTTATGCATACATCTGCTCTAAACTACAATGCTAAGGTTATTACAAGAGACTACAATTACCCTAGAATAAACTGGAATACCGATAGTTATCAGTCATCTAATGATGAATTCTCAGCAACCATTAACCTTTACTGTTGGACACAGTGGGTTCATACCTCAACAATTCGTGGTAATATATTTGATCTAATATTTAGTTGAAATATCATCCCATTATTTGTACAAGTACACGATGAATTTGAAAGCAGTGACCATAAAAAGTAGTTTATACTCTCCCTCTCTATCTCTCTTATAACCAATCCATCCTATAACCATGTTGAGTTTGACCTTTTGAGCTCACTGGTTAAATTCTCAGACTGGGATACCTTATTCTCATGTAACAGTCTCGTGGATGCCATTGACACATTCTATCCAACTGCCAACTCTTGTTTAGATTCCTACCCACTCCTTAAAACCTACAGGTTTAGTAAACCTAACAAATTACTTATACCAGCTAAATATCATAGTAAATTAAGACGCTTACAGAAACGTCATTTTGATTAAAATGATTTCACGGCAGTTGCGGAAATAACAATAATTTTTAACTAAATTAAAAAGAAACACAGTTTAAAAGCCAAGAATGAGGGGTCTTTAGTACTTAGTACTTACTCAAAAGTACAAAACTTGATTCTCCTTTTCAATAAACGCGTTAAAACAACTTAAAATGTTGATATACAATGCATTCTGCACAATGGCACTTTTTTATACGACTCTAAAACCATAGCAGACTCTTTCAGTGGTATTTTTGCAAATGACAAAGAATTCCTTAATGACATTGTTACAAAAGTCATGTATTTGACTAGTAACTCAATAAAATCTATCCCCTTCACATGCCTAAAGATTAGTAAGGCTATAAACTCCCCTAAGTTTTCGAGCAGTCATGGAGTAGACGGGACTTCATACTTTCTCCCCAAATATTCCACAACTTCTTCTACAGCTGTTTAGTTTCTCTCTCTGGAAACAGGTGCTTACCCTTACTGTTAGAAAACCTTGTAATATCATACCACGTTATAAATCTGAAGGTAAGATTGAAATGCACAATTATCAGCTCACAAATATTACTCCAGGTATCTCTAGCATCACGAAAAAGATTGTTAGTGATGAACTCTCTAACTATTTAATCGCTAAAAAATTTACCGATGATTCTGAAAATGAATTTCTTGAAGATGGATCTTGTATGACATACCACGTAACCAAGAATATTTATCTCTAGTGCTATACTTCGACATTTCTAAAGCCTTTGACTTAGTGAACCACCAGCTTCTTATGGACAAACTCGCATATTATGGGGTCCGAAAATCTCTGCATGCTTTATTTGCTTTCTTCCTCAGCCACCGACACCAAATTATCAAAATTAATTCCTTCTTGTCGAACGTTGTCCCTGTCAGAAGTGATATAATACAAGGTAGTATCTTAGACCAATTGCTCTTTTTAGTTTTTATCAATGATATTTGTGAATATTTTTGTGTGGGTAAGTGTTATAACGTTCGGTTTTCCACGTTTGCACAAATGGGACGTTAATTTGCCTTAGATGAAATGTCTTCATTAGATTCCCTTCTAGTGTCTGTTCTACAGGAATTCAACACAACTCAGATCAAGAACACGTGATTCGCCTGACAAGAATGTAAATATATTTCCACACCAAAACTCGACCCAATCTAACAGTAATCAACAATTAATAGTAATTAATAATAAAGATAGGGGAATACATAACTCATCTAATAATATCTACATGTCTGACTAAGCAAACAATTAATCATTATCATTCTCGCCCCACACGTCAGTAGGCCTCTTCTGTATGCAGATGACCTTCAAGTAGCATATTCATTTCCTCCTAATAAGCTAAACAATATGCAAAATTGCATCAGTACAGAGCTTAATATAAGTGAATGTGCTTCGGTATTACATTAATCAACTTGGATCTTACCATAAATGGTAAGGTGCTACCTGATTAACAAACATTAATGGACTTATCACTTAGGTACTCCTACAATTTGATCCTTAAAAGAAGAGGTCTCGAAACACACCTCCGAGTTCCAATGTCTTATGGGTTGCTTATTCTAAACCTTTATAACAACAAGTCATGTATTTTGATGTACAAATGACGTGTTCGACCACTTCTAGAATACTGTAGGTTTATTCTTTATAGTGTGCACATAAAGGATAAATTAAAGTTGGAATCCTTACAGAGGCGGTTTAAAATTCGGATTCTTGGGACTGATTGTACCTTGAATTATAAGTTCAGATGTAATAAACTTGAACTTGACCGTTTATGGAAGAGGCTACTCAAACTATACCTAATCTTCTTCTTCTTCTTCTTCTTCAAAATACTTAATAAACTATCCATTGCACCCAGTCAAGTAATTCATTATGCAGAAACTTTTAATTACAACATCCACAACTCATCATTTGTGTAACAAATCCACTGTAAATAATCTGCTACAATCTATCCATAAGATAAAATCACTCCCATCCTTTGTTCGCTGCATTGATGGCTAATGCTCCTCTGAAAAATGCATTAATTGTTCTAGCACTTGTAATTGCGTCATAAACTTTCATCTATTCTTATTACTGAATTCATTAAATAAACCATCTACCTATTGTTATTTAATGTTAATACCATCCCTCACAACCCTAACTAATTTGGATAATACCTAATACGAATAATAGATTAGAAAATAACTTGATCTATGTATTATGATAGACCAAACTAATCTATCGTAATAATTATTGCTCGTTTTGTTCTATGCTTTCTGTTTTATTTTCTGTAGTTACAGATGGTTATAATAAATCAATTGTGGCTTAGGAAATGACCTAAAGTTTTTCAATTGTACCATAGAAGTACGATAGAACTATGGAACAAAAACCATGGTATTTCACTTGAATTATTACATAACCTTAAATCTTGTTGTTTATAGAAAAATGATGCCTCTTTTCTTCTTGTTTATTCTCTTCAGATATTAATAATTATAGTCATTATTCTCAAGAGATATAGGGTGAGAGAAATTTTTATACTAAACCTATGTACTGAGTTGAAATCTATATAACGATTAGAGTGTGTTAGTTTTTGGTAAACAGTTAGATTTATAATCCTTTTAAATCTTTTTTAACCAAGCAATCTAAACATGTCAGCTCATCATAATCATTTCCATGATTGAACGTCATATAATAAGAGAAAGTATTGAACAGTTTAGAAAGAAGTCATAGTAGAATCTTTTCCATGGCGACAAAAAAAATCATCTATTTACTTGACTTCGACTCGTGGTTTAATTTCATTGGTGAAAATATTTGATTATATATATATGTGACATAAACAGGCTGGCTACAATCAGGTACATGGAAGATCTTATAGCTACTTCGTTTTGTTGGTTTATATAATGTCCCTTTGAAGGTCAATAAGGTTGAATTTAAGCATGGTTTAAGAAATTTCATGATAAGACTGATGCTTAAAAGGCATCTGTTAGATAAAGTATGATCATTGTCTAGTAAATCATTGATAAACTCTAGGCATTTATCAATAGGAATTCTAGTGTATAAAGATACAACATCATAGCTTACCACTGTTTCATCTTTTTTCCATTATTAACTCCGATATTTTTGACGTAAAGTCATAGAAAATCATAAATTATATTATGTGATCTGTGTTGAAGTGGCTTCTATACGCTGCTCAGCTATTTAGATAATGCATATGTAGGTGTGTTTGTATAGTTCACTATAGGTCTTATTGGGATGTCTGGTTTATAAATACGATTGTACAGTAGAAAAGAAAACTTTCTTTGTTAAACTCTAATTATTCTTCTTTAGTTTTATATGTTTATATTTCTTCGATCAACAGTGCTCCATTATCTCAGTGAATTGAACAAGATGAGAAAATATCTATCGCTGTGTAATCAGTCAAAACAGGTAATCCATATCCATGTAGATATTACGTCACCAAAATTCGATGCTCGATAGACAGTTTGTTCATATTAGTATGAGATGCCTCATCTGTGAACATCCAGAACTTCATCAGTGATTAAACTATAAATATTCAGGCCTTGTAACGAAAACTTATTATATAGATGATTTAATTAGTTAACTACTACTCAGGAATATTGAACTTGAGGTAGGTGTTCCCGGATTTCTGGTGATAAGCTGTGAGCAATGAAATTCAGTTATGTCAGAGCTAAAACAGTCATTATTAATAATAAATGATATTCATTTCACTTTAATATGAACTTACCGAAGTTGAAAATAGTAACCTTTGAACTATGATTTAAACTTAAAATTTAATTTCACATAATATTCAATTTCCATACTGTTGATAAGTTTAGAACTGTTTTAGAAAGACTATTTGGACTGTTTGAATTGGTACTGATCCCACGAAGAAGATTTACAGAACATAACTGAACTTATTTAATATACAAACAATATTTCTATTTTTGATTGAGATCATGAATCGACTGATGTTAGACCACCGTTGGAAACCTGGAAGCACTGAACGACCGTTTCGTCCTAGTATAGGACTCCTCAGCAGTGTGCGTCCACGATTTCACTCGCAGGATTTGAACGCAGGGCCTTCAGTCTCGCTCACGAACGCTTAACCTACTCGACCAATGAGCCGGCACTCAATAGTGTTAGTGTCTAACATCATTCAATCCATGAAATTGCGCGACCATCTTCCATTGTACTGAAGTAGATACCTGTCACTACCCGACACGGTCCCATACTACGACGAAAGGGCCGTCCAATGCTTCCAGGTTTCCAATGGTGGTCTAAGGTCAGTCGATACATGATCTCAATCAAAAACGTAATAATTTCCACAACCCCAGTAATGATAATAATTCTTTTACTGAATCAGATTTTAAAAAAAGAAACAAATCACAAACATTCAGTAAAATTTTATTAAATCCTAAATATCCCATTAAAATTTGTACTTCAAAAGAGTATTTTTCATAATCTTTTCATTTATTTGTAGTGTGATTGTCAACATCATAATAACGAATGAATAGTCCATAATATGTACCCATTTTACTTAGTTGTTTAATACATCATATTGCTCAATTGATATTATACGTACCAGGACCTGGGACAAACTGAAATTTGTTTCAAATAAAACATGATAATAAAATAATAAATTAACTCATTTTTATCACAAGGCTTTTTTTGTGGATATTATAGTAATTTGAATGATTAAGATCATGAATCAATTGAAGTTAGACCAACATGAAAAACCTGGAAGAACTGAACGACTTTTTCGTCGAAGATCCCGCTTAAAGAGATTCCAACCTAGAACCTATTAGTTTGGCACGCGAACGCTTAACCACTAGACCACTGAGTTGACCAGCATCCAATGGTGTTAATAACTAACTCCAACTAATCCACAAAATTGAGTGACACATCCACCATTGTCTTCATCAGTGAGTTAGTATCTCACAACAGACCTGATTGAACTCCACTAATCACTGCTTCCCACTAGAACTCCAGGAAATACCTCTTGAAGCCAGTCACTAGTGATCATATATTGATGAGTATCAGAATGATGGATGGTGATCTAACTTCAGTTGACTTATAATCTCAACCATTAAAATAATTAGTTTTTGCAAAACATTAGATATTATTTAAAATAATAGTCGGTTACTTTCTTGACAATAATAACATAATATCTTATAATGATAGGATTTGTGGATAACAGAATTGACCCATTAATTTCGTACATTGAGTAAAAATAGAAGATGAAATCATAATAAAGTATACACTTATGTGCGAAACAGATAAAACTACCGATAGATTTCAATGAAAACAGGGTTTTGATAGAACTATTAAAATATGCTCAGTCGATACATCTAATAAGGAATTAAAGTTCATGCATAATATGTTGATTGAAATGGATTATCCACAGGTTTTCCTGAAGAAGCACCTGCATGCAACAAATAAGAAAATAGCAACATCAACGGCTAATAAGAATCCTCTCTTCTTGAAGCTGCGGTTCAATGGAGATGTAGTTGATGATGTAATACATGATAGACTGACTAGAACAGTGAAGAGAACGTTTAATGCAGCCAACCTCTGTTCAACAAATTCGACTTGGTCTATGGTGATTCCCCAACTAAAGGATAAGCTACCTGGTTATGCCACTTCTATGTGTACCTACGAATTCGGCTACTTCTGTGGAGAAAGCTATATTAGGCGCACTATCCGATAACTGAACCGATGAGTTAGTGAACACCTCCATTCATGGTTAAGAAAATGGTACTCTCGAAATCTTCATATGTTGAAATGTAATTGTAAACTGTGTTGACATTTACAACAATAACAAAAAACTCGCTTAACCTCAAAGATTCATGACAATAATAACCACCGTCATACATTTAACATCAATGGTTTTAGCTATTCAATAAATGAGTACTTCAATGCCTGTTTGTGCAATCAAGTATTTTCATCACAATTCAAAACTTCATCTTCACCATGGAATTAAATCTTTGTACTTACTCTTTAAAAAACCAACTTCATAGTACCATGGTACGGTCTCAAAGCGTTCAACGTTTATGGTATTAAGTAGTATTTGTTTTGTTTATCGTTCCAAGTGTTTGTAAACAACTAGTTCCTTTAATATGTCTGCTTCCAGCTCAGTATTTGCATGATCTTCTTGTATGCACAATTAAAGATATACATATAAACCACTGATTTAAAAATATTATAATTCTTCTGATATTTATATATATATATATATCATGAATGATTACAAGCTTAAAACAACTAATACCTACCGATTTGGAACGTTTAAATCTAGGTACTTGTGATACAAATGGAGAGATTATTCCAAATGTTTCATTAAATGACAAATTGTAAGCCCCTGGTGGAGGCACATTATCCTTAAAAAAAAAAAAAAAGAAAAAGAAAAAAGAAAAAAAACACAAAGAATACATTATTGTTTAGCTAATCAAACTGGAATGAGTGTTTAACTATCCTGTTAAGGTGAAAAGAAAGCCCATTTTAAGTAGTAGTTGATTAAGGTTAAATAAGGAGGCTATTTGATCATAAGAATTAGAAAGGATTGAATGAAGAAATTTTTATCTATCAAGTGTGCTTTATGAGCGCCCAACAGAACTACACGACATCATTACGCTAATTTTCACCACCTAGATCGAAATCATTGATTATTATCAATAGAGTATATATATATAATAATGGCCGGATACCATCAGCACCAGCCTCCGGCTGAAGAGGAAATTAGGAAAAGACATTAAAAGTGGATGGGACATAATTTGTGGAAATCACCAAACTGCATCATGAGGTAAGCCCTAACTTGGAATCCTGAAGGGAAGTGGAAAAGAGGAAGGCTAAAAAACACATTACGTCTAGAAAGGGAAACAGATATGTAAAGGATGAATAACAACTGAAAAGAGCTGGAAAGGATTGCTCAAGACAGAGTTGAGTGAAAAGTGTTGGTAGGCGGCCAATGTTCCTCCACCAGGAGTAACAGGCGTAAGGAAGTAAATAACTGAATATATTTATAATTCATTAGAATTCAGAAATCCTATCAGTTTTGAACACAAACTAACATAGTGAAGATAATTTGGTCTATGCAGTTGACCAATATGAACTTTAATCTTTAAATAAGCATATGAACTTCTTCCTAACTGATGACCTTCAGTCAGTCAGTGGTCTTGGGTGCTATTAGAAATATGAGGGCGGTTATCTATTCCCGGTTGCCCAAACCGTGAAAGGGTTCTTCTGAAGGTACCTTAACAGAAAATTGGGTTAGGAGTGGTCTTATTGGCATTAGAGCTTAACCGCAGTGCCCAAGGGACAACTGCTTGAGGTCGGTCATACACGGCCCTTTTGTGAGTAATTTTCGTGTTAGCTCCGTACTTGTTGAAACCTTACCGTCGGAGCCGGATATTCGTGGGATAAGGCGAGTTGTACACTTTTAGTGTAGACCTTTTATAACCCCACCCCTCTTTGTGGGAAGGTAGCATCACTGTCATACTGGTTGTTTGAAGGAAACATCTTACTACTGTCACACCTCTGTACAGTCAGCAGTACAATTTCGCCTTCGGACCTTGGGTTTATTGCTTTTTGGTCTTACCGCTCTTCAATCGACCTGTCTGGTATGGTATGATCTTGAGGAACGGTAGCTCGGTTGCATCATTATGATAGGCATGCCCAATCACCATTTCAAGTAGCAACAATGTTAGGGATCATCCTAATTTGGTTCAGATTTCGATCTATATCATAGGTGTTTGTAAGATTTCAACATTACAATTTCAATCCAATATGATGTCACATGAACGTATTATTGTAATGACTCTAAAACTAGGAAGGTATAATTATTCAATACATTCTGATTATTATCTATTCTCTAATTGATATCATACTACAACAATGTAAACATAATTAAATTAAAAAACAAAACACTTAAAATTTACTTTCTTCAATAGTTGAACTAATATACACATCCATTTGATATTGTTCTACTTGAATCTTCCCATTAATGTTTAGGACTGTAGTTGATCAGTCTCTTATTGGCATATGTGCATACTATGCGTATTGCCTCGATATTGACTTATAATTTACAAGCATTATAAGCAAAGATGGATAGTGGCTAGCAGTGCAATGTAGTTTAACGCGCGTTTCGTCCTATTTGGGACTCGTCAGCTGGACGTACTTGCATCTCAGATTTGATGTTCACTCTGGGACTCGAACCTAGTACCGTCCGCTTCAAACGCCATCACATTATCCACTTAACTACTGAGTCGTGATAGTTACTTGCTTGTTCAGTAGGACGAAACGAGCTTCCTGGATTCCACTGCTAGCCACTATCCATCTTGGCTTATAATATACACATCATTTCATATTGAATATATATAATATTATATTACAAGTGGATGAACATAGAAATCCATTGGAAATCAGTTATCTTTATGATAAAAGGTGTATATTGTCATGTTAAAGTAACATTTATAACTTACACCTGTTTAGGTGTTGGCCCATAGTAACAAATTGATAAATCAAACAACTTTTTGTTTGTTTTTTTTAAAATAGAAATATAAATTAAATTAAATATAATGATTATTGCATGTTGAATCATAAGAATCCATTATGATTATGATGTATGTCTTATTTACAATTAGTTTTACTCACATTACATGAATAAGATATAATCTCATTTGAACTATTGTTAAATGGGTTATATCTTGTCGCTTTGTATCTTATGTATTATATAATGTTATGATATCATCAATTAGAGAACAGTGCCTTATCGAACGGATCAATGACACATAAAACCTGTACGAACAGTCTAGAGTCTTTATCGATCCTTCTTGCTGCATAGCCTTGCCTGCCTGTTGAGTTCAGAACATTAATCTCAGTCACTGTGATATGAATCGTTTATTTCAAACATACTAGGTTTATATACAAACCAAACAGATCACATCACACCATAAAATAGAAAATAACAGCCAAAAGTGGTTGTGCATGTGGGAGACGGTAATTAATAGACTGGGCTGTACTCTAAGACGGTAAATGGTATAATACTTGTCTATAAGTCGAGATTAAGTTTTAAATAGGAGGAACTTGAATATGAATAGCTTAGCTACTTAATAATAATATAGTAAAAATATATGTATCCTATTGGTCTATAAACAGTTCTCAGGAGTTACCATTTATACTCGTGTAATTCAGATGATAATATGATAATATCTAGTCTCCAAGACTGATTTATCACCCTAACAATATTGTTTTCTTATCATTAAATTCGAGATAAATCTAAGTAACAAATTTATAAGATAATCATTATTCTGTATTACTCTTTATCACAATTCATTATACTAAACATTATATAACTGAAGATGATCTCTAATCACTAGTCAGGTAACCTATACGGTTTACGAAACAAGTGTTCTTCTCAGACTCATACCACTGTGTGTTTCTGTGAAGATTAACATTAAAGAAGTCAAAATATTAGTGGGAATGTATTTTGTATGTAAAAAAAGAAGTGTTTTGTTCATTTCATTTAAAACAACGTCACATAAAAAAAATCCACTTTTGATATTCATCAACATATGCTCACTAGTGACTGACTTCTAGAGGTATTTCCTGGAGTTCTAGTGGGAAGCAGTGATTTGTGGAGTTCAACCAGGTCTGTTGTGAGATACTAACTTACTGATGACAATGGTGGATGTGTCACTCAATTTCGTGGATTAGTTGGAGTTAGACATGAACATCGTTGTATGCTGGCCAGATTACTAGTCTAGTGGTTAAGCGTTCGAGTGCGAGATCGATAGGTTCTGGGTTCGTATCTCACGGGGGGCGCGGTCTTGGATGCTCACAGCTGAGGAGTCCTGGAATGGAACGAAACAACCGTCCAATGCTCCCAGGTTTTCCATCTTGGTCTACCTTCAATTCACTCATGATGTCAAATATTGAAATTACTATAATATCCATAAAAAGCCCTTCTGACTTAGATAAAAGTAATTTACTTCACTTTAAAATTTGTTTAATGTTCTCATACGTATAGGGCTTATCATCAATGTTTACATTTTAACGTTTTATAAAAATATAAATCAGAATTTTCTGATCAATTTACAGATAATAAAAACTTACTGTTGATATTCACTCCGGGATTCGAACCTAGAACAGTTCAGTTTCAAAGCAAATGTTGTTATCCACTAAGCTATTAAGTTCAGGTAGCTCATAATGTCTGCAACGGATATCATCTTTATATCAGTATTAGCAAGGATTTTCAAGATTCTGGTAGACTATTAGATCATATGGGTTTCATTTACTGGAAAAATCTCTTTCCTCCAGATTTTTAAAATGCTTTGCTGATAAGAGTCAATCAATTTGGTATTGAAGTGATATACTTTTAAAAAGATACTAATAGTGTATTTGTATCCAACCCATCATTTCTTAATGAATTTAATCATAACTCATATATTCTGGGGGGTGGGGGAGAGATTATAATTTTATACAAGGAAAACTTTTCATTAGTGATTTTTATGACTTACTTGCTTTTGACTTGAAATAGATCTAGGGTATTTTGATTTAAATACACTGTGATATGATGGCAATTGAGTTTTTTTAATCTGCTCATCATCATAAGGGTTATACTGACCGGGAGCTAAAGACAAATTCTGAAATAAGGATAAGAAATATCATTTGAAATAATCATCATAAATATTCCTTGATTTGAAGTAATAAAAATTGATTGAAATTACATATGTAAATCATTGAATAATGAATTGTTTGTCTAGAGTTCAAGTGGAGAGTTTTCAGTACGATTCAGTATGGTCGTGGGTATATACTGCTGACGAGTATCATGCTAAGTCGAAGCACCTGTTCAGTAGGTCTTGGTTTCCAAAGACTATTAAACTAAGGTTGGTTTATAAGCAAAGATGGATAGTGGTTAGCAGTGGAATCCAGTTTGACGCGCGTTTCGTCCTATTTCAAACTCGTCAACTAGATGTACCTGCATCTCAGATTTGATGTTCACTCTGAGACTCGAACCCAGTACCGTCCTCTTCAAACGCTTATAATGCTTGTAAATTAAAACAATATCGAGGCAATACGCACAGTATGCACATATGCTAATAAGAGACTGATCAAGTGCAGTCCTAAACATCAATAATAATTGTGAAAATATCTAAACTAGTTGAAGATTTGCAATTACGTTTTCATCTCACTGTAGATTTTGTAGTAATTTCAATAGTTGAATTTATAAGTCAATTAAAGTTAGACCACCATGGAAAACCTGATGACCGATAGGTTCTGTGTTCGAATTTCGCGAGGTGGGATAGTGGATGCGCACTGCTGAGGAGTCCCACAATAGAACAAAACGGCCGTCTAGTACTTCCAGGTTTTCTATGGTGGTCTAGATTTAATTGACTCATGATCTCAACTATTGAAAAATATTCAAAATAATCAAGTCAAACCTTGGTAATGTTACCGATATTCAGACAACTATCTATTTATAGCAAACACCAACTTTAAATGTAAAAAGAAACATCGCCTGATGTGGCGAGCTGCACAATCGACATAACGATAGGCTCAAATGCACCACATTGCTGTCATCCATCGTTAAGAAGGCTTAATAAAAGACTGTCGTTCATTCTGAAGCACATGTTCAAGCTTAAATCATTCTCTAGTGTGAGTACATTTTGTTTGAATCTTACTGGACGCACAAAAGCTACGATAAGAGAACCAATGACAGTTCAACTTTATGATGAAAAATCTAAGAATAGATTTCAGAAATATCTAAAGGAGTTAATCAACGGTAAAAATGATATAAACCACGATGTACCTTGTCATTATATTCAAACTCTGTGGAGAACGGCAATAATAACTACCACTAACTTAAACCAAAAGATTAGAAACAATCAGTGGATGTTAGTCGCAAGTAAAAATGAGAATCATCAATTGAAGCCAAACCACCATGGAAAACCTGGAAGCACTAGACGGCCGTTTCGTCCTATTATGGGACTCCTCAGCAGTGCGCATTCACGACCTCACCTCCTGCGATATTCGAACCCAGGACCTAATGGTTTCGCGCGCGAGCACTTAACCACCAGACAACTGAGCCAATTTCGTGGATTAGTTGGAGTCAGACATTAACACCATTGGATGCTGGTCAGCTCAGTGGTCTAGTGGTTAAGTGTTCGTGCGTGAAACCATTAGGTCCTTGGTTCAATTACCTGTCAACGAAAATTTTCCAAGTAGTCGCTAGTTGAATACTATCGTTTCATTTCAGGCTATTCTTATTCGCCTATATATACAGAACTACTACTGTCAATCTTTCTTTATAACTGTTTAAAACCATTCTGAAGTATTTTTATCACTTCAAAATTAACATTGTGTTCTATTTCTAACGCATGAGAATTTAGATGTATTTTTCAAACACTATTTATGTTCTTTCAGTCTTACATTTACATTGTGAGCATTTCACATGATTCCCATATAACTGATTCATGTTATAATCCAATTTACTATAGTCAACATCCAAATATGATTAGATTAGCATAATATAGATTTGATTTGATTATTAAAACTCTATATCATCATTCTTTGATAATTTTAATTAGTCTTTCCTGAAGAGGTTCAAACAAGTTGATTGAATGAAACGTTGAAATCACTTATTTTTTTTTTTTTTTTTTTAAAACTTTCAACCACTAAGATTATTTCACATTAAAATCAAGAAATGTGAATTCTATTTATATACTACTTATAATTTAAATAAGTAGTATATAAATTGTTTTTATTATTTTTTTAAATCAACCTACTTTATCTTGTAAACCAAATAATATATCATTAAATTTTCTTGGTATATTTTTAAATGAATATGTTCTATGACATTGATTTAATCTATAAAATAAACAAAATAAATAAATAAATAAATAAACAAGTTGGATTAAAACAAACTAAAAATGAATTGGCATAGCGATTTCATCCGTTAGTAATGATAATCATGATATATATATATATGATCAACATATTTCAAGTATATCAACCTATATATATATATATATATATATATATATATATATATATATAGGATCTTGTTCATCTGGGTTTATACCATAGTTCTAGTTTCTATTTCATTCATATGATAAATAGGTTTATTTTATAAAGAAACTAATAATAATAGATTTCAATATTGTTGTTGAAATGTCAACAGGATATTCATAGCATGATTTGATCTGTCATAACAGTTTGTTTTGTATCTTTATAATTCATTTCTATAATGGTCATTTATTATTTGAATATCAAGATTATGATTTGAAATGAATGTATCTTCAACACCCTTTTATATTCATCTATATATGTAGATAATAGTTATTGTTTGCTTACATGGTTCTAAAAGGGTAGATCAATATGAAGATAGTTATGTAGGCCATCTTTGGCGCCTTCGTGATGTTAGTCTAGCTGTAAAAGGTCGGATCTACAATGCGTCGGTGAGAACAATTTTGCTCTATGCTTGTGAAACCTGGCTTTTGCGAGTTGAGAATGTTAGATGACTCTCTGTGTTTGATCATCGTTGTGTCTGAAGGATTGCTGACATTCAGTGGCTACACCATGTTAGTAATGCAGAGGTTTGGCATCGTGTGTTCGGGCACAGAGACGATAATGCAATTAGTTTCACCATCTTGAAACTTTGACTTCGGTGGCTTGGACATCTTTTACGAATGTCGTTCTAGAGAATTCCTCGTCGTGCATTATTTGCCGACTCTGGGACTGGTTGGAAAAAGCGGAGAGGTGGTCAATATATGACATGATGTCGTGGTATGAAAGAAAGCTGCAAAGGGCTAGCTTCTGTTGATCCTTCACGACTCCCTGGTTGGGGTCCGAGAGACGGTGTAGCACAGTGGCTAGAGACGTTATCAGATATGGCTCAGAATAGAAGACAATGGCGATCCTGTTGTAACCTTCTTTTACTTTCTTCATAAAAAGTGGTTGCTTCTTCCTTAACTGAAAGATTTCTTGTGGTCGCACATTTCCGTTTCCCCCATTATTGTCCTCTCTCTCTTTTTTTTCTCCTTTCTCTTCAAATTATCATTGTTTTATGTGGCGCATATATTTTTGGTGCCCCCTTGTACCAATATTTATGTGTTCAAATAAATAAATAAATAAATAATTTTATGGACCTCAATCTCATGAGAGTTGGCTACTTAACAATGTGGTGTCCTTTAAAGGAGTTGCAATCTCTGAGCTGGATGGTTCAGTCATAAAGATTTGATCGTTCTTCTGAACAACATCAACACATAATTCAGACAGCAATAACGTACCTAAAGTTTGCGCTGATAAAATTCTCTAGAAGATTAGTGAAGGCTCTGAGACTAAACCGTCTGCCTTAGGGAACAAAACTCCATCAAACTTGTCCATCTGAGCTACAAAACTTCTCCATCATCTCATTAAGGTGTCTATAATGGTATGGGGAACTTGCTTACGCCTGTTACTTTCAATAGAGTATAGGCAAACGACCAGCATTTGCCAGCCCACTCTGTCCTTGGCCTTCCTTTCTACTTCTATTCAATTGTTGTTCATTTTTCTCATGACTGTCTCCATTTCTCGACGTAATGTGTTCCTTGGCCTTTCTCTTTTCCTTTGACCTAGAAGATTCCGAGTGAGGGCTTGTTTTGTGATGTAGTTCGGTGCTTTCCTCAATGTATGTCCTATCCACTTTTAGTGCTTCTTCCTGATTTCTTCGCCAACTGGAATCTGGTTTATTCTCTTCCACAATAAGTTGTTACTGATAGTATCTGACCAACGGATCCGAAGTATTTTGTGTAGATAACTGTTAATGAACACTTGTATTTTCTGGATGATGGTTTTTGTAGTTCTCTAAGGTTTGATATTTTCAATATTTACTCATTATCATCGAATCAAACCTGTAATCTTGACAGAAATAATGTTCCATTATGGGATTTCAACCACTATAAACCGTAGTACCGTTACGATCAAGTTATTCACATGATGATTAACCTATTGTTTAGCACTTTGTTACTCACTGACGTCAGGCAGATTTACTTTTGAATAGCTCAAGACATTATAAAGATATAGCTGTCCACTATCGATGTATGATTTTCATATGATGTAACTGGTTAGTATGTCTCGTTATCATTTTGAAGGGTGAATAAAATCTTTATTTGCGATCAATTTTTTTTGGTTTCTACATTAGGTTGTGTAAATCACGGTTTGCATGTTGCAAGTAACAATTTTCCACCGTTATATCATAAATAATATTGGAAGGAGGGGGAATTTTTATTCCTTTAATTGTTTTGTTTTTCGTTTCCCAGTTATCTAATAAGTTTATTTCAATGATTGGTAGATAGTTTGTTTGACACTTAATTCATATCTTAAACCAGTGTTTTCTTCATTTGACTAATTACACTAAAATCAAGGGATTAGTGAGTACTTGCTTTAAGGTCACACTTTTCCAAAGTGAATCTAACTTAAAACATTACGATAAGAACACGAATATTGTACTTTGATGGGCTAGGCTAATCCAGACCATTCACGTGCCTGTATTCACATATTTTTTCGAGTGCTAGGTGTGAGATTATAAACAATGAACGCTGTTGGACGAAGCCGATTATGGAAATTATAGCTTTTATATATATATCAATGACTTGTTTACCCATGTTAGGTTCGCATATAGGGACTCTATATATCTGTGTCTGGGTTGGAGGATAGTGTAAAAATACAGAACTAGACGCTTCAAATTCAATCACGTATTTCCTAGTTGCTGTTATGAGCTAGGAATAAACAACTGTACAATACTTCGTGGTCTCAATCACTTTCTCTCTAGTATCATATCACCTAACTATATAGAAATATCCAACTGTGAAATATATAATTCATAGTTATTTTGCACCTAGTAATACTATTTCCAATCAACTAAGTTTTTTGTTTTAAACCAGCCACTCAGTGGTGACAATTAAAATGATAAGAAATAGAACTTTAGGATGAACCATCTCAAAATTTATTAACAATTTAAACAACTTCACAAAGAATGATAATTTAATAATAATACAAATATTTTATGAAGATTAAGCCAGCCTACTTTTCATCTACTCCATTAACGTTATAGGCACCGGGAAGTAACCATGAACCATCATTAGTAAATGTTGAGCATTGTCTCATTCGACCAGTATTCTTGAAACCATAAGAAATCGGACGTACATTTACTAGTCGTTTTATATCATAACGTGTAGGACTTGGACTATTCTGAGAATTAATGGGGAATAAATTATCTTGTACAAAAACAAACAACATTCCGGAATAATAAACTACAAGAATGTTTGGCTTCATTTAAACAACGAAACAAAGTAAAGATGGAAAATTTTAAGATTAATAGAATTGAAGATTTGTGGGGATTGTAGTAGTTACAAGCTAGACCGTGATTGAAAACCTGCAAGCACTGGACATCCGTTTTGTCGTAGCATGAGACTCTTCAGTATTGTGCATCCACGGTCCCGCACTGAAGTAACTCGAACCCGGGACTTTCGGTCTCAACTGTTAGACTTACTACATCTCCACTAATCCCCATTCTGATAATAGACAGAATCGCTTCAGTTCATTTCTGTATTAGTTGTTTGAAACTTTCCATTAGTGTTTAGGACTTCAACTGATCAGTCTCATATTAGGATATATGTTCATCCTGTGAGAATAGTCTCGATATTTCCTTAATTCTTAAGTGTCATAAGGAGAGATAAATGGTGGCTAGCAGTGGAATCCAAGACGCAAGAGTTGATGTTCACTCCAGGATGGAGGTAGATTCATCTGATGAGTCCCTGTATAGGTTGAATGGCAGTTGCATTTAACATTACGCCTTTTCAACTGTAGTTTTCTTTGTGTAGAGGAAACCTTGTAGAAGCACTTCTTTCTGTCATTCCTACAAACTTTCTATCACAGGTACATGTAATTTAGTAGATGCATTTGGATGTGACCTCGGGAGGGTACTGGTCTACAGTTGAATGTTACAACGAACACCTGATGTTGTTCAATGAATGGAAGGTGGATGAAGACAGATTTTTTTCCAATGGTTGATTGTTTAGCATCCTTGAGATGTTTGTAATTAATTTCATAATAATTTACTTCGGATATCGAATTTTTTATGAGATGCTCTTCCTAAATACCCAACTCCTCATTTATTTTACCGCTTAAGCATATTTCTATTGAAGAACGTTTGGAATTGACACCTTTCTTAACTGGCAGAACAAACGCTGCTGAAGTTTGGATACTGTCCTGTTCATGAAAATATAATTATGAATCATGAAAGTCCAAACTTTCGATAGAAAGATGTACGATAAATTTTACGGAGAGACTAGAATTTATGGATGACCTTTGAATGAATCTTAAGTGACTTTGAGAAATATAAGCAAGCCACAATACTGTCCGCATGAAGTCAAAACCAAAGAATTAAAGTGGATACACTTCTTTTACATGGTTCAAAAACTTATCAGGGTTAGAAAAAGGTTCAGAAGCCCTAAAATCATGATGCATACGGTAGAGGAAATCATCCATACAGCTTCATAGTAGTTGGCCTGTGGATCGATGATAAGGTCACAAAAGCTCTTTCATCCTCTACCACATAGCTTAGATATTGTTTGTGTGCACTCCGGTTGTTATGTCCACAAAATACCACTTGTGGATAACTACACGATGCACATAACCAAGTCTATGTAGGCGTCTGTATGTTCTCCAATCATCCGTATATATTGTAGTACCTGGCTGCAGCTAGTTACTGGTGCTATTATTACCCAGTTCGCAACAATTGTCATAATTTGCCTTAGTTTCAATTTGGATTGAGTGAAAAATTCTTATTGTTGCAAACTTCTTCCTCCAACACCTAATACATCGAAAGGCAACATCATCACGACAGTCTGCACAGGATCCATAAGTCATTCGATTGCCACAATCACAAATAAAGGAACTTCTTAGTAGTTCCATTTGTTATAGCCACTCAATTATCACGTTTTGTCTGAGATCCGCTGTGAAACGACCGTACGTTAGCATCAGGTACTGAAATTGGCTCTGTGACCTTGAATTCCATCAAACGCTTCTGATTAGCTCGTCCATAAATTATGGTCTCGCCAACATTGATAAATGCCACTTGGTCATATTCAATGCATAATTTAAAACAATATCTTTTATTATTCCAGTTCTGAGTTATATAAATCCATAGTCATATGTCAAAAGATTAAATGGAACATTCTTAAAGAATATCAAAAGTACAAAGAGTATTATTTATTACTTTACTTTAAAAAATATGATTCAAAAAACTGATTAACCAAATCACTAATGAATAAATATCAGGAAGGGATTTCTGTGGATATTATAGTCATTTCAATAATTGAGATCATGAATCAATTCAAGTTAGACGACCCTGAAAAACCTGGAAGCACTGGACGGCCGTTTCATCCTAGTATGGAACATCATTGAATGTCGGCTTAGTAGTCTAGAGATTAAGCGTTCGCACATGAGACCTATAGGTTCTGGGTTCGAATCTCACGAGCGGGATGGTAGATGCATACTACTGAGGAATCTCATATTAAGACGAAACATACGTTCAGTACTTCTAAGTTTTCTATGGTGGTGGTCTAGCTTCAATTGACTCATGATCTCAACTATTGGAATAAATATTGGTTCACGTTAAAAAAATTTAATCTTGTTTATACTTTTCATCGATGGGGTAAACCTTGAAATTTCGGATATATGAAACTGTAAGAATCTTACAGAATTTTCAAAAATTAATTGACAATCAGTAAGCATAGATATATAAATCCTAAAGATCGATCAATATAGAAGAGATCATTCAACTGAAGAATTAGAAGTTAACCAGAAAACATAGTCAACATGAATACAAGAACAAATAAAAACAACAAGAATTTCAAGGACAATCAATCATTAACCAAGTCATCAGAATGAAATGGTATTGTAGTGAACAAGAACACCAGTGGGGAACAATCCAATGTATTTCACAACAACAAATTACAGAACCTAGGTAATAAAATCGAACAACCATATAGTAAATGATCAATTTGCGAAATGACCATCAATTGTCTGAAAATGGCCCACACTTCGTTGTTCTTGTATTTCCATACAAATTGCATTCTCATTCCACTCCTCACTGTTCGATCCTCTTGTCTCTCTGCTGCCACACATTCTGCTCCTCACTAACGTCATTTAATACTTATGTCAATATAAGTAGCACACACCACAGTATAACTTTAGCAGAACAACTAAAACGTTCACTTCTAAATGAATTAGATAGATTGCTACCTCAGAACAGTAATAAAATCGGAAAAATTGAACCATATAGTTTAGAAATGATAATACTACCCCCCCCACTCCAAAAAATAAACATTTTTCATAAACTAAAGCACTTGACAACAATGATTGATCATTTATAAATTCTGATTAATTCGCTTGAGATCAATATCTAAATATTTCAATTAATCAGTATACAGTTTATACTATTTAGTTCAAAACGTGATAAATTATATCTCAACGGTTTTCAAAAGTTTATGTTATAACTTGTGAATGTTTTCCAAAATCCCCATCGCCAATTGTTATAGTTCAACAATTCATAGATAATTGTCAGAAGGGGTTTTGTGGAGGTTGTAGTAATTTCAATGATTAAGATCATGAGTCAGTTGAAGCTAGACCACCATGGGAAACCTGGAAGCACTGGACGGCCGTTCCGTCCTATTATGGGACTCCTCAGCAGTGCGCATCCACGACCTCGCCCCCTGTGAGATTCGAACCCAGGACCTACAGGTTTCGCGCGCGAACACTTAACCATTAGACCACTGAGCTGACCAGCATCCAACGGTGTTAATGTCTAACTTCAACTAATCCACGAAATTGAGCGACACATCCACCATTGTCTTCAGTGAGTTACTATCCCACAATAATCAACATATGCTCACTAGTGACTGACTTCAAGAGGTATATCCTGGAGTTCTAGTGAGAAGTAGCGACCAGTGGAGTCCAACCAGGTCTGTTGTGGGATAGTAATTCACTGATGAAGACAATTGTGGATGTGTCACTCAATTTCATGGATTAGTTGAAGTTAGACATGAACACCATTGGATGCAGGCCAGCTGAGTGCTCTAGTGGTTAAGTGCTCGCTCGCGAAACCAGTAGGTCCTCGGTTCGAATCTCGCAGGGCGCGAGGTCGTGGATGTGCACTACTGAGGAGTCCCACAATAGGAGGAAATAGCCGTCCAGTGCTTCCAGGCTTTCCATGGTGGTCTAGATTCAACTGACTCATGATCTAACCATTGAGAATAAGAAATTGCCGCGTTATCCTAGGCCATAGAATGACTTAAGGATTATCAAGGTAAATTCAAGGTTACGACAAATTGTTTTGTACACATAAGAGGGGTTGAGATTTACAAATAGCCAAGGCTTCAATACACTTAAGAATTCATCCTTGACAATTTCTATACAACGTTTTAAAAGCTGTATTTATGTCAATTTTGTGCCCCGTTTCAATTATGTGTTTCGCTATCGATGACCCAGGTTTTTTACCACTTATGTTGATCGGGTCGTTTGATACACATTGATTTTGAAGCCATTTAGGCACATGTTCATTGATTAATTCATCAAAGTTAGTAATTTCTGCTCTCAAATGTTCAACTAATAACTTTGTTGATTCTATGTAAGATTTTGTGATGCACCGTATTTGATCACTTTAAAATAAGGTTACTTACTTACTTGCGCCTGTTACTCTTCGTGAAGAAGCATTAGCCGCTCACCAGCATTCTCCATCCAACTCTGTCCTGGGCAGTCCTTTTCAGCTCTTTCCAATTGTCATTCATCCCTTTCATATCCGATTCTATTTCTCGATGTAATGTGTTTTTTGGCCTTTCTCTTTTCCGCTTCTTTTCAGGATTCCAAGTTAGCGCTTGTCTCGTCATGCAGTTTGATGATTTCCTCAATGTATGTCTTATCCATTTCCATCGTCTCTTCCTAATTTCCTCTTCAGCTGGAAGTTGGTTTGTTCTTTCCCACAAAAGGCTGTTGCTGATGGTATCTGTCCGATGGATGTTGAGTATCTTGCGTAGACAGCTATTAATAAATACCTGTACCTTCTTGATGGTGGTTGTTGTAGTTCTCCAAGTTTCAGCTCCGTACAGTAGAACTGCCTTGATGTTCGTATTGAAGATGGTGACTTTGATATTGGTTAAAAGTTGTTTTGAGTTCCATATGTTCTTTAATTGAAGGAATGCTGCCCTTGCTTTGCCAATCCTCGCCTTTACGTCTGCATCTGAATCTCCTTGTTCTTCGATGATGCTTCACAGATTTGTGAAGGATTCTACATCTTCCAGAGTTTCGCCATCAAGAATGATTGGTTTACTTTACTCCGTGTTGTATTTGAGGACCTTAGTTTTCCCCTTGTGTGTGTTGAGGCCTACTGATGCAGAGACTGCTGCTACACTAGCTGTCTTTATCTGCATTTGTTCGTGTGTTTGGGATAGGAGGGATAGATCATCTGTGAAGTCCAAATCGTCTAATTGGTTCTGAGCTGTTCATTGTATGCCGTGTTTTCCCTCAGATGTCGAGGTCTTTATAATCCAGTGGACCACCAGAAGAAAGAGGAGGGGAGAGAGTAGACAGCCTTGTCTTACTCCGGTCCTTACTTGGAATGCGTCTGTTAGCTGTCCTCTGTGCACTACTTTGCACTGTAGTCCGTCGTATGAGTTGCGGATAATATTGACAATCTTCTCAGGAACTTCGTAGTGTCGAAGAATTTTCCATAACGTTCTCCTATCTACACTGTCAAATGCCTTCTGATAATCAATAAAGTTGATGTACTGTGACGAGTTCTACTCGATTGATTGTTTGACAAGTTACTTCAGAAAATAACAGTGATTTAAGTATATTTAATGGTTAGGTTTTGTTTCTACTATTAATTTTTTCTATAAATCTCTCACTTATTGACCACTTAAAAAAAAACAACCAAAAATTCTATTTATCAAGTGAACTCCGTTATGTTCAGAATTGACTATTCGTGAGCTACTTAAGCATAACTGCATTTCCAACATTTGATTACCTCTATTCTACTCATCACACATAACTATCATATCAGTTTATTTATCGAACAGACTATATATGCAACTTAAGTTTGTAAGAAGAAAGTCTGTTATATCAGCCAAAATGGATAGTGGCTAATAGTGCGATCCAGTTTGACGCGCGTTTTATCCTATTCGGGACTCGTCAGCTGAGTGTACCTGTATCTCAGATCTGATGTTCACTCTGGGACTCGAACCCTGTACCGTTCGTTTCAAATTCCATCGTGTGATTCACTTAGCTACTGAATCCCTATAGGCATATCGATAGGCAACATCGAGGCAGTACGTACCATATGCTTATATACCAATAAGAGACTGACAAATTACAGTTATGAATATCAATGGGAAGATTCAAGTAAACAATACCAAGTGAATTTAAAGTTTGTTTTGTTTATCTTCAACCATAAATCTATTAACACTGTTGAATATTAATCTTTTTTCTGAGCACATATAATAAAATAATATTTCATAGGAATCTAGCTTCAATTGACTCATGAATTCAACTATTGAATTACTATAATATACAGAAAACTTCTTCTGTGATTATAATCATCATGTACTCACTAGTGACAATCTGTAAGAGGTATTTCCTAGAGTTCTAGTAAAAAACAGTGACCAGTGAAGTTCGACCGGATCTGTTGTATGATAGTAATTCACCGATGACAATAGTGGACAGTGGCGTAACTTTGTGGATTGGTTGAAGTTTTTCATGAACACCATTAGATACCGACCAGTTCAGTGGCCTCCTTGGTTTGAATCCCGCTAGGCGAGATCGTTGATGCACACTTTTGAAAAGTTCCACAATAAGGAATATAACGATCTTCCACTGCTTCCAGGTTTTCCATGTTAGACTACCTTCAATTGAGATCAGTAATCACCCATTGATATTAGATCAATTTTTGAAAACCTAGAAGTATTGAATGGCGGTTTCGTCCTAATGCAGGACTCCTCATCAGTGAACATTTAAAAATTTTAAACTTCATTTCATTTTATATTATTATCATTATTATTCAATGTTTAATTCACATGAAAAATATATATATTTCCAAATCAAACTAGATTTTCAAATAAGTTTCATTAATTTTAATTAAATTCATGATTTTTTTAAAAAAAAAATAGAAAAAAGAAAAAAGAAAAAAAGAAACAAAACCAATCTTCATTATTCCCTTCTTTTTTCATCATAATCAACCTTAAAAAATAGTTAAAATAATTTTGATACAAATTACTTTTAGTTACATTTTGTAAATGGTAACAATTTTGTTGTGGTGATTTTATTTTTTCAAAAAAAACAAAAAAATTTTTACCCCAAAGAAAAAAAAAGAAAAAAAAGAAAAAGAAAAATGAAACATTTTTGTGTTATCTTTTTTATAAAAAAAAACAAAAAAAAGAAGAATTGTTTTTCTCCTTCCATCTATCAATGTAACAGATTTTAGTATTTATAAATAAGAAAAGAAATACTTTATGAATGATTAAAAGAAAAAAACAAAAAAAAAGAAAAAAAAGAAACAAAAATAAGAAGAAGTTACTTCAATAAAAATTTTATAATCTAATGTAACAAATTCATTGTTGAATAATTAAAGAAAAAATCGAGAAAAAAAGAAAAAAAGAAGAAGAAAAAAACTTTCTATATTGATTTTATATAGATAGATAGATATAAAACTTACAGTTATTTGTGATTTGAACCAATTCGATCGATCAATCATTGAATATTTATCCCATTCTGATTTTGGTTTAGATTTTTTCAACTAAAAAATGTAAAAAATGTTTAACAACAATAACAACAACTATAGTAACAACAACAACAATAGCAACAACAACAATCACAACAACAATAACAATAAAAACAACAATAAAAACAACAATAACAACAACAATAACAATAACAACAACAATAGCAACAACAACAACAATAACAATAACAACAAAAACAACAATGACAACAACAATAACAATAACAACAATAACAATAATAATAACAACAACTATAATAACAACAATATATATATATATATATATATATATATATACTTGAATCTACAGACGATATTATCAATGATGATGATGATGATGGTGTGGTTAGTTAGGGTAGTTAATAAAGTGTAGAGATAAGAGATTATAGAACTTCGCCAGGGGGCTTTAGGCCGAGTTGTAAAAAACTTTACATTATTGATAATATACAAACAGGAAAAGCAAGGTTCTTCGATACAACACAACATACACCAATCCAATCACAATTAAGGGAGAAGATTTGGAAGATGTAAAAACCTTTACATATTTGAGTAGTATCATTGATGAACACGGTAGTGGGTCTGATGCAAATGTGAAGATGAGAATCAGCAAAGCAAGAGAAGCATATTTACAACTGTAAAATATCTGAAACTCAAAACAATTGACAATCAACACCATGGTCAGAATCTTTAATATAAACGTCAAGACTGTTCTACTGTATAGGGTGGAAACTTGAAAAACTACGAAAACCATCATCCAGAAAATACAAGTGTTTATTAACAATTGTCTAGATAAAATACTTCGGATCCGTTGGCCAGACATTATCAGTAACAACTAATTGTGGAAAAGAATAAACCAGATTCCAATTGAGGAATATATGAACAAAACACAAGAATTTCGGCCTCTGAAATTATTCCGTTGATCGAGCCTGCCTTAAACAAGGTTCCAGATGATTAAGCGAACTCATTGAGGTTTAAAATCTCAGTTGGATTGTTGAATCAAAAACCAAATACTCCTAATATTTTGAAAGAAGAAATGTATGCCCTAAAACAGTTACGTAAAGACAGAAAGATTGTTATTATGAAAGCAGACAAGGGAAACACCATTGTTGTTATGAATAATTCTGACTATGAAAGAAAAGTCAATGAGCATCTCCATAATGGACCGTATGAAAAAATTATGAAGAACAAATGCAGAGCCACGTTAAATAAGTTGAAAGCTGAAACTGCCAAATTGTTACGGATGTTAAAATCGAAACTAGGACCGTCTTTGTGGTTCTCTTTATATCCGAAAAGCAATATCCCTTGTAGGTTTTATAGCCTACCGAAAATATACAAAACAGATATCCCACTAAGACCTATGGTTGATTACATAAATTCACCAACCTATAATCTTTCTAGATACCTGGCCAAAATTCTTAAACCATATGAAAGCGTAATAAAATATGGAATAAAAAATTCTAATGATTTCCAAAACATTCTCAGTAATATCCACATAGAAGAGGATGAAATAATGGCAAGTTTTAATGTTTGCTCATTGTTCACTAATGTTACTATTAATAAAGCTTTAGATATTACATATAACCTCTTAGATTCTGACACTGAACTTAAACAACGGTGTCCTTTAAATCCCTCAGAAATTATTAGAGCGTTGGATTTGTGCTTTCGAGGATATTTGTACAGACAAACAGAAGGTGTAGCTATGGGATCACTGGTTTCTCCAATTGTTGCTAACTTATTCATGCATTCACTGGGAACTAATACTATCTCAATGTGTTCTATTCCACCAAAATTTTGGTTAAGATACGTAGATGACACTTTTATCATTATAAAACGTAATGGTTTAAACGAACTATTTCAACGTGTCAACAGCATTTATGACAAAATCAAATTCACTAAAGAATTGGAATCTCCTGAACGAAAATTACCTTTTCTAGACTGTTTGATTGAAAGGAAGGATAATGATTGTTTAAAAAATTAATATTTTCCGAAAACCGACATATTCAGGGAAATTTCTAGATTTTAAGTCTGCACATCCATACTCTACCAAAGTGACAGTAGCCAAAAATCTGATAACGAGAGTCAAAAAAACTTGTCACTGAACCAAATGATGTAAAAATGGAAATGAATTTAATTGTATCCACTCTAATGATGAATAATTAACCGAAGGGTTTTATTAAAAGAATAATTAAGAATGAAGAACAAAAGGATATTATTAAAAAAAGGAGCTAAGCAAAAAGAATGGATTAACATGGTGGTGATCCCATATCGTAAAGGTATTTCAGAAGAGATCAGAAGGATTTTAACTCTTCAAAATATAAGAGTATTCTTTCGAACAAACAATACTCTGAGATCAAAACTAGTACGAATCAAAGATCCAATACTCAAGGTTGAACAACAGAATTGTGTTTATGAAATCAAATGTAATGATTGTAAGGCAACGTATATAGGTGAAACATCAAGGCAATTGAATGTGAGGGTGAAGGAACACAAACTGTGCTTAAAGCACATTCCTAAATCCTCAGATGATGTGAAAAGACTTGAGAACAAATCAGCAATAGCATTACATTCGATTGAATTGGGTCATACAGTTGATTTTAATGGTGCACGAATCATTCAAAAAGGCTTTAACTTGTACAAAGAACGACTAACAGCCGAAGCCCTACATATATGGGCTAATTCAAACAGTATTAATAGGAGAGATGGAATACAATTAGCTGTCCCATGGCAACTAATAATTTTTTTTCTTCATTGTCTCACATTAACTCGGCGCCTAAATATTGTGAAACTATTCGTTTAAATTTAGACGAAAGTTCTTATTTATTATACTTAATTAGTTCACCAAGTGATCCAAATGATGTTGAGTAACTCCATCCTTAGTAGTAAACAATACCAAGTGAATCTAAACTACACTTCATTGCACAAGCTGATGGCTATCAGGACTCAATAGCTAAGTGGATAACGCGATGACGCTTAAAATGAACGATACTGGATTTGAGTCCGAGGTTGAATATCAAACATGGGATGCAGGGAAATTCTGATGATAAGTCTCGAATAGGGATAAACGTGCGTCAAACTGAATTCTATGGTTAGCCACTATCCATATTTGCTCAAAATGCTTGTGAATTAAGGCAGTATCGAGACAATGCGCACAGAATGCACATATGCTTATCAGAGACTGATCAATTGCAGTCTTAAACATCAATGAGATGATTAAAGTAAACAATACCAAATGGATTGAGAATGGAATGGTTGTTTAGTAAGTTCTTGCTTCCGATAGTTTTCCTGAGTATCTTATTTTTTGACTAAATCTATTTTCTGCCTGAATTAACATCCATAGACAACTCAACAGACTCAAAATGTGTTTACATGCATCAATACTTCATAGTTCTTTTCAGAGATTTTCATGGAAGAAACTAAGTTAGTACTAGTATTCACGTACTGTAAACAATAATCAAATATGATATATTGATAAGTAGTATGATAGTCAATTTTTTTGGGTCTTAATAACTACTTTCATAATGATATATAAACATTTCGGCATGATTATAATTTATGAACGAACCAATCAGATATACGATAACAGTTCTTCAATTTTGGCGTGAAATTCACTCATTCATTCGGATAAATAGAGTTTTGGCATTATTACTGATATTAGTTCGTGATGAAAACCCTATATCTGATTCTTAACCCTAACTATCAACTGTAAATATTAATGTTAATTCCTCACTCTGGTTTATAACCCTCATTTAGTCGTAGTATGTAGGTGAATATTCTCAAGGTCTCTTTATCGTTGGTCAAAGGTCTCACTAACATTTCTATTCTGTGGTAATCCAAAAAAAGTACTTCAAATTACTTGCGCATATGATGGTTCGTGTTTGAATATCTCTGACGTTTGTTTACGAAAAATAAGAATTATTACGGTGAAACTATAATTTATGGTCTGAAATGATTTCGTGGATGTGATAGTAATTTTAATGGTTGAAATCATGAGTCAATTGATGGTAAACCACCATAGCAAACCTAGAAACGCTGAACGGCCGTTTCATTCTACTGTGGGACTTCTCAGCAATGAGCATCCACTATCCAGCCATATGGGAGTTGAATCCAGGACCTAATTTATAAATAAACTCATCAGATTTAAAATTGTATATCTTAGATTTTGGAACGAAATTCATCTATCCATGTGGTTAAATAGTATTTGCGCATTATGACTGGTATTAGCTCATTAGTAAACAAAAGTTCAAACAAAGTAAAAAAAAAAGGACAATATGAGCATTGGATACTATAAATAGATAGAATAGTAAACATTAATAGAAACTATAAACTCTCTTCAAAGTAAATAAACAATTTCAACCTTTCCTATTTGATTCCTATTGTTTATAAAACTATATAATTATGTTAACAATCAAAAATCAATACTTTATACCTTATTCTAAAAATCATCAATATATTGATATGTGTTAGGGACGATAATTCCCCCTCAAAAAACTCACATTTGTATTTTTATCGATTAACTTATCGATTAAATGTTTAAATATTTGAATAGCAATCAATTGACGAACTTATTGACAAATGTTTAAAAATTTAAAATGACAATATCGATTATATATATATATATATATATATATATATATATATATATATATATATATATATATATATATATATATATATGTTTTAAATTGTTTGGTTGAATGACTCATTTCTGGTGGTTGCAGAATATATTTCTCATTTCAAGCCGGGACTTTTTCCTCTAGTTAGCTGGGGTTGGGACGCATCAATAGTTAGCTTACTGGGTCTTGTTCACCAAAACTCGATCTCGTTCACAGACTGCGTGAACCCATGATAGCTCTCGCTTTTCAACCCTAACAATAGGTTTGAAGCGATTACGAGTTAACCTAGTCTGTGAACGAAAAAAATAAAACAAACTCTGTAACCAATGAACAATAAGCTAGTTATTCTGATGCATCTCATCCCCGCTAACTAGAGAGAAAAGTCCAAGTTCAAAAATGAGGAAATATATTCCTGAAGCAACAATCATGACAGGCACGAATCAAGCGTACATACAAAATTTCAAAATTCTCCTTGATAAACGTTACAAAATAGCCTACTAAAAGATACAACAAACCAATAATTTTTTAAAGATTTTTTCAAAGTGGAAAATACGACATGAAGGTGAAAATGAGCGCTTTTTTTTGCGTGAAAACACGAAATTCATATTGTAAACGTGTAAGCGCTATATGGCCGTTTCGTTCTATTGTAGGACTCCTCAGCAGTACGTAGCCACGTCGAATAAAAATAAATCAAAAATGGACATTTTACTGCAAATTAACCACAAGTACACAATTACTTTACATTTATCATCAATGTACACACAAAGTTCACATAAAATGAATTTTTAAGCTATCAAGTTTTGTAATAATCAAGAACATTCAGCCTAACAGCATTAATATCAAGTTCTCCAAATTTAATTAGTTAAAGAGAAAACGTGATTAGACGAAGATGAACAGTACCTCGCAGTGTAATCCAGTTTGACGCACGTTTTGTCAAGCTGGATGCATCTGCGTCTGAGTTCATATTCACTCCGGGACTCGAACTCAGCACCGTTCGTTTCAAATACCATCGTGTAATCCATTTAACTACTGAATCCTGATAGACACTTGCTTGTGCAATCGGGTAAGACTGATCAATTGCAGTCTTAAATAACAATTGGAAGATACAAGTAAAACAACATCACGTAATTAGACGATTTATAAGAAAAACTACCTTTGATTTAGATTAATCTTCACAAAAAAACACAACAACAAACAACTGAACTTAATAAAACACTATATCAACAATTGAAATCATCAATCAATTGAAGCTAGACTACCATGAAAAACCTGGAAGCACTAGACGGCTATTTCATTTTAGTATGGGACTCCACTATAGTGCACATCCACGATCTCGCCTCCCTACCTCGCAAGATTCGAACCTAGCACCTAGCTTCAATTAAGTCATGAATTCAACTATTGAAATGACTGAAATCTCCATTAAAAACCCCTTCTGATTATATACAATATATATATATATATATATATATATATATATATATATATATATATATATATATATATATATATATATATATATATATATATATATATATATATATATATATATATATATATAACAATATATAATTACCAAAGATTTCATAGTCCATTTTCTTTGAGCTTTTACATTGATTGATTGATGATTATTGAATACATTTAGTGAATTTGTAGTTTTCTGTTTTAACGATATTAAATCAATTTGATTGATGAATTCCATAGTTTCCATAGTTGTAAAAGGTAATTTGATGATGTAAACTTCTATTCAGTGTCTTTCTTCAATGAATCCAGTTCAATATAAGACAAAATTATATAGTGTATTAAAAAAGAACAAAATGTTTAGATCTTATAAGAGAATCTATTTGATTGATTGTCTTCAGAATACTTATTAATTACTGACCTACCAATTAATCAATCAACCAATCAATCGATCAATCAATCAATCTATCGATCGATCGATTTTTTAAAATCTATATTTTGATTGGATATTATAGATATTGGTTACATCTTTTAAAATATTCATATTGTAGTGAAGAATAACACAAGTGAGGACAATCGAATATTATTTAGTACAAAATTATAGAGAATAAAAAATAGAAATTTATTTATTTTATTTATTTATTTTAACACTTAGGTATTGGTACAAGGAGGCACCAAATACATATGCGCCACACGAATCTCAATTGATTTGTGTGAGGGCTGTGATACTGTCCGGGTGCCCAAACCGAAGCAGGCGGTTTTCTTACTAGACCACACCCCGAACCTTCGACCTGATCCACAAGGCAGTGGAGCATCGTGAGGAGATGCAGTCCCATGGCAGCCAACCGGTGACCAACGATTGGTTCATACGCCATTTGTTCCTTCAGGATACTGGAGCTAACCCATGTGCACCATTGATTTTGGATCCGGTTATAGCGCCGGACATTCCCTTTTCGTCCTCTCATTTTCGTAAACAACACCCCCGCCACGTGAAGGCAGTGAGTAGGACTTCCCTGGCGAGGGCAGTATACGCGTGGTCATGTGAGAGCATTTCAAGAGGGAGAGCGGACTCTCCCCACTATCGGACGTACCAGGGCATTTGGGGGCAGAAAAAAGAAAGATCATACTCTAATATTTTATTTCCGAAATGTTCAAATAATTAATTTGGCCTTCATTGTTCTTGTATTTCCATATAAATTGCATTCTCATTCCACTCCTCACTGTTCAATCCTCTTGTCTCTCTGCTACCCCAGACATTCCATTCCTGACTAACGTCATATACTACTTATGTCAATATAAGTAGCTCACAGCACAAATCACTTACATCCTTCCAACTGCAGTCATGTTTCACTCACTGGAATGCACACAGCTCACTCATCACAGTCAGTCGACTGCAGTCTCCTCTGTTTCATGTGAGATGTGGATTGTGGTGTATGAACTTTGAGCTACCATGAACGTTGACTGGTCGACCGAGAAATGCGCGAATCAATGCTTAATTGTGATCATTCCATTCATCTCAGTAAATCCTCTCACAACCACACTCATCATTACTCATCTCAACAGATACACATCACACACACCTCATATACTACTCAGTTCGTGATCAAACCTACTCACTAGACTGCAACACCAATAGTCAAATTGTAGTGAACAATCCAATGCTTCTGACAACAAATTACAGAACCTGTTTATCAAATCGAACAACCATATAGTGAATGATCAATTTGCAAAATGACCATCAATTATCTGAAAATGGCCCACACTTCGTTGTTCTTGTATTTCCATACAAATTGCATTCTCATTCCACTCCTCACTGTTCGATCCTCTTGTCTCTCTGCTGCCACACATTCTGCTCCTCACTAACTTCATATACTACTGATGTCAATATAAGTAGCTCACAGCACAAATCACTTACATCCATCCAACTGCAGTCATGTTTCACTCACTAGAATGCACACAGCTCACTCATCACTGTCAGTTGACTGCAGTCTCCTCTGTTTCATGTGAGGTGCCGTTTGTGGTGGATGCACTTCGTGGTACACTGAGCGTTGATTGATCGACCGAGAAATGCGCGAATCAATGCTTGATTGTGATCATTCCATTCATCTCACGAAATCTTCTCACAACCACACTCATCTATCCTCATCTCACTAGATACACATCACACACCTCATATACTACTCAGTTCGTCATCAAAACCTACTCACTAGACTGCAACACCAATATTCAAATTGTAGTGAACAATCCAATGCTACACCATACAACCTAACTCTAAGTAGAATTTGAACAATTCATTTCAAATGTACTCAATCCTGATTGATGTTATATAATAGGGTAAATTAATGAAATCGTTGGAATGAATTGAATATGATACTATAATAAATCTATTCTAGATTTTTAATATGTAGTATTTTATCAAAGAATAGAACTATTAGAAGATAATACATAATATGTGACTATAAAAAGATGATAAGTTTCAAGTGATAAGAAAAAAGAATGAATAAACGATTTATGTTAATCAAATGAATTAATAAGATAATACGTACCATTCAGTAGTATAATAGTCTATAGTACTTATGTAGACATAAGTAGTATATGATGTTAATCATTAAGTGATTACTATTTAAAACAATCCAAAAAAGAGAATATATATATATATATATATATATTATCTTGTACTATGTAGCGTGCTACTTATATTAACATAAGTAGTATATAATGCAAGTCTGGTTATATAATATCTATCAACAGAAGATTGAGAAGATTAGGAAAGGAAAAATGGAAATAGAAAGCAATTTGTATGCAAATACAAGAACAATGAAGTGAGGGCGATTTTTACACAATTGATGGTCATTTTGCAAATTGATCATTCACTATATGGTTGTTCGATCTGATTAACAGGTTCTGTAATTTGTTGTTGTGAAACATATTCGATTGTCCCCCAGCTGTGTTGTGTTCACTACAGTATGAATCCGGAGAAGAAAAATTTGTAACCGTGCTTAAAATATTGATTACTAATTTAACCATTTCCAATTATAGGAAATGGTACCGGATGATGATTGCACCAAATCTTAAGTTAACCACTGATCCTATAGAATCGGATTCTCTTCATCTCTGTGTTATTGAGCTACACTACTGAGTCCTACAATAAAAATTATCTACCTAGTTGTTAGATGAATCTTGTTAAAGTATAATGAAGTCAATTATCAAATAAAACATTTGGTTATGTTCCACAACTAAAAGTATTCAATAATTACTATGTAGTGTTGAGATATTCACAAAAAATATCCCAAAAATTATCTTGTTAAGTCTAATTCTATCCTTGAACGTGAAATGGTGTCATTTTACCGTTGGCCAATATTCACGTTAGTCCTAAATGTATAAATATGTATTTGTCTGTAAATTCTCATTCTTCTTCTTCTTCTTCTTCTTCTGACCCCATAAACAATTTTCATCTAACACTTTGTGTTCTGATATATTGAAGAATCAGGAACACTATTGGGATCGTACTAGGATATCTGAAATTGGTCAATCGATAGAATTTTGATTAGGCACCATGCGGTCGTCAATACCTAGCAGACTACAACCTTTTATTATCTGAAAAATCTTTGACGATTTGATCTTTCTTTAACTTTTCAAAATAGGCACTTGTATGTGCAACGCAGTGAAGTCTAATTCACTTGATATTGTTGTTTTACTTGATTCTTCCCATTGTAGTTTAAGACTACAATTGATTAGTCTCTCATATTGGCATATGTGCATACTGTGCGTATTGCCTCAATATTGTCTTATAATTTACAAGCATTCTAAGCAAAGATGGATAGTGGCTAGCAGTAGAATTCAGTTTAACGCACGTTTCGTCCAATTTGGAACTCGTCAACTGGATGTATCTGGAACTCGAATCCAGTACCGTTCGCTTCAAACGTCATCACGTTATCCACTTAACTACTGAGTCCTGATAGCCAGTTGCTTGTGCAATGGGGTAAATCTTATTCACTTGATATTGTTTTACTTACTATAATATGTAATTTCTACTTGAAAATGTTTATAAGTTAAATAGAATTGATGATGATCAAAATGAATATATATCATATAGGATGAGATAAATAAATAAAATTGATTATTTGATTAAACATTACATAATGATTGAAGTGATATAATGAAATTTGGACCGATAGTAATGTGGTGTGTGCTACTTATGTAGACATAAGTAGTATATGAAGCGAGTTAGAAACATAATGTCTGGCTGCAAAAGATGGGGAAAGATCAAGAAAGGAAGGACGGGAACACAACAGGAATTTGTATGAAAACTCATGAACAATGAAAGGACAGACAATCGATTGATGTTTGCAACAGGAACAGTCAAGTTTTGATATGATAGATTGTTATTTTTCAAATTAACGATTTACTATATGGTTGTTAGATTTTAATAACTAGTTTTGTAACATGTTGTTAAATACATTCAGTTGTCCTAAATAGTGTTCTGCTTCACGACAATAACTGTAGAAAAGCTATAATAGTAATTACTCAAGATAAAGTTCGATAAAAAAAACTGCTGGTGAATAGCGTTTGCTCCTCCATAAGAGATAACAGGCATAAGTAAATAAATAATTGTTGTCTATTTTACATTCTCGATCATCATTCCCTTCACTTCTACTCTTTTGTGTATTATTTTATACTACTTATTAATATTCAGTAAGTAGTTGTATTCCCAGCAATTTTTTTACCCTTATGTTGTAACACTAGTTTATTGTGTATTATTCTGAAATATTTACATACTCTTATAACGTTTATTGTATTTATCATCATAATTACTTTACTTTAATCACTGTAGTAGTTATCTATAATTTTGTGCATTTGTTTAAACGCAATGGTTTGACCAAAAACGTAAATAAATTTTCACACCTAAAACCGACACAATCCAACAACAACTAATAATCAATAATAAGTGTGTCTGTGTGTGTGTGTGTGTCACAATAATAAGGATAAAGGAATATATAATTTATCTAACATCTATTAGATTGTCTACATATCTGAATAAGTAGACAACCAACTATGATCATTCTCACCTATATATCAACTGTTTTGTTGATAAACAGTACTTACTTTTGATATGGTTTTAGTTATATCTTCCGATTGTAGTTTAGGACTACAATTGATCAGTCTCTTATATTGGCATATGGGATATATTGTGCGTATTACCTCAATATTGCCTTATAATTTACAAGCATTCTATGCAAAAATGGATAGTGGCTAGCAGTAGAATTCAGTTTAACGCACGTTTCGTCCAATTTGGAACTCATCAACTGCATTTCAAGTATTACTATTTATTTATTATTATAAGCTTTATTCAATATTATATTTGTGGTAAACTAAAGGATTCTTAGTATAAAGTATTTCAACAGGTTTCCTTTTCTTATATCTTGATCGATCCTGACGATGCATATTGAGTGATGGCCAGTTAGATGTTAGCAGTTCGATAATCGATATCTGAATAATGTTGATTCGTTTCAATGTATATTGCAAGGCACCATAATGTTGCTGGTTGCACCTTTTTGTAATCCGTACAGCGAAAGATTGTAAACTTTTCATAAACGCGCTTAAATAGGTTGTGAGTTCAATAGACATAATAATGTGTTAAAACAAACAAGAAAACAGATAACTTGACGAAATATCTAGATGGAAGGAATAGGCAGCCCAGATATTTAAACAGGCCGCCGGTTGATGTTCACTCTGGAACTCGAATTCAGTACCATCCACTTCAAACGTCATCGTGTTATCTTTGTTTATAGTTCTATCTTTTATTAATCTGTCTATTTATAAGAGTTTCTTTATCAATTTACTTTAAATTTTCCTTACTTGTAATTTGATTAAACGTTTGATTAGTACTGATTGGTGAATTCCAAGAAAATAATTTAATTTGATTTAGAATTTGTGAACAGTGAAAGACAGGTACAGCCGAGGGTGTACAGAGCCAGCTCTTCATCTCGATATATTCTCATATGGTCATATACATACAACTACTGTTACGGAAGTCCTACTCACTGTCTTTTCATGGTAGGGTTGTTGTTTATGACGAAAACTGGATGTTTGATGCTTTAACCGGTTTGGTAGACATGGAGCGACCACCCAGGGGAATTGGAAAACCTTGATTCTAAACCAATGATGTACATGGCCTCCAGGATCTTAAGGAAAACAAAATTGACGTATGAACCAATCGTTGGTGACCGGCTACTATGGGACTACATCTACTGACATTGCCCAGCTTCTTTGTGGATAAGACTTTTAGGTCAAAGGCTCTGGGTGTGGCCCTCTACGAAAATTATCTGGTTCAGTTTGGGCACGCGCGTAGTATACCAGCTGGTCATTCAATCGGTCATCAGAAACGTTGGATCTGGTACATGTTGCTATACCCTATTAGCACAACGAGATAAAATTGTCCACGAGAATCCTATAGTAGTACATGTATCAACAGTATTAGTCGAAATAGAAAATGTTAGGCATCGAAGATACAATTCGAGACGAAAATATCATTTAATGAAATAAGTTTTTAAAGAAATTGGAAATTTATAATCTAAGGGGCGACAAAGAGTGGACGCACTTGAGCCATGACAAACAATTTTGAGTCATGTTACCCATTCTCTCACAATTGGTTACAATAATTGCATGTACCTCAACCAGATAGTGCACCCACCCACATTGCTCAGTTCTACAGTTGGTGTCTTCATAGATTGATGTCATGTAATGTTTTGGTCACCCTAGCTTTCTTCCAACCTATTCCTACACCAGACATCATCGCACGTCGTGGAAGTCAGTGAATGGGCATATGCAATACGTGTCCGAATTGTCTCGGTCGACAAATGTTCATCACATCGCCAGTTGATTTACCATCGTTACCTAGTACTCTGCGTCTGACATCAGAATCCCCAACTCAATTGTCCTAAAGCACACGAAAACACCTATGACCGAATACTAGTAGCCTATGAATATCCTCTACTTTTAATGGCCATCCTTCACAGACTTAAAATAGGATGTACAGAACTACTGCGCGGTCAACTCTTCCATCAGTTGGTAGATGGATATTTTAACTACACCTCAAGAGACGTGAGTTAACACTAGCCAACATGATTTTTTGAATTCGTGTTCAGATTTCGTCAAACATCAGGGCTTATCAGACTAGGTCTTGTCTTTTATCTCAAGTTATACAGAGATTTACATTAATAATTCGGTCTTGAGTAGCCATCATTCGGCCACATCGTATCACTGGATATTATCCAGAAATTGTCTTAAATTTTCATCAAGCTACCACCCAATTGTTCATCTAGAAAGACGAAGTTCTGGTTATATCGCTTAACGAAATTGATCACGAACGACATATAACAAACCTTCCGATTAGTGCTCAATACAAAGACTATTTTACTCATTGGATTAGGAACTGTAGTACTGTAGTGAAGAAGAACACAGGTGAGGACAACCGAATGTATTTCACAGGAAATTACTCAACTTGTTGATAAAATCTAACTATCATATAGTAAATCCTTAATTTCAATCATGTAATAAGAAGATGGAGATTATCAGAATTAAATGATGATAGATTAGCGCAAAACATTTCGAACAATCTGATCACACATTACTTACAAGCCCCCAAATGCCCTGGTACGGCCGAGAGTGGGAACAGTCCGCTCTCCCTCTCGAAATGCTCTCACATGGCCATGCGTATACAGCCTCTGCCAGGGAAGTCCTACTCACTGCCTTCTCGTGGCGGGGGTGTTGTTTACAAAAATGAGAGGACGAAAAGCAACTTTCCGGCGCTTTAACCGGACCCCAAACCAATGGTGCACAAGGGCTCCAGTATCCTGAAGGAACAAAATTTAAAGGTCAACTAGATTGGAAATGGAGTAAGAGGAGATAAGGATAAAAATAATAATAATAAGACTAATGATAATAATCTGAACACACTTCATAACCTGATCACTATGGATAATAAGTCCATATTACCAGGGAAGGTTTAAGGTAAGAACAAACTGTTTTTGAGCCTCGGTAGATTGATCTAAACTAGGCTTTTGTAGTATTGTATGAAAGTGTAAAAGGGCGTATTGTAAAGTTTATTGAAGCCTTAGCCATACGAAAATTCAAATCCCCTTTGTATATTCCAAAAAATAAAACCATTTTGTTCTTACCTTAAACCTACCCTGGTTATATGGACTTACTATCCATAGTGATCAGGTTTTGAATTGTGTTCAGATTATTATCATTAGTCTTATTATTATTATTTTTATCCTTATCTCCTCTTACTCCATTTCCAATCTAGTTGACCTTTTAATTTTATATATAAATGCTCTTACCAAGTATGTAATGTGTGATCAGATTGTTCGAAATGTATTGCGCTAATATACTGAGTTCTTAATTATTTAGTTATTCAAAGACTAGTCATACTTTTTATTCTCACCAGTCTTATTATTTTGTTCACTCAATGTTTCCTGAGAATATTTGCTCTGTTTCTTATGTTGGACTGAGATCCTGTCGATATATTTTCTCAAAGCTTTTCCATTGTAATAACAGCCTCAAGTAGATCATTGCATCGGACACAAGTCTGTTAATGACTGAGTTGAATATTTATGCTAACTTCACAATGTAATGTTCCTAATTCGGTTTTAGCAGCGATTGTAAATGATTCTATTATTTTCAGAAATTACATCGGTATATTTCTGTTCCTTGATAATAACCTGTTCAGCTACAGACTAGTCTATAGGGACTACTTCAAATGTGACTACCCGTAATTCTGATAAGTAATCTTCGACTACATATTAAGGCCTCTTGCATTCGTTCGATTCATGCTTATCACACTGCACCACCCACTCAACATGTAACCTACAATAGTTTCTTCTATCCTTGGTGGGGGATAAATGGTCGATTGTTATCTTTATTATCCGTTTCATCTTTATCACAAGCTTCTGTTTACGATCTCTGTTCAAACCCACAATCAGTTAAACAAAAATAATAATTAATGTTATCGTAATACATAGCAGCATAGAAACATCCAACAAATATAAAGTCAATTAAATATGCAAGGATGACACGAATGAAACAGTAGTAAATTGATGGGTTTTTTTGTATTTGGGTGATAGGTAATGAATGTTTTTGTGTTATTATGACTAATTTTTATTCTTGTTGCATATGACATCCTACTATTAATTTCTGTCATTCTTAAGCCCTTCCCTAATAAAGTTTTTCAACTTCTTTTGCTGATTGCATAAATTATTGTCATATTCTACTCTGACTTAAGCTTTCAACATAATTTTGCTTCAACTAGGGTTGTAGGTTAGGGTTACGATTTGACATGCATAACATACACAATTAATGGACATTTACAGAATTTCTAATCAATCTTATCTAAAATCATGCATTTGGTAGGTTTTAAGATATATCAACATGCATACAAAATATCTCTGCTTGCAACTACATTCACTCAGTTGAACTATGCTAAGTTATCTTGCTTTACGTCAATATGAGAAAAGTTAAAATAGTTAGTCTCTTTGATAAATTTTAGCAATGCAACACAAAAAAAAGAGTATACCAGAACTATGTGATATATCAATCCGATACATCTCAAACAATCTGATTACACATATACCTGTTTAGACATTTATAAATGAACATCAAAAGGTTAACAAAAATTACTGAAGAATAAAAATGATATTGCTAATAGTGATGGGTAATAAAGAGTTCTTCAGATAAGAATTTTTAAGAGGAGATAATGTGTTTATATTGATACAATGCTCATACATACAAAATCTTTCGTTGAGTCTACGAAATTCCTCTCTGTCAATAACACAGAAGCCCCCATTTATGTACCGAAGTCCTTTCAAACACAAACGTTTGAATAACCTTATAGATGACTCAATTCAGAGAGAAGGCCTTCGGTCGACCCTAGTGGTTGTTTCAGGGAGCATTATGTACTTGGTTTCATTAACAGGATAATATTCCGTTAGGAGTCATTCTAGAAAGGTAAGTTCCGTCGTCCACTATAAAATGGCCACGTCTTAAGATGTACACATAATAGATTATATAGCTTACATCCTGTGGGATAGGGTGTATACTTGATATTTGCATTTTATGTGCACTTTTTAGTTATTGTATATTATAAGATATAAAACGGAGTTTTATCCGATGAAATTTACCCTCTCTGTCCGGCATACAGTTCACATACTAAAGATGTATTTTTTATTTACTGTTTATATATCTAATTGTTCGTCGATTGCTCATTCATGTTAACTTTGCTTTATATTAATGTAGGTACACGTAAACACAACGGAAACATATAATCATACATTCCTACCCATGTATCTTAGTTTATTCGCGTTTAATCTTCTACTGGGATTGTCAGTTGGTTATCCTAGTCGGTTGACTTTCGAGTTACCTGATAATGAAGGTATTTGCTTCTACGAAGATCTTCCAGCTTCGAAAAAGTATGTATTTAGCTATCATGTAATTCACGGAGGACAAACTGATGTGGATATCGTAATTAAAGATCCTAAACAAGTGATTATTTCTAATGTAGAACGTGGTTCATCAAATTAAATCCAGAATCATTGTGAGACAAAAGTTTCCAGTCAGTCAACTTCTTATCGGATTTCTCACTGAAGTCGATAGATATAAGTAGTATGTAGCATCAATCGAAAGAGAAATGCATGGCGACAGAAGGTTACGAAGAGAACGAGAACAAGGACCAATTGGTGTGTGAACTAAGAAACAACAAAATCTGAGACAATTGATTGACATTTTGCAAATGAAGTATTCATTGTATGGTTTTCAGATTTTACCAAGATATTCCGTAATGTTATATTGAATTACATTTAGTTGTCCGCGTCTGTTTTCTCGTTCACTACAATCGTGCCAGATACGGTTCGTCCTATCGACTTACATACTATTATTGAAATTCCTTACAAATCTGTTGAATGGATCAAGTCATGATTGGAAATTTGATAGATGTTGAATTTTCTAATGATTCTTATTTATTTATTTTAACACGTAGATATTGGTACGAGGAGGCACCGAATACATATGCGCCACACAGATCTCATTAGATATGTGTGAGGGCTGTGATACTGCTTGGGTGCCCAAACCGAAGCAGGTGGTTTTCTTACAAGGCCACACCCCGAGCCTTCGACCTGATCCACAAGGCAGTGGAGCATCGTGAGGAGATGCAATCTCATGGTAGCCAGTAACCAACGATTGGTTCATACGCCATTTGTTCCTTCAGGATACTGGAGCCCTTGTGCAGCATTGGTTTGGAATCCGGTTAAAGCGTCGGACATTCGCTTTTCGTCCTCTCATTTTCATAAACAACATTAGTGCCACGAGAATGCAGTGAGTAGGACTTCCCTGACAGAGGCCATATACGCGTGGCCATGTGAGAGCAGACTGTCCCCATTCTCGGTCGTACTAGGGCATCATCATTTTCCAAAAACATTCTTAATAAATTTCAAAAATATTTCAGAAGAATCAAATCTTATTGTTATTATCAAACGTTATTTATCCTCGTAATGCATTTGTTTCTTGTGGGTAACTTGTTCAATGAAAAGCACGAGTCCTAAATGAGCTCGATTTGATTTATCCTTATCATGAAGTTACTTCTAATGAATCCTCTAATCAATATGAGTAATATGATGTAAATGAAGCAACATCATTTATAACTTGAGGATACGAAGATCCAACATTATTACATGGGGTAATGTCTAGGGTTCATATTCTAGACATCGGTGGTTGCAGAATACAATCGGCATGACGATTGCAAACAATTCCAGGTAAGTCCATCCTGAATCCAGGTATTAAATTTAATACTAATTAGTATATTCTAGGTCATACAAAGTCTACATCCAAAACACGATCGGACAGACATATGAACAACCTAAGGAGAAGAGATATAATTGATTGCAGAAATATAGATTCTTACTTAATCTGTGGAGGATGTAATGATTGTATGAACTTTTGATTCCTTTGTACTTAATGTCCACCTGATTTCGAACTGCAAATACATTACGTTTGTTTGTGTTCATCTAGTTCTTGCCGAATTAAGTTGCACTGTTTCTGAGATTCCTAGTTCGTATAACAATTCAAATACTTCTAATCATCACAGTGTGCTGCTTCAATGTCCACTTGGGCTGGTCTATTCAGGAGTTCTTCGATGTGGTCTACCCACTTGTTCTACTGTTTGTAAATCTCAGTCACTGATCTCTCTTGTTTACAATATTTCTCTGTTAGTTTCTCCGTTGTGTCATTACTCCCTTCTCTTGCAGCTCAATATCCATTTATAACGTGGTGAAGGCAAAATATGATTGGTTACTGAGTGTGGATAAACAAACACTTAACCTACTGACTGCCCCCAAATGCCCTGGTACGGCCGAGAGTGGGGAGAGTCCGCTCTCCCTCTCGAAATGCTCTCACATGGCCATGCGTACATAGCCCCTGCCAGGGAAGTCCTACTCACTGCCTTCTCGTGGCGGGGGTGTTGTTTACAAAAATGAGAGGACGAAAAGCGAATGTCTGGCGCTTTAACCGGACCCCAAACCAATGGTGCACATGGGCTGCAGTATCCTGCGGGAACAAATGGCGTATGAACCAATCGTTGGTCACCGGCTGGCTACCATGGGACTGCATCTCCTCACGATGCTCCACTGCCTTGTGGGTCAGACGTTCAGGTCAAAGGCTCGGGGTGTGGCCCCCTAAGACAACCACCTGCTTCGGTTTGGGCACCCGGGCAGTATCACAGCCCTCACACAAATCAATTGAGATTTGTGTGGCGCATATGTATTTTGGTGCCTCCCTGTACCTATACTTATGTGTTAAAATAAATAAATAAAATAAATAACCTACTGACTAATAAATTTGTGGTTACCTTTCCTGTTGTTGAGTTGTACTCTGGACTCACTGGAGAATATTAAGTTTTTGATTGAGATCATCAACCGACTGATGTCAGACCACCATTGAAAACCTCAGTACAATGGATGATAGTCGCGCAATTTCACGGATTGATTGAGGTTAGATATTAGCACCATTGGATGCCGGCTCAGAGCGCGAGACTGAAGGCCCTGAGTTGAAATCCTGCGAGCGGGATCGTGGATGCGCACTGCTGAGGAGTCCCACTATGGGACGAAACGGCCGTCCAGTGCATTCAGGTTTTCAATGCTGGTCTAAAATCAATCGGTTCAAGATCTCAATCAAAAAATTAGTACTGATGTTTGGAAGACGTTCGTTCGCTAAAACGACTGTTAGTTGCTGAATGCACCAACCAGATAGTATATCGCCCATAAGAAAAAACATGAAAAAGACAAAAATGCAACTTGATTAACGAATATGCAAGAGGCGCATGAACAGGAAAGAACAAGCTAGCAATAAGATGGATAAACCCAATACAATAAAATGAATGAGTAGCATATTACATTAAAAGGCCACTCATACCTCAATGTCTTTTTAAGAAAGAGTGATAAGTTTCGAAGACTGACAAGTTGAAGAGTGCTAATTCCACACACATACACACAAGCATGCTCAACACATAGACATGAGTAAAATTTACAAACTAACCACTGTAAAATGACAAAAGCTTTTGTGCTTTCATCAGTTTTTGCATGAGAAATAACAAATACTTCTAAAAAGTTCAAGTGACTTGAAAAGGCACATTAACAGAGGAAATTATGAAAAAATGTATGAAGAGAAAATAAATTTTAACGAAGAGAAGTTGTTTATTCAGAAGATAACGTATAGAATAAATTAGAACTAGTTAATGACGATGATTGTCTCCTGAAAACTTGAGCAGACCACAACCTAGTTCTGAACGTCAAAGATTTCCTGCAGTCATCGCTGATGTGCTACCTGGCAACTTAACTCAGTAACCCAGTTGTCGACTCAGATTAAGCATATCGTGACTAGCTACCGCTGGCGTGGTTATACTGTTCTGTTGGGAGTACTTACCTGAACTTTGATCATACCCTTGTTTACACTAATCTCATCTTACGTTTCAGTGGCCAAAATGTTCATCGTCCTAGACAGATTGTTGTGAGTAAATTGGCTGCAGATTTCGTTGCAACTATATATCAAGCTTTCAATTCACCGAAAAGTATGGATGAACACCGGCTGCGCTTGCAAGACGATATGAAAATTGCAGGTCACGTCTCACGTGACTTCTCAAAATATCCTGCGCTTATAAGCAATGCTTTTCTGACGGTTCTCTACCGCTGCTTGGTATACTCCAGGGAATCATGTGTAAAATGTATTGTGCGGATTGCGTAAGAACCGAGAAACCTGGTGGTTGACGTGTGCTTATGAGGTATAGAACTGTTACATGGAGAAAAGCTTTCCGATTTTGAGAATGCAAAGCCATATTGTTTCGTCAAAAAAATGTTCATGAACACACCGTAATGACTGTTACACAAAAGTGCATTAATCGACTGACTTACTTGATCGTATAGTTTACTTTAGCCAATTAACATTGTTAGGTTTATTAAATATTATCTTTAAACTAAGTTTTCAACTACATCTTTTCAATAAAGTTTAGATAGCAGTCATGTCATTCCATGAAATCTCTTCAAGATCTAAGGTCATATAGGTTCAAGATGCAGTGAGCCAATTCTTAGAACCCTGAAGAAGTTTAGACAAGTTTTCTGGACGAAATGTTGGAATTATTTGAATTCTAATAGCTCAGATTATTTCGAATATAATTCTCACAAATTATGTGGACTGAAACATTCATCAGTCTCTACATTGAATGAGTTATACGTTTACCCAAATTGTAGGATGTGAGCAGTAGCATTATTCGCTCTTAAATTATCAAAGTAACCCAAAGAGAGCTCTATGCACATCTTGTATGTTTCTTAATAATCACCCGGAATCACTGAGCATCCTAGAGGAATTCGTCAACGAGAATTTAGAATCCATATTGTGCTTACCGTGAGATGCGTGTAACAGATTAGTTATTAGAATGGATAATAACCATTTTCACACTTGGATTATAAACACCAATGTACTTAGCCAACAACAAAAAAAACTAGGATTCACTAACTTTCACTGTACTCTTCGGTTTACTGGAACATATCACAGTAAATTTCCGAACATTTTCCTTTTCATCCAATAATCCTGTAAGCTATGCAATAACGCAAACCCTCTTGAAAGTCGGAGATCGTTAGAAACCGAAAAGGACATTTTGACTAATGTATAAAAGTCGCATTATATTAATAAGCACTTGATCTTCAAGTATTAGTATACTGACTACCGAATACCTTCTCAAATGTGAACTAGCAAATTCAAAATTTCATTACGGAGATGATGAAACTTAACATAAGGTATGACATAATAGGTCATCGAAAACACTAGCTGGCTGCACACATAAAAGTACACCTGCTACACTTGAGTTCACATACATATGATTCAAAATCACACAGCGAATCGAATTTATACGCAGTTAGTTTAAGATTATTATTTTGGCTTTAAACATCTTTTTCGTTGCCTAAACCTGTCTACATTTTGTTGAGTGGAGTAATGTTGAAGGGACTATAGCATGGTAAAATCCAGTGGTCACTGTTTACTCGTAGTTAGGTTGTGAGCAATCAAGGCAACAAGTAATTAGAGACCGTGGAAGATAAAATTCCACCAAATAACCACAAACTTATCCCTCTAAGAAGACTAAACAACTCTGTGATAATGTCTCTGAGATACGGAATGAGGATGTAGGCTTACCTTGTTCGTGAAGCCGCGACCGAATACACACTTGACATTAAAAACCCTGCTACAGCTGGGGGGTAACAAAGAGTTCAACCTTCACAGAGCATTTCCATAACACACCCTTGCCCAAGAAGCCTCTAATCAGTAGCTTCGTGTGGTGAACAAATTTTCATGTAAGCTAAAAAGGGAAAGTGAATACCACGGAATAGTATATATTTTTACACTAGCCAAATTTGTAAACAGTACAGCCTAAAAAAATAACATGAATGTTCTAAAATATGGTATAATATGCAGATATAGAGTAGACTACTGATAGTTTTACCGATTAATTATCAGATACGTTAGCCAGTTAACCATCTGTACCATGTAAACATCAGACACAATTCAGCTCTTAATAAAAAGTAAACTAAAAATCAATGATCGTCATCACAAATTCATTAGCCAAAACAATGTTTTTTTATAACACAAACTAATGTGTCTGAGAAAAACAAATTGCCACAAAGATAAGACAAACTTTAAAATACAAATCGAAATTTTAAAAACTGAATCTGTACACGTTAACAACTTGAAAAGTTTCATTAGAAACAAGGTGAGAATTGATAGCCCGCCCCCCAAAAAAAAGAAAAGAAAAGAAGGATGAACGGGAGTCAGAAAATAGTCGATATTTCCCATGCTTGTCATTGTTTAATCCCAACTATTCTATATAGCAGAAATAATGCTAAAATTTACATGAAATTATGTTCTTAATGTATGGGCAGGATAACTTGATGGGATTGCTGAATAAGCAACTTTTTTCTCACTGAAGAAATTTTTTAATATTGTGACTTGTCCAACTGAAGTTATTATGACAACAAATGTAATAATGACACTCCAAACAAAAACAGCTGAATTCAAATCTTCAGCTACCAAGAAATCACCATAATCACGATTTTTTAACTCGATTCCGAAACTTTCAGCCCGTGATAGATAATGATGTAACACCTCCACAACACTATCTAATAAAGTCATCACAGTTGGAAAAACTGGTAATCCAGCCTCCTCAGCTAATGATTCAAAATCTTCAGGTCGAATTTCAAAATATATAAGTTTGTGTGATATAGAAGAGAATTCATTACTGAAACAAAAAGAATAAGTGCCATTAGAAGAAATTGTTGTGAAAGTGATATCATCATCTGAACCACGTTCTACATTAGAAATAATCACTTGTTTAGGATCTTTAATTACGATATCCACATCAGTTTGTCCTCCGTGAATTACATGATAGCTAAATACATACTTTTTCGAAGCTGGAAGATCTTCGTAGAAGCAAATACCTTCATTATCAGGTAACTCGAAAGTCAACCGACTAGGATAACCAACTGACAATCCCAGTAGAAGATTAAACGCGAATAAACTAAGATACATGGGTAGGAATGTATGATTATATGTTTCCGTTGTGTTTACGTGTACCTACATTAATACAAAGCAAAGTTAACATGAATGAGCAATCGACGAACAATTAGATATATAAACAGTAAATAAAAAATACATCTTTAGTATGTGAACTGTATGCCGGACAGAGAGGGTAAATTTCATCGGATAAAACTCCGTTTTATATCTTATAATATACAATAACTTTAAAAAGTTTACATAAAATGCAAATATCAAGTATACACCCTATCCCACAGGATGTAAGCTATATAATCTATTATGTGTACATCTTAAGACGTGGCCATTTTATAGTGGACGACGGAACTTACCTTTCTAGAATGACTCCTAACGGAATATTATCCTGTTAATGAAACCAAGTACATAATGCTCCCTGAAACAACCACTAGGGTCGACCGAAGGCCTTCTCTCTGAATTGAGTCATCTATAAGGTTATTCAAACGTTTGTGTTTGAAAGGACTTCGGTACATAAATGGGGGCTTCTGTGTTATTGACAGAGAGGAATTTCGTAGACTCAACGAAAGATTTTGTATGTATGAGCATTGTATCAATATAAACACATTATCTCCTCTTAAAAATTCTTATCTGAAGAACTCTTTATTACCCATCACTATTAGCAATATCATTTTTATTCTTCAGTAATTTTTGTTAACCTTTTGATGTTCATTTATAAATGTCTAAACAGGTATATGTGTAATCAGATTGTTTGAGATGTATCGGATTGATATATCACATAGTTCTGGTATACTCTTTTTTTTGTGTTGCATTGCTAAAATTTATCAAAGAGACTAACTATTTTAACTTTTCTCATATTGACGTAAAGCAAGATAACTTAGCATAGTTCAACTGAGTGAATGTAGTTGCAAGCAGCGATATTTTGTATGCATGTTGATATATCTTAAAACCTACCAAATGCATGATTTTAGATAAGATTGATTAGAAATTCTGTAAATGTCCATTAATTGTGTATGTTATGCATGTCAAATCGTAACCCTAACCTACAACCCTAGTTGAAGCAAAATTATGTTGAAAGCTTAAGTCAGAGTAGAATATGACAATAATTTATGCAATCAGCAAAAGAAGTTGAAAAACTTTATTAGGGAAGGGCTTAAGAATGACAGAAATTAATAGTAGGATGTCATATGCAACAAGAATAAAAATTAGTCATAATAACACAAAAACATTCATTACCTATCACCCAAATACAAAAAAACCCATCAATTTACTACTGTTTCATTCGTGTCATCCTTGCATATTTAATTGACTTTATATTTGTTGGATGTTTCTATGCTGCTATGTATTACGATAACATTAATTATTATTTTTGTTTAACTGATTGTGGGTTTGAACAGAGATCGCAAACAGAAGCTTGTGATAAAGATGAAACGGATAATAAAGATAACAATCGACCATTTATCCCCCACCAAGGATAGAAGAAACTATTGTAGGTTACATGTTGAGTGGGTGGTGCAGTGTGATAAGCATGAATCGAACGAATGCAAGAGGCCTTAATATGTAGTCGAAGATTACTTATCAGAATTACGGGTAGTCACTAGTAACTTGATTCACATCTGAAGTAGTCCCTATAGACTAGTCTGTAGCTGAACAGGTTATTATCAAGGAACAGAAATATACCGATATAATTTCTGAAAATAATAGAATCATTTACAATCGCTGCTAAAACCGAATTAGGAACATTACATTGTGAAGTTAGCATAAATATACAACTCAGTCATTAACAGACTTGTGTCCGATGCAATGATCTACTTGAGACTGTTATTACAATGGAAAAGCTTTGAGAAAATATATCGACAGGATCTCAGTCCAACATAAGAAACAGAGCAAATATTCTCAGGAAACATTCAGTGAACAAAATAATAAGACTGGTGAGAATAAAAAGTATGACTAGTCTTTGAATAACTAAATAATTAAGAACTCAGTATATTAGCGCAATACATTTCGAACAATCTGAGCACACATTACATAATTGGTAAGAGCATTTATATATAAAATTGAAAGGTCAACTAGATTGGAAATGGAGTAAGAGGAGATAAGGATAAAAATAATAATAATAAGACTAATGATAATAATCTGAACACACTTCATAACCTGATCACTATGGATAATAAGTCCATATTACCAGGGTAGGTTTAAGGTAAGAACAAACTGTTTTTGAGCCTCGGTAGATTGATCTAAACTAGGCTTTTGTAGTATTGTATGAAAGTGTAAAAGGGCGTATTGTCAAGTTTATTGAAGCCTTAGCCACACGAAAATTCAAATCCCCTTTGTATATTCCAAAAAATAAAACCATTTTGTTCTTAACTTAAACCTACCCTGGTAATATGGACTTATTATCCATAGTGATCAGGTTTTGAATTGTGTTCAGATTATTATCATTAGTCTTATTATTATTTTTATCCTTATCTCCTCTTACTCCATTTCCAATCTAGTTGACCTTTAAATTTTATATATAAATGCTCTTACCAAATATGTAATGTATTTATTATTTATTTATTTTAACACATAAGTATAGGTACAGCGAGGGACCAAGTTCATATGCGCCACACGAATCTCAATTGATTTGTGTGAGGGCTGTGATACTGCCCGGGTGCCCAAACCGAAGCAGGTGGTTTTCTTAGGGGGCCACACCCCGAGCCTTCGGACCTGAACGTCTGACCCACAAGGCAGTGGAGCATCGTGAGGAGATGAAGTCCCATGGTAGCCAGCCGGTGACCAACGATTGGTTCATACGCCATTTGTTCCTTCAGGATACTGGAGCCCTTGTGCACGATTGATTTGGGATCCGGTTAAAGCGCCGGACATTCGCTTTTCGTCCTCTCATTTTTGTAAACAACACTTTCATACAATACTACAAAAGCCTAGTTTAGATCAATCTACCAAGGCTCAAAAACAGTTTGTTCTTACCTTAAACCTACCCTGGTAATATGGACTTATTATCCATAGTGATTAGTTTAGGAAGTGTGTTCAGATTATTATCATTAGTCTTATTATTATTATTTTTATCCTTATCTCCTCTTACTCCATTTCCAATCTAGTTGACCTTTAAATTTTATATATAAATGCTCTTACCAAGTATGTAATGTGTGATCAGATTATTCGAAATGTATTGCACTAATCTATCATCATATAGTTCTGATAATCTTCATCTTCTTATTACATTATCGAAATTTATCAAAGTGACTAATTGCTTTAAGAACTCAGTAGTTTAACGAGAGCCTAATTACTGACGTATATAACCAACCAGATTTTTTTATACAATAATGGCTACTAAATGTAAAATGTGAAATAGGCAAACAAAATTGAGGGAAAAATATCTTAAAGTATTTACACAGCAGATATGTGGTTTATTTTTTAGTCTCAAGTTTCATCAAAGCAGTATTGTTAGTAGAAAATCTTAACACTACTCAATAGTAACACTATGTTTTATGGAGATATTTGAAAGATCATAAATCAAGTTCATATCCAAAACTACACTACTCAGTTTGCAGAACATAGTTCGAAAGTGTTGTCATAATAATCCAACATAACTATACCGTGAATGAAAGTCAACAAAAAATATTAATTGCCCTATGTAACAAACAGCATAATAATACCACGATAATTATTTATTTATTTGAACACAAATATTGGTGTAAAAGGGGCACTGAATACATATGCACCATATAAATCACTTGATTTGTGTGTGGAGTGTGATAATGCTCGGGTGCCTAAACTGTTATCATGATAATAATGAGCGTTAGTGTATTAGTGAGACTGTTATGTTATCCAAAATAGATTAGTCAACTACGGATTAGCTGAGTTGCAACTAATGAAAACATAAAGTATACCCTCGAACGACCCTGATGTCTTAATCTATCATGAAACAGGATAAATGAACGAGTTATCGTGCTAAAACTAAGAACCACGGTATGTACTTTAGAAAAATTACACTGCCGTTGGTGTCAGATTGTGATGAGAACCCTAAATTCAGCCTCTGACTCTGTGAATTTAAAATTCCTTTTTCTATGTTGACCGGTTGGGTAGGATATTTTTTTAATTATGAAAATTCAAAGTAAAGATTTTGGCGCACCATGCCGAAGAAAGAATATTCTATCCACAGTTCTGATATAAATCTTTTAGGATCTCCCTTAAAAGCTACGGTTAGTACCAGATCAATGAAGGTGACTCCAATTTTGCAATGGACTTACCGTACTTTTCTTCAAAACACAAGATATGGTATCCTATCAATAAACACATGGGACCTTACGTTTTCCACTCAGTTGGTTTTGGGTTTTACGTACTTTTGGCGTTATTTCCATAAGTATGTTTATGATGAAGTTAGACAAAAATGGAGAAAGTGGACAGCCTTGACGGACACCACTTGAGGTTTCAAAAGCAGATGACAGTTCGCTGTAAGCTCTCACTCGACTAGTAGTGTTGGAGTAAAGAGCCTTTACAAGGTTTATGTACTTCCGAGGTACGCCTTTCAATGACAGTCACTGCCACAGAACTTCTCGGTCTACAAAGTCAAATGCTGCTTTTAAGTCAAGAAAGACCACCATTGTCGGACGCCGATAAGCAAGTCTGTGTTCTGATGAATATGTGGTCAATGCAACCACGACCAGGTCTGAAGCCAGCCTGATTTCTTCGTGGTTGCAGTTTACGAGCCTTAGTTAGACACCCAATAATTATTGAGGCTAGTATCTTAGATGCTATATTAGTCCAACTAGTCCCTCTATGGTTGTCACAGGATGATTTTGACCCCTTATATATCGGAACAATAAGTGATTGCCACCAGTCAGATGGGGCTACGTCCAACTCCCAGATTTTAGCTAAAATACTAGTCAACCTAATCGCCAAAATTAGACCACAAGATTTAAAGCCAATTCACCTGACTGTTGACGATGGACAATGCCTTTTAACCCTGTTCAGTCTTCAGTAATAAGGATAGGAGGTCTATCGACCTATATTAATCCTTGCAGTTTGCAATACTGTGGAGGTCCAATCTCGTTTTAAATGTATCAACAGAAGGTGCTGTTCCGGTAGAGAATTCCAATAATTCACTACTCGATGAGAGAAACGAAACTCCAGACGTAAACGATTTGATCTCGGTTTTTGAATTTTCGAGTGTCCTCTCAAACGATCAGTCCTAGACGGAAGTAAAATATAAGACATGTTAATACCAAGGTCATCGTTCAGTATACGATAAGCCAATATTAGATCACCCCGTATTCTACGGTAAGATAACGGGAATAAGTTGAGGTGTCTCAGTCTGTCTTCATAAGATAGGCCAGATAGACCTTGTACCATCTTACTACCTCGTCGTTGGACTCTTTCCAACACATCTGCTTCATACTTGAAACAAGGACTGGCTGCTTGGATCCCATATTCTAAATGTGGTCGCACGTAAATCGGGTATAATAATTTAAACATTTCATCATCTAAATACTGGAAAGACCTACGAATAGACCATAATACCCTATAGCCTTTCACAGCAAGCAGCCTTACGGTGACAAGTGGTTTTGAGATCACTACTTAATATGACTCCCAAATCTTTATAGTTTCTTACTTTGGGTAGTACGAATCCACATATTGTATAGTGATACGATTCATCATTGTCCAAAGTTACTGAATAAATCCCTACTCCCAGCCTTATACGCCGGACTTATTATAGCGTCTTTCCAGTCTCTGGGCAGTCTGGACTGCTTCAGAGACATGCCAAACAGTATCGCTAATGGTTCAGCAATTACGTCTGATATGGCTTTCATAATCCTAGGATGGATATTATCAGGACCACTGGACTTATCAGGTTTGATATGCTGAAGTAGCCTTAAAACAATACCTTTCTCAATGACCACAGGATCCATCAGCGAGCCGTAACGGTCATAATGAATCGTTCCTCATTCCTGATAGAAAACTTTACTGAAATATTTCGATAAAGCTTCGGTTTTTCGGTATCGTTTTCTGCCAAGATTAACGGATTTTCTTGTATCAAAAGTGATGGAATTCCATCGCTTCTCTGAGTTCGCCGTTTCGGACTATATCTAGAATCCCTTACCAATTGTTTTTCATATGATCATCTAGTCTTATTTATTAACGCTTTACAGGCACTCCTAGTCTTACAATAACTGGATCGGTATTGTCCTAAGCCCGTAAAGATGAACATATTCCAGTGCTTCTTCATTCTTCTAAGAAGTTTATTAACTGGTTTGGTTATCCATGGTGGACTATTGTTCGGTCTTCGCGGTATCAGGTATGGTATGAACGAGGACGTAACTAAACTAAACTTACCTTTAAATACAGACCATGCTTCTTCAACTGATAAGCTAGTATCTACAAACCGATCTGTCGTAGCAGTGTTGGAGGAGGTTTTGCTAGAGGTACCTGAAAAGGAAATTGGATTAGAGGTGGTCTTATTGACCTGAGAGCGTGATCGCAGTGCCCAAGGGACAGCTGCTTGAGGTCGGTCACATACAACCTTTTTATGAGTAATTTTTGGGTTAGCTCCGTACTTGTTGAGACCTTGCCGCCGGAGACGGATATCCGTGTGCATTTTAGGGTCGACCTTTTCTAACCGCCGTTAGTGAACAGTGATCACGCTATTTTGTCCTTCTCGTTTAGAACTAGGGACATGTTATACGATCAGGTCACACCCCGCCCGAATATATGGAAAGTTTACATAACCATTCAGGAATGCACTGCACCTGACCGTTGTTGCTACCTTGACGTGGTGGTAGGGCTTGCCTATCGTGATGAAGCAACTGAGCTATACTGGCTGGAACAGCCGTTCCTCAAGGTCCTACCATGCCAGACAGGTCGGTTGATGAGCGGTAAGACTAAAAGCAACAAAACCAAGGTCCGAAGGCGAAGTCGTACTGCTGACTGTACAGAGGTGTGGCAGCAGTAAGGTGTTTCCTTCAAACAACCAGCATAACAGCGATGCTGCCTTCCGACAAGGAGGGTTGGGGTTAGAAAAGGTCGACCCTAAAATGCACACGGATATCCGTCTCCGGCGGCAAGGTCTCAACAAGTACGGAGCTAACCCAAAAATTACTCATAAAAAGGTTGTATGTGACCGACCTCAAGCAGCTGTCCCTTGGGCACTGCGATCACGCTCTCAGGTCAATAAGACCACCTCTAATCCAATTTCCTTTTCAGGTACCTCTAGCAAAACCTCCTCCAACACTGCTACGACAGATCGGTTTGTAGATACTAGCTTATCAGTTGAAGAAGCATGGTCTGTATTTAAAGGTAAGTTTAGTTTAGTTACGTCCTCGTTCATACCATACCTGATACCGCGAAGACCGAACAATAGTCCACCATGGATAACCAAACCAGTTAATAAACTTCTTAGAAGAATGAAGAAGCACTGGAATATGTTCATCTTTACGGGCTTAGGACAATACCGATCCAGTTATTGTAAGACTAGGAGTGCCTGTAAAGCGTTAATAAATAAGACTAGATGATCATATGAAAAACAATTGGTAAGGGATTCTAGATATAGTCCGAAACGGCGAACTCAGAGAAGCGATGGAATTCCATCACTTTTGATACAAGAAAATCCGTTAATCTTGGCAGAAAACGATACCGAAAAACCGAAGCTTTATCGAAATATTTCAGTAAAGTTTTCTATCAGGAATGAGGAACGATTCATTATGACCGTTACGGCTCGCTGATGGATCCTGTGGTCATTGAGAAAGGTATTGTTTTAAGGCTACTTCAGCATATCAAACCTGATAAGTCCAGTGGTCCTGATAATATCCATCCTAGGATTATGAAAGCCATATCAGACGTAATTGCTGAACCATTAGCGATACTGTTTGGCATGTCTCTGAAGCAGTCCAGACTGCCCAGAGACTGGAAAGACGCTATAATAAGTCCGGCGTATAAGGCTGGGAGTAGGGATTTATTCAGTAACTTTGGACAATGATGAATCGTATCACTATACAATATGTGGATTCGTACTACCCAAAGTAAGAAACTATAAAGATTTGGGAGTCATATTAAGTAGTGATCTCAAAACCACTTGTCACCGTAAGGCTGCTTGCTGTGAAAGGCTATAGGGTATTATGGTCTATTCGTAGGTCTTTCCAGTATTTAGATGATGAAATGTTTAAATTATTATACCCGATTTACGTGCGACCACATTTAGAATATGGGATCCAAGCAGCCAGTCCTTGTTTCAAGTATGAAGCAGATGTGTTGGAAAGAGTCCAACGACGAGGTAGTAAGATGGTACAAGGTCTATCTGGCCTATCTTATGAAGACAGACTGAGACACCTCAACTTATTCCCGTTATCTTACCGTAGAATACGGGGTGATCTAATATTGGCTTATCGTATACTGAACGATGACCTTGGTATTAACATGTCTTATATTTTACTTCCGTCTAGGACTGATCGTTTGAGAGGACACTCGAAAATTCAAAAACCGAGATCAAATCGTTTACGTCTGGAGTTTCGTTTCTCTCATCGAGTAGTGAATTATTGGAATTCTCTACCGGAACAGCACCTTCTGTTGATACATTTAAAACGAGATTGGACCTCCACAGTATTGCAAACTGCAAGGATTAATATAGGTCGATAGACCTCCTATCCTTATTGCTGAAGACTGAAGACAAACTCTAGCAAACTTTCAAACCCTAACTCAAGTACTTTGATATAAACGAAGAATGCTTTTGATGCAACAATTATACAAAAGCAAATATAATCATAAATACAAAATCACTGCCCTTTTTGAACGCGCGCGAGTCCAGTTGACACGGGTCCGATAAGCTAGTTTCGGCGTTTTTTGATTAACTCGAAGATCAATCTACCTAATTTTAAGTTCATGACAAAGATTTTATTCAGAGATGATACTTGCTGTGCAAGCTTGTTGTGTCCTGCCCTAGCTCCCAATTTTTGGGAAGCCGCTATAGTAAACTTTGGTGAGAAAGCACAAAACCCCCAATACTTCCCTAAAATTCACCTTTAACCCTGGTTAAGGTCATTGGACTTCGAGAGTTTCCCCAAAATTTCCCAAAAGTTAGTAGTTCGGGCTGACAACAAAATTGTGAGATGCAACTAACGCTCGTGAAGCACGAGTCCTAAACATCAGGAGATAAGGTCGCGTGCCTTGAAAAATATATCTTTACATACATAATAAACCTGAATATTTTAGCTATGTCATATCTTACCTTTAATGTGTCAGTAGAAATGCCACTTCAACGTCAACCGCCAGGTGACAGCTTTTGAACTACACATTGAACTAATACATACAAACAAAAAGTGCAAACAAAGTTTCAGTTATTGATTTAAATATAAGGCTATAGATTTGAAGCCAATTTTTGATGTTTATTCATAAATCATGAACTTCGAATGAGCGGTGTTATGAAGATTGTATGATATATAATGGAGGAGTTATCCTTCTTCGCATTGATTTAGATTTATATAGTAAGGAGAGAAGGCCTACGGCCTATGTTATTATTTTTCTAGTATACTTTATTGAGTGTCTAGTCTTCTTTTGAATGAGTCAATTCAAGAAGTGGATACCGTTTCGGGTATCAGGTTCCAAGAACTGATGACTCGATATGAAAAACTGTATACTACGATTATTTTATTCGTTCTTGGCTTTTCCACTTACCTGCTATGTCCTATGAGATGTTCCGATATAGTCGGAAGAAAAAGAGCAAACATTTTAGGTCCAAAATCATTTCTTAGTATTTTATACATCAAAACCAGAGTACCCCTTAATCTGCGATATGACAGAGCAAAGAGGTGTAGCTTTGGAAGCTGCTCTTTGTGTGGTGAACCCCAGAGTTCTAAATTCTACGAGTAGTTGCTCTCTATATTTCTTCCAAGACACCCGAGTCACTTTGTAAACAGGGGCTTGATTCCTGAACGCAGTTCTTAAGCTTAGTATCTAACTTGGTGAATGACCGTCTTAAAGCCCATAGGTTTCTCACCTCCTCAGCTACGATCATACGGAGATGGACTGTGGTCTTAAGACCATGACTCGAGATCCTTGCGAGACCAGACCACGGAGACAGGCACTTCTTTTGTGTCGTACTTATTTGTTTGTATCTCCACAGCGCATTTAGACACACTTTGCCGCGTCGATAGACATCAGCCACTCCTTAGACCAGTCAATCGCGATATTCAAGTTTGCCTGAAGTGCGTATGCATCTACTTTTCCCATTGTTTTTAGCCAGATTTTTACATCGTCAGCGCATAATAACATTGGAGGCTCTACTATATTGGAAGATCATTTACATTCAGGTTCAGCAATACCAAGTCTGTATGCAACCATGTAGTCCCTAACAATATTGATATAAATTCCAGTAATCTCACCATTGGTAATTGTTATGATTGATGTCCGGCTTCTGATCGCGTGGCTTATCCACCAATCAGAATACGAATTATACAAATCTTCGCACTATGACAAAACCAATGACGTTCAACCGGTATGAGCAGTCTAGCGTCCTTAATTGGTCCTATGTCTTTCTATACCGTCCGCTTGAGTCCAGAATACAATACCAGCTTTTGTAATATGAATCAAATAATTTATTTCAGACATACTCGGTTTATATACCAATCAGACAGACCACAACGTACCACAAAATAGAAAGTAACATTTGTACACAAATAAGCCCAAAAGTGGCTGTGAAAGCGGGAGATAGCAATTAATAGACAGGCTATAACTCAAGAACAATAAATCTATGGGTCAAATTGAAGCTTATAATAAATAGAATATAAATACACACAATGTAATTCTTGAATAATCATACAATAAAATATTTATAGAATATTATTCCATAAATAGTCCTCAAAAGTTACCTGTAATTTAATCTTCACTGGGATATAACAATAATTCTAAAAGCAGTCAAATAGAACTTAGCCTCACGCAAAGTATTCAAGACTTATTACCGTACAAATATTTAATCAGTGTTCCAGAAAATCCTGATCTCGAAATTATAAAAAACACTGAAAAAGTAATTGACCATATATCATCTGAAGTGTTAAAAAGACTACAATGTACGCACAATGTCATTGTGTATAATATACCTGATAGTGCGAACGTAAAGTTTGCTAAAAATACTCTACTACAAGAACGTGGATTTTCGCTGTCTTTGTGTTTAACAAGATTACGTAAAGCACAGACTAGAGCCTCTTGTCCCGTTCTATTTCAGTATGGTAGTATCACAGAAGCCAATCACCTCCTTAATAGTCAGTCATTACATTTAAAAAGATTAGAGTCATCCATGACAGGACTGCTATCCAGCGTTAAATCTTCAATGGATTGAAAAAAATTAACCCAGCCTACGTACTAGTGAAAATTATAACGTCGGCCGTTGCGTAGATCCTAAAACATCCGCCTGGAGCCCCTTTCCGGGGGCTACTGCCGGTCCCAAGCCCGGATAAAGGAGGAGGGTTGGGCATGGGGTTAGCGACCCCATCCCGTAGAAAACTAACTCGCTAAAAAAACGCTAACCAGAAAGAATTATTCAAAACATCATACCCTATCTCTCTCAAAAACGGAGACACATGGCATGCTACTACTAGTCCTGAGAACAAGCAGCTGCAACCATTCATTCCAAACCCAAACACAGCTACTCCAAAATGCCAATCCACTTGTGCCTCAAAATTGTCCAAGCACTGCCCTTGCAGCCCGATAAAAATCCAAAAATAATCCTCACAAGAATTGCTCTAATAGCTACAACCGCTCAGACACCTCAGTACGAAATAATACTAGATTCTCTGTAGAAACCCACGAGTACTCCAGCACCCTTAACTTACCATGTACACCTTTTCACAGAAGTAGAATGACCCATAACAAACATAGTGGACTGGCAGTACCCACTCATCCTAACGCGAGGCTACAACTAAAAAAACCACACCTTCGCGTGATGCCAGTAAGCCACAAAGTATGAACCTTGCAAGCTCAAGAACCAGTACACCACAAACAACACGAACACCTCTCTTGGCAGCAGTACCGGGCAGTCCCCTGATATTTACCAGAAACACCTCCCAAATACCCATAGTATGACTAAAATTGCCCACCGCACACAAGGAAGCTATAACGTTGGCCAACTTGGGCACCCACCTATTGATTCTAGATACTGTCAAACTCAAGCCACCCTATACAACCCTTTGATCTGTCCTAATTCCACAAATACACCACCTCGTTCTTTTTGATCTCTCTCCCCCTCAAAAAGGCTGTTATGGAGTCTCCAAATGATGAGGGCGACAATCACACCATTCTGAGACCATCTTCTATATACACCGACTTGATGGGGAGTGACACACCTTTCTCACCAACGATAACTGTATCTAGTCTTGAAAGATCATTGACGGAACCTTCTGATCAATCCTCGAATGCACTACCTATCCATTTAAATCATTCGATTACACCTGTCACTCCTAAACATACTTCTTTCACCAAACTAACTTCCGACTACCTTTCTCCCAGTAACCATATTAGTAATAAACTAAAAGATGCTCCCACTTCTTATGGCAAATCAGACAATCCACTGGGCTTACATCACACCTTTCTGCTAAACAAACACTCACCGTACCCGACACTTATGCCAATCGATGATTGGTCTGTACAAAATAAGATGACACACCTACTCACCCTGTAAATCTTAAACAACCCTTCGCTTGCTTTGATGACGGAAAGTTGGTTGTCCTCCGATATCACAGACTCAAACCTCCAAAAAGACACCTATAAGCTCTTTCGATGCGACCGAGTCACCAAGAGGAGTGGTGGTTGTCTTTTATATCTATCAAAAAATATGAGGGCGGAAATGTATGACGATCATACCCTTAGCAAACTACCAGATTCGATATGGCTTACTGTACCCACCCGTGGATGTAAAATACTGATCAAATGTGTATATCAAGCTCCTAATACTCCTAGTTCAACTGACACTATTATGAGCGAGTCATTTGCTAAGGCTACCTCGCTTGATTTCACCTACAGAATTGTTTGTGGTGATTTCAGGCTTCCAACCATCAACTGGGAGACACATTCTGGCCCATTGGGCTATGAAATCATACCTAGGTCCTTCGATATTAACGGTTGGCAGCAACACGTACACCTGCCTACACGGAGTCACAACATTCTTGACTTGAAATTCTATCACAGTGTCATACTAACATCAATCGTGGTTGGCGAAAAGTTTTACAACATCAATAATAAAGTAGTCCTCTGCATTGTTCCGATTCATTAAATATGCGTTTGCAATATAGAGACTATGCAAACACTGACTGGGAAATCTTTCGGTTTCTAATAAAGCAATCTGACTGGAGCAGTTTCTCTATCGGTGATAATTTTTATGAACATTAAAAATATTCAATGCTGCCACCAAATCTGCACTGGACACTACCATTACCTCTAGAATTGCTGTTAAAACGATTTCTCCCCAATAAACCAAGAGACTAAGTCTAAGCTGCAAAAATTAAAAAGGATGTTCTATGCATCAAAGGACTTCAGTGCCGTGCACCAGGTATGTTACATACTTGAAGGAGTGCAAAGTCAACACAAAAAAACATAAACAGACAGAAGATTTTAATGCGCTCTCTGCTTCATCTAAAGCCCAAACTTAATGTCGTCTCCTTGCAAAACTTATAAGAAAGAACGCAGATCATAACAGTCACTCCTTACTGCACGATGGTGTGACTTATTATGACCAAACTGTCATATTTGAACTGTTAAGTGAATGGTTTTCCCACAATTTCTCTGAACATGTTTCAACCAAAGCATCAAAAATGCGGAAATTGTTTGGCTTTATTCTTCGTAATTTCCTTCAAAACAAATCTAAAATCATTCTTTATAAAGTCTGTATAAAGACTATCATTGAATACTGTTTCTTCTTATTTTCCAACCTATCTGATATGCTTAAGATGGAAGGAAAATAACGATATTTCACTCGCAAAATACTTAAGAACGACTCACTTATTGAATACAGTTCCTGATGCCATATCTAAGGACTAGCACCCCTTTGGAAAAAAGGCCTAGGGCCAATTTGATTCTCTGTTTCAAACTCCTTAAAAACCTTACTTATTCCACATGTAATACAGCTCTTACCCAAGACACACATAAATACGACCTTTGAGACAAAGTATTCACGGTCAAAGTTAGGAAAGACAGACCAGAAACTCGGGAAGAACTTCTTCCTCATCACGTATGCATTAATATGGGACAGTCTTCTCTCTGAAATACTCATGGCAGATGAATTACATACGTTTGTAAGACGTATTGATCAAGCCCTCACTTGCACATATCTATCACAAACGGACATATCTGTGTCACACTCAAACATTATAGGCTCTGTATATGTATAAACCAGGTCGTCTGATTTTCCTACTTTGTAGTTGTATTAGATAACTTTTTCCTACCTAATTTGTTACTTGAAATAATCAGGTAACTCACTGTACCTGTCGATACTCGATCGCTAAGAGACGCTCACTACTACACCAAAAAGTAAAAAAAAGCACAATCGACTGCCTACTACCATTGGTGTTGCATCTGTGTAACCTGTTACCCATCAACTAGTTAGAATGGAACAAAATAACATCAGCAGGAAGTTAATGTGGGTTTTTTCTTGTCTATTGTTTATCAGCTTTTTACTCTCCTGTACACTTCGTTGAATTGCCGTTAATATTATTTCCCAACTCGTTACCTAATCTATACCTCATACATTTCGACATATTCCCGCCTACTTTGGTAAACAACTATTCTAAATTGTACGTTTCTTAATGCCTATACTCTGACAACACATACGTCATACTACTCGAATAAAGCATTCAATTCCAATGGTACTGATAGAAAATGTTTTACAACAGGGTGTAAAACACAGAGCATTGTGTGATGTATGATATAGATCCAAAAATGACCTTAAACAAGCCTAACATCAAATAAGTATAGGGGGTGGAATTACTGACCAGCAAGCAATGACGGTGAGGGTGATGACTTCAGTCCGCTCATGTCTATGGAGCAGAAAATTTCGTCTGTATCAGGCTCTTCATGATTGAGAATAAATCAATCAATCTGTGGTATTGAGGTTGTCCCTCAACGCTTCCCATTCAGACTCATGTTTCCAATTTTATGGTGGATTAGCTACTCTATCAAGAAAATCTGTAACGCGACAAATCAGACTTTTACACTAGGGCGATGTGACTGACAGACAATAAAAGATATAGTTATTAGTTTTATTTACAGTTTACTCTCTATATGTACTTTCAGTTCTAATAAACAGGCTTCCCTATTCCAACCATGACTTCCCTTCCTTCATTTGAACTTACTCCACCCTGGTAAATATCACAACTCATTGTTCTTTATTACTGTATTCTCTCATCTGAAGCCTCTGATCACATTTCACTCTAGCTACAAGAGCTAGTATGAACTTAATCTAATAACTTATCATACTTCTGTCTGTTTCACTACAAGATGTCAAGTATTGTTTATCGTTCGTATTCAAGTGCCTTGCTGCTCCTCGGTTTCTCTTTTTTTCAGAATCTTGCTCTGAGAGAACAGTTATGGAACTTCTGACATATGGAACTAACTAGACGTACGTGTTTTCCGGCAACGCTTCAGGGGTATCGTCCACTGATGGAGGTTGCGAGCACTTGAAGGTCAAACTGTCTCAAGATGATTAGTGCGTCATCTCGACAATTCGTAAAGTTTTTCAGAGGCGGTCAAATCAAGACATTTTTAGATTCGAATTGAGTTGAGCCACACCATGTCTGATAACGTCCATCCTTCAAGTAACAAAGATGATGCCATCGTGATGATGCATGATATAGGACGAATCTTCAATGGTATTATGTTATCTCGGAGATTTACAAGTTGGGACAATTTTGAGACCTGCTTGAAAGAAGCCCAATCAACCAATAAAGGGGAAATAAAGGCGAAAAAAGGGGAAATCAAGGAGAAAACGCTCCGAAATGTCGCCTTTTTCTCCAGGCCGGGGGAAATAATGCGGGTTTCCACCTTTTTGTCGCCTTGTCGCTAAATTGTCTACTTTTCGTCTAAATATCCGCCAAATTGTCTACTTTTCGCCTAAATTTCCGCGGAATCGTCTACTTTTCGCCTAAATTTCCGTGCAATCGTCCACGTTTTGCCTAAATAAACTAGTTCATAAGGTAATATGACTTCTGTGGTTAATGACTATGTTTGTAGTATACGCGTACTAGGTACGTTATGTCAGTATGCAAAAAGAACAATGATGACCCAAATCTAAAGTGCATTTTCGTGAGGTATATTTGTACATGTGGAGGTAAACGCAGTTCGTCAGAGTCAGATGCTTGCGTTCAGGATGTAGGTGATGATAGTGATCATCATTTTTCCGAAGAGCATACAACTTCTAACTCACCCTCACAACCTAGACGTCGGTCATTTACGTATGCTTTGCTTCAAATTAATTTATCCTTCAGGTCGAAATATTGTCATTGTCAATCTGGATTTTGGGTCCGTGCAGTAAATGGTGAGCTGAAAGTCACCTCTATCAAGACCGTGCACAACCATCCTTGCACAGAAGGATATATCTCTATAGATCCTTCAAGACGAAAGTTGACGTCAAGTGAACGTCTGTATTTAAGAACATTTCTAATGAGTAATACGCCGACTCAGCATCTGGTTTCTTGGAAGTGCCATAAACAGCTTACCAAGGACGATATCTCCAAAATGCGTCCACAGTTGTACACAGGTTGTTGAACTCACATTGTAATTAATTGAGCTTAGACACTAAGAATATCAATAAAATTTTACAACGTGTTCAAGCAAACACTGAAGTTAAAGTACTCAGTGAACATGGGAACATATCTATGATTTGCTTCAGTCGCAGGGAGCAAGTAGCTGTTTACCACGCGTTTCCAGAGGTAGTATGTATTGACTCGACTTATCAGACCAACAAAGTTGGGTAAGTACCGAATAGGAATTGAGTTATCCTAAAGTTTTCCACTGTTCCAGCTAGTGGTGACTGATAGTCTTGTGCAAGGGCACACTGTTATGTATGCTTTTGCAGGCAAGAACGACGAAATATCGTAAAACTATTGGAATGCTTCAAAGATATAATGTGCTGTGCTTATGATACACGCACTTTTGTTATGGATTCGGCAGAAACCGAAATTTCAGCAGTGCAGTCTACGCACAGTCATGCCGACGTAGTACTTTGTTCATTCCATGTCTTAAGAGCATTTTTCAGGAAGGTAAGTGTTAGCTGTACAAATTATTTTCTGTAGTTCCGAAATCCTGATGTACGCAAATGCTTGGAACGCCTTGTAAAGACTAGACGGTCTGATATGTGAGCTTCGTTTTTCGTCACGCATTATATTAAGATTTACTCAAAAGTACGAACATCTGAGGATCCATTTCCCACGGGCGTATGATTACATCAAAGATTACTGGATTGTTATATTCTGTATGCACATTCTAAATATCTAATAATTGGAGGTAAGTGTGTGTTCCTTTGTCTCTATAAGCATTGTAGACTTATTTCGACATAGCAGCCGGTGGACAAGGAAATATATAATGGACTTGGTTCTTCGTGCGCTGGACAACATGTCAATCTCTACCGGGAGTGATGATCTGCTAGAGAAGTTCACTAACAACTACCACTCAATCCATGCTCTTAGTGAACCCTTGGCAAGTAAACTCATCCGTTCATGCTTCAAAGCATCGGAAGACATATGCGCACAAGTGATGGGTTCAATCGGTGCTAGTAATGAAGCTACATCGTCAGAATCCATTGTTAACACTGACCATAACTATGCTTCTTGATGACAAGGAGTTCTAATATTGTAATCTGTTTAGTTTTACAAAAATTTATTTATATGGGCATTAACTCATATTTATAGTGTTACGATAGGGAGAGTGTACTGTGCAGTCTTATATGGCTGTGAGAAAGGGATGTCGTTTCGCGTTCTTGTGTAATAATTACCAGTTTAGCGCACACGCGATTAGTTATACGCACCGTTTACCAAACACTGCAACTCTGAACATGATTTACTAAACTACTAGGTCGAATTTCGACTTGTCACGATAGGTAAGCAATGCCGTAATTAAAACACTGATGTGTTATAAATGAGAACGTTTATTAAAGTTTAAATTCAACACAAATGATCCATTAATGAATAACTTCCAGTTCTTAAGAATTGTTCCAATTAGGTCTGTGAACACTTTCGAAGCCAGCTGGAAATAAGATAAACAGGAAATAACTATTACACTATAAATGTTTACCCAAAACTAACATAGAAAGAGAAACCTGTATTCAATTAAAAATCGAGAGTGAATTTGGCACATCACGCTTATTTGTTATATATATATATATATATATATATATATATATATATATATATATATATATATATATATATATATAAAGACTGCTATGTGAACTTACTTTGAATCATCCTGTATAATCTACCATTATTGGTGTCTATTTTATTTTAGTCTCACGTTAGGTATAAGTAATTGTCATTTACGGCATCAGCAGATAAGCTAGCCAGGCCTTCGGTGATTTTCGAAGATCAATATATACGATCTCACACAATCTGGTCACTTGAGGTCAAGATATCTTGATTATCCAATCGTACTTTCCGATGCTTTCTCGTAACTGCTTTATAATAGTACTTATTTCTGCTATTAGCTATCTTTGCAAGAATACCGGCAGCCTGAACATTGGAACTCTGTACAAGAAGTAATATACTACCTCTAAGCTAATTAGCTCTATAAAGCAATGTTAGCTTACTTTCTGGTAAAACCTCCACATAATTGTACCTCTTTCGCACGATTATGATTTATTTTCTGCTATATAATAATTTGGTGGCTTATATATCTAAATGTAGACAGTGATATTAACATATTGGTATGTGTTATAACCATCTACAGCATCTACATAATATTTACAACACTAAAGACAGCTAATATTCTCACTATTAGCCCATGTCTGCCATAAAAGTCGAACGAAACAGTGAAAATCAGCCAAAATTGTAATAGAGAAGGGAAAAACGATAAATGTTATCATGGTGTCGTTAGTTTTAGCTCAGTTTTGGTAGCCTTGACGACAATTTTTATGACGATATATGCTTAGATAATGTCATTTCATATGAAGATAAATGATTTTTCTGCTCTGGGTGTATAGTTAAATAAAAATAATTGCCAGTCTGCGATGCAAATACGTAAAAACTATCATAGTAGCACCTGAATAATGAATTTTCAAGGACTTCGCGATACCATGTACCGCAAAATGGAAAAACCCTTTTTCACTTAATTATGAAGACAGAAAATGATTTTTCAAATTTAATTATAATAAATTTCAAATTTTGGCAGTGCACAAAGCAGAAATGAAGAAGTAGCGCAAAAAAGTGTCGAGATACCCCTGGAGCGCTGCCGTGTTTTCCAAAGGCTACAGTTCACATCAAGCGCTCTACAAATCCACTTTATAACAACTATAAACTTAAAACGTATTGCATAAATATGTAGCACGACCAAAATCCTAACAAGATTATGCCGAGATTGGATCTAGTGTGTAACGTGGATGCTATGCCACTTTGGAGAATGTTTTGAAGTTTACTCAGTATATCTGAAAAATTTTACTGATGTTCACTTTTATAGACTATATTTATTTAGCTTGCGAACTGGGTAAAAATGGATGAGTCCATATAATTATGTAGCTGTCATTGTATGAACCATCTAAAACTACCTTATGATTGCAGAATATTTATGGATTAAACTCTCCGTAAGTTTCTGCGGTGATATCCTTGTTGTTTGGTAGTGGAACTGAAAAATTTAGAATTAGGCAGGCAGTGGTCGTAGGAAAAGATAGTACGGTTTGACACGCCATCTCAGCCATGAATTTGAATAAGGTGACTGCATGATTGCTTCTCCTTAGATGTGGTGGGAAAGTCATTTGACCGACGTCATTACCGTGTGTGAAGACAAAGTTCAAGTGAGAAGAGGAGCTTCGTAATCTATCTCTGGTGGGATCTCTGATGTTTTGTAATAAAGCTAGTGCAAATGAGGTTTCTAACAGTTTTCAATCGAATGACGTTGTCGATTACCCTACTTCTAGGTTTACCCAGTTTATATACGGTACGTTAAAGTCGCCTGATATAAGGCATTTACCCCTGTTACACCAGGACTTAAGTTTGCTTAGGAAGACATCATCAACTACACATTCTGGATTGCGGTAAACTACAACTGACTCAATATCTTGCTGCCTACATTTCAATCTGCAACGCACCAGTTAACATGTCCCTGAATCCTATGCCACCGTCTCAGCAGCTCGTATGGTTAAGATACGGTTCGTGTACAGGATAACTCCACCTTCCCTACAGTTTAATCTACCAGCCCCACTAGATGAAAAAATAGTCAGCTGAATTTCGTTATCAAACCTTTCTGACGTCAACCATGTTTCTGAGACAGCAATGAAATCGAGTTTTTCTATCCCCACAATTGTCTTAAGATGCACCAATTTTTGAATGGGCTGAGAGCATTTGCGTAGCACATTTATAATTCTGTGGAGAACTTTCCCTTACCACCCAGAATGGTTTGAAGATCGTTTTGCTCATAACTTTTACAATTTTAAACCTCTTAAGTACGAGGTTTCTGTCACCGTTTCAGAGGCGCTCATTTATTTCTACTTCTGCTGATCGTCTCTCATTACGGTCAACCGGGCTGAGATTCTGACGGACGTATATTTTGGTTCCGATCAGTTTGCGTGAGTTTCTCAGTATCAGATTTCTTTCTTCAGCCGAAGCAAAAGTGAAATTCAAGTGGTAGCTTCTCTGATTACTTTCAGAACCCACCTTTTTTCCTTTTCTATAAAGCTTACAGGTGCTAGCTCCAGAAAATGTTTCTGGGAGTAGCTTGCTTACTAAGGACTTAATGTGACTGAGGTCGTGCTTAAATAAAACTTTATAGTTTTGGATCATTTACTACGTATCAAGGCCACTGATATTTTACTCAACGTAATAAAAACTATCGTTATTATAAGGGAATGTCTTTTGGGTAACTATTTTTGTACAGAAGTATTTTCGGTTATTACACTCTCTGAACTTAACGGTTGACGATTCATTTCTGTTTTTCAGCTCGAGTGTTTCGTAGCTACTTTATAATCCGGAAGCTTTTGCTGAACCTTTTGAAAGTGGTTAATCGATGGCTGGATGGTACCTAGCGTGGATTATCCTTTCACGGTACCCAGGTACGATGTCCACTTTGATGGCAGTTCAACACAAACGACGTTATTACAGATATATATTAGCAAAGGTGTGATCACTGCTGCATGGACCAGTCCACAGTATGCAGTTAAATGATAAGCGTTGGTTATCCTTGGCTCTGACGAGAATTAGTGAACTATTTGGCATGCAGCGACTTGAAGACCATATGGTTTGACTGGGGATCAGTGACATCACACTATCCGTACAAACCATATTGTTATGGCTTGGCTACCAACACCCCGACGATTTCTCGGGAACCCAAGCTGGGTGTAGCCTAGCCTTGGTTTTGACCGCAGTAGAATCTAAGAAATGATCGCATGCTAAAATTGAAATAGTAGAGAAATGGCCTGACATAAAGGCCGAAAGTCTTCACTCTTCAGTAATAAGGATAGTAGGTTGGTGAACCTGTGTTAATCCTAACAGATTGCCTTCCAGTGAAGGTCCAGTTTCTCCTTGAAAATATTCACTTGTGAGGCTGATACCACTTGTTCGGGCAAGGCGTTTCAATCATTGACTACTCGATGAGAAAAACGGAACCCCACTTTGAGTTTATTAAATCGCGGTTTATGAACTTTCTTGCTATGACCTTGGAGAATATTAGTGCTCAAGGAGCAAAATGATAAGACATTACCACCTAAATCATAATCAAAGATACGAAATGCCAGTATAAGGTCACCTCGTGTTCAACGATACGACAAGGGGAAAAGGTTTAGGCGTTTTAAATGCTCACCGTAGGGGAGTTTAGAAAGACCCTTTACTAATTTCGTTTCCATACGCTAGACACGCTGAAGTGAGTTAGTATCATTTGCCAGACATGGACTATCTGCTTGGATACAGTACTCTAAATGTAGTCTTACATAGGTGGAATATAAAGTTTGGAACATTTCCTCGCCAAAAGATTTGAACGCTCGGCGAAGTGACCATAACGTAAGAAAACCTTTGACAGCGGCTGCGTTGGAATGAGTAGTTGTTTTTAGGTCATGACTTATTATTACTCCTAGATCTTTATGTTCTTGAACGCATGGAAGAGGTTTACCATCAATAGTATAATGGTAATTATTGCCGTGACCACGTGACCAAGTTGGTCACATTCAAATCCTTCCTACACCTCTCAATGACTCTCTTATCTCCACGACTAACCCTTCTCACGTCCCTTTATCACCTCGCTCCGCTAGTGCAAGCGATTCGAGTACGCGGAATGTTATTCCTGGTCTCCTGAAACCACGCTCTAAACCACATATAGGAGCTTTCAACGTCCGAACACTGTGCCAAATAGGACAACAGGCTTCCTTAGCTAAGACTTTAGAATCTCGCTCCATCGATGTGTTCTGCGTCTCCGAAACGCGCGTACAGGATCTGTGTAGTGTCATTCATTTGACCGCACCATGTCAAAGTAACGAACCAACTCGATTTACGCTTCGTGTATCTGGAAGCCATGATGCTGCCTCCCGTGGCCTCGCTGGCGTAGGTATAGCATTGAGTCCTAGGGCGGAACTAGCTCTCTTAGACTGGATCCCAGTAGACAGTCGTTTGTGTGCTGTTCGACTAAACGGAACAGTAAGGCCTCGGAAAGATAGGGACACTCGTCGTTGCCTCTTCGTCGTCTCTGCCTACTCTCCCACTGACTGCAGCTCAGATGATGTAAAAGATGAGTTTTACAGAAAGCTTTCCGACCTTCTCCGAAAAGCTAGGCGTTCAGATGTAGTAATAGTGGCTGATGACCTTAATGCTCAAGTAGGTAAACTATGCGAAAGGAAGAGACACCTGGGTGGATCTTATGGTGTCGCGGCTCAAAGAACAGATAACGGCGAAGTCTTATCAGCCCTTGTGGTCTGGTGTGTGACGAAATCTCAGCACGGATACAAAAGGCTCGACTAGCTTTTGCCAACTTTCGTCATTTGTGGCGTAGGCGGGATATCCGTCTATCAACCAAAGGACGAGTTTACTGCGCAGCAGTTCGTTCCGTCCTACTTTATGGCAGTGAAACATGGCCAGTAAGAGTAGAGGATATTCGTAGGTTACTAGTATTTGACCATAGGTGTCTTCGAAACATTGCTCGTATATCCTGGGACCACCGAGTAAGTAATGCAGTTGTTATGAAACGGGTGCTAGGTAAGGATGGCAAATCAATTGATGAAGTAGTGAAACTTAATCAGTTGAGATGGCTGGGACATGTGTTGCGCATGCCAGACCACCGACTGCCACGACGTGCTATGTTTTATGGTGTAGGAATGGGTTGGAAGAAAGCTAGGGGCGGCCAGACCAAAACATGGCAGAAATCCATGAAGTCACTGACAAGTGGACTGAGTCATGTTGGTAGATGTAGACTACCTGGTTGGGGACCGCGAGATGATAGCAACCGATCGTTAGAGACCTTGAATGACATAACTCAAAATCGTTTGCAATGTCTCAGGTGCATCCACTCTCTGTTTTCTCTCAAACTCTAATCTTCTGAATTCTTCATGTCCTTTATTTTCGTTCCAAATCTATTCCACTAGACTATACTCCTTAAATAACATCATCAAACCTTAACGTTTCCTGTCGCTACTTATACTTTCACTACTCTACCACTACGGGATTTGAATCTATAACCGAATCTCTGTGCTAGTGTGGTATGGCAACTCGAACTGATGTACGTACGTACAAAGTTCTACGTTGTCTCTGACTGACTGAGTCGTTTAAATGTTCTGAAAATCTTACTCTTCTTCCAGAAGGTGTTGTTTTAAGTTTATTATCAGATAATGCCGAAGTATTAACATGCGTTTTGGCTGTCGGATAAAGTATTATAAGTGTAGGAGCCGTGTCGTTCGATTGTACCGAAGGAAAATCTATGTGGATCGGATATCCTTCTAAATACGCTGCTTTGATACGGTCGATGCTAATGCTATGGTTAGTTCCGTTTTTACCGACTATATAGTACTTAGGTTCTTGTTGGATAACTGTGGAGGGTCCGTCGTATGCTGATTCGAGAGGTCATCGATGTGAGTCATGACGTACAAAGACGTGTGTACTATATCGTTCGTCAGGTTGAACGAAAACATCAGTTGGTTGCGATTGAGTGGAAAAGGGTTTAACTGAAAGTACTGCTTTCGTAAACCTGCTCGTGTAGGAGGTTAGATCCATAAACATTGAATTACATTAAGGATGCATGAATTCTCTTGGAAGTCGAAGTGTCGTTCCATAAACGAGTTGGGCTCGGTGTCCAGACGGATCAACGGAGCTATGGAGGTCAGCGCGCCGCAGAATCGACATTTCGACGGATCTCTGGGTTGTTAGCGTTTAAAGTCTGGTAAATATTTGAAATTCACGTATAGTTATTGGCAAGCTGTTTCGCAATAAAAAATATGGTGCTTTAAAAACTTCCAACGCATTAATTTTTGGTGTTTTATGGTAAGTGGTTTAAATTTGTTGTTTCTTAGTCTTTTGGCTGGATCGCTGATCATAGTCGGGCAGGAGGTTTAAAATTAAAGTTCATATATCGCTTTGTGAAAAATATTGAATTTTTCCTTAGCCCACGGTGCCTTAAATGTTCTAAAGAGAGGTGCTTACATCTACCTATGTAATCGAGTTTGGAGTTACTTACTAGCAGTTGGCGTGTGAAGCGTCTCTGAACGTTTTCTATTCTTATCTTGTTTTTGAAATTCATATTAGAGGAGATAAAAAGCAGTATTCAAGGGTAGGTCGTACACATATTTTGTAGAGAGTAAGCTTAGCCTCTGTTGTGAAGAAATTTCTCATTACCAAAGCAATTAGCCGTCTACATTTAGAAATAATAGAGAAGGCATATTCTTCAAAGTTCAAGCTTCCTGTGTAATTAATTACTCGATCATGTACTGATTTGAGTGTTTGGACCCTACTTTTATTTAAGTAAAGTTTCGTTTCATAGGGATGCTTTCCAAAGTGCATCATACCGTACTTATTGAGGTTAAATGTTAATTTCCAGTTTTCACTCCAGATAGTTAGGTTGTTGAGATCATTTTGAATCAGGAATACACTTTCACTTAGAGTCTCAGGGTTATAGCTGTATGCTATTTTGAGATCATCAGCATATGGGTATGGTTTTCCAAATTTTACGATGTTACATTTACCGTTTATATACATAAGAAACAAGAGTGGACCTAATAACCTTTCCTGGATGGCTCCACCAGTTATTGCTCTACGTGATGGGAGAGACACTCATTTTACTTTACTATCTGTTACCGTTCTGTTATGAACGAAGCAAACAGTGAGTATAGTGGGTTGTTGATTCCCAAGGACTTTAGTTTTACGAGAAGCCTTTAATGTGGGACCTTATCAAACACTTTCTTAAAGTCTAAGAATAGGACTGATACAATGAGTCCATTGTCTCGTTTCAGAGTATTATCATTCAGGTAGTCTACTAGGCATGTATCGCATGATCTTGACCTAAGAAATCCATGCTGGGAGGTCGAGATGAGATTATTAGTAAGTAGATGTTGGACTACAGCCGCCTTAACTATTTTTTCCATCACTCTAGATACCACTGAAGTTATGTTTATGGTCCGGTAATTGTCAACATTTGCTTCAGGTTCTGTTTTCATTTTGGGAATGATATGTGTAGATTTCCAGGCAGTAGGGTAACACTCTGTAGAAAGTGATATCACAAATAGTTTGAGAAGCAAAACACACATATAGTGACCTCCACGTTTTAGCATGCTATCTTGAATACCATCTGATCCGTCAGTGTAGAAGTGTTTCAATGTACTAATTGCCTTAGGAATGTTTTGTACATTGAAGTCTACATTAGTAATTTCACAGGGATTTACCAGGGTTGGTTCTGAATCATTTAGTGATTTTTCGTTTTTCATCGAGAAACAAAAGTGTTCACCAGACGGTTCCGTAATAAGCTTGGGATCTTCGTATACTTGTTTGTCTTTAATGAATATGTTCCCTCTGAATTTAGAACGATCAAGTTTATCGTGAAGGAGTATGGTGAGTGCAGAGGAGTGATTATCAAGTTCGACTGCACGTTTCTCCTGTGCGGATGCTTTTTGTGTACTTATTGTCTCTGTACAGACAAATATTTCTGTCATCTTTATTAAAGAGAAAACGTCTTCAAAGTTGTGGAATCTAGTACAATGTATTTGGAGATGTTTTCGTGTACCAACCGGTATATACAGATCTTTAGAGAACGTAGGTCTACAGTATTATAAAGGTACGATTTCGTTGATGATACTTCGGATGTTGAGATAAAATATATTGGTTAGTGTGTCAGTATTGTTTGCAGTAAAGAAAGTTCCCCAACTTCGTAGGTAGTTGTGGAAGTTATTTCAATCAACTATGAGATAGTTTCTACGAAGTGTTACGTTTTTACATCTACGGGTTGTGGTTTTTATTAAGACTGCATATGACAATTTTGTGATCACTGCCTGGAAACGTTTTTCCAATATACACAGTATTGGGGGTAAGGCCACTGGTAAATTTTGGATGTCTGGTAGGGCTATTGACAAACTGAGTCCATTGTCCAAGCCCTAGATATTCAATAAATGATTCATAACATTTCGGCGCCTTGACTGGAAACCAAGAGATTTCGGGCTTGTTGAAGTCGCCACAAATAAGATTGCCTGTAAATAGAAGGGATGATGCTAGTATGAGTACTTTCGACAATACTGCTATTTCATCCATTGATGCTTTAGGTTGACGGTAGATTCAGCGGAACAGTAAGGTAACGGAATTCGACGACTTTAATACAATTCACACAGAATCCTTCAGTTTGTTTAGTCCAGACAAATCATATAGTGGTGAGTTTAGGCTAGAGTAAACGTAAATAAGCTATCCTCCCCCTCGCCCTTTCAATCTATCACTTCTATATGGGAAATAGTTATCAAGGGATATACTTAGGTCGGAAATATTACTGTTAGTCCATGCTTCAGATATCATTATAAGTGATGGTTGATATATGGATACAAACATGGCTAAATCCGTTTTTTTATTGATGAGACATATATTAAACAAATGGCCTACTATGTTAAAATGAGTGAGAGTATCTCGAATAAAGTCGTTGTAGCCCTCGCGGGTGTGATATACTTAGGTTGGAAATATTATTGTTAGTCCACGCTTCAGATATCATTATAAGTGCTGATTGATATATGGATAAAAATAGAGCTAACTCCATCTTTTTGTTGCAGATCGGCCTAGCATCACTTATTCAGCTATATTCGACATTGCCAGGTACTGAGTCGTCAGTCGTAGAGGTTACAGATTTGGGCCTTTTATTTGGCTTAGAAGTTGGTGAAATTGCTCTTTTACTGGAGTTATTGGCCATGATTTGAAACTAGGTGAGTTTAGAGCTCGTTAAACTAAATATAATATTTGAGTATTAGTTGTATTTAGGTAGTAACCTGGTTTATACAAGGATCAGAGACTATGAGCATATGAAAAATTTCGGAAATATTCAAGAATTAAGTCCGCGAAAGGAAAAATATGAACTGATAAGTGTTCGTCGAGAATTTATTTTCAGGGTATAAAGTACACCATATAGAATGTAGAATGATAGTTTAAGTATAATACAAAATAACAATGAAAAACTAAAAGACCAAGTAAAAAATAGCTACAAATTTCACGCAATAAAAAGTGATCACATATTTTATTGAGATGCTCTGTAATAATGTGTTGAAATACATTGGATTGTCCCCACTGGTGGTCTTGGTAACTACATTTGATGTCGCTGCCAATCAGGAGAGGAGAAGGGTGATGTTCTGTGGACGCCGTTGGGGACCTGGAGCTGAGGTGCCTGTGAGGCAGTCTGGTGGGGAGAGGTAACGTCCAATGGAATGTTCTGGCGGTGCGGCGTTGGCTGTAGCGGGACATTACTTAAAGATGTTACTTCTGGTACTAAGCGGGCACCTTCCAAGGCACTGGAAATGCGCCTTCGTAATGAAATACTGATCTATGCCGGTTGCAACGAACGTGCCCATGCACGGCGGGAACCTCGCTTTCTGTCGAGGAAATGCGGCCGTACTTGACGGCTTTTCACCTCGTGTTGGTCGATTATTTTACGTGCACGACTATCGCACTAACGCTAGTGGCATAGTAGATACAGATTCTCAAGTAGAATTACGGTCTACTATGATATTAGCACTGCTCTAATAATAGACCTAATCCTAAAATTGTAGATTTATCATGATGTAACTGCTTAATCTATAAGATCTTGCGTGGAAGTTACATCATCGTCTACACCAATTCATTGCATTGTAACAATTACCAATACGTGATAGAGAACAAGCTTAGGCTAGAGATGGAACAATATATTAAATATGAATAAAAGACATTACGTAACATTTAGCAGAAGGGACCACGCCTGCATGGTCGAGCCATGCCATAAGATTAACTCGTATTAATTCAATTCACTGTTCCCGCCTTTTTTCATTGTTCGGTATTTTCCAGCGTTTAATGTTGAATGTCTATATTCCAGTTTGTCTCGTGTTACGGCTCGATGCCACTACAGATTCACGTAGGCTGCAGCAGATCGAACAGTAAAGTCATGGACTTTAAAGCTCAGAGAAAAGCGTATCGAATCACAGCCGTATTTGATTCGCATGACCATATATTCTACTCTTTATTCTGGAAATTCCCCCAAATAACTAAACCTCTCGAAAAGATCCCATCGGTGACTAATCGTGTGGCGCACCACCTAGTCACTCGCGGACCCCCAGTCACGGCAACACCTCGCCGACTGGCATTTGATAGATTAACTTTCGCTAAACGTGAGCTTGACAATTTACTAGCTTCTGGTATTTTTTGTCCTCACAATCCCTAGGCCTCACCTCTCCACATGTATTGAGAAAGCAATGGGGTCAGTTAGAGACCATGAGGCGACTACCAAGCATTAAACGTAGCTACCCCTTCCATAAGCATAAAATCCTAGATCCATTCAATGAAAGGAAGTACCCCAACCTACTAGTTCAGGTACTATCCTGTGTGATACTTCTACTGGTCTTTCCCGACCCATCATACGCTCTGCTTACCGTCTTCTCGTCTTCGATGCCCTGCAAGGACAGTCTCATCAAGGTATTACAGCCAAATTACGCCTCATCGCTGCGCGATACATCCGGCCGTCCGTGAATGGAGTTCTCCTAACTTACTTACTTACGCCTACTACTCTTCGCGAAGGAGCATAGGCCTCTCACCAGCATTCTCCATCCAACCCTGTCCTGGGCAATCCTTTCCAGTTCTTATACATCCCTTCCATATCCGATTCTACTTCCCAACGTAATGTGTTCTTTGACCTTCCTCTTTTCCGCTTTCCTTCAGGATTCCAAGTTGTCGCTTGTCTCGTGGTTCAGTTTGATGATTTCCTCAATATATTTCCAATCCATTTCCATAGTCTTCTCTTTATTTCCTCTTCAGCTGGAAGCTGGTTGGTTCTCTCCCACAAAAGGCTGTTGCTGATGTTATCCGGCCAATGGATGTTGAGTATCTTGCATAGACGGCTATTGATAAATACTTTTACCTTCTTGATGATGGTTGTTGTAGTTCTCCAAGATTCAGGTTCGTGCAGTAGAACTATCTTGACGTTCGTATTAAAGATCCTGACTTTGATATTGATTGAAAGTTGTTTTGAGTTCCATATGTTCTTCAATTGAAGGAGTGCGGCCCTTGCTTTGCCAATCCTCACCTTTACGTCTGCATCTGACCCTCTTTGTTTATCGACGATGCTTCCCAGGTATGTCTGACTTGGAATGCATCTGTCAGCTGTCCTCTATGCACTATTTTGCACTGTAGTTCGTCGTATTAGTTTCGGATAATATTGACAATCTTCTCAGGAACTCCGTAGTGTCGAAGAAGTTTCCATAACGTTCTTCAGTCTACAATGTCAAATGCCTTCTCATAGTCAATGAAGTTGATGTACAATGACGAATTCCATTCAATTGATTGTTCGACGATGATCCATAGAGTCGCAATCTGGTCTGTGCACGACTGGTTCTTGCGGAATCCAGCTTGTTGATCTCGAAGCTGGGCGTCTACTGAATCTTTTATCCGGTCCAGCAACATTCTGTTAAAGACTTTCCCTATTGCTGACAGGAGTTCCTTGAAGCACTCTGCCCATCTTTTCCGCTGTTGTTGAATCTCAGTGATTGGTCTTCCTTCTTTGTCTTTGACTGGTCTCTCTGGCTTACTATATTTCCCTGCTAGTTTCTTTGTTGTTTCATAAAGCTGTCTTATATTTCTTTCTCTTGCAGCTTTATCCGCCGTCGTTACTAGTTCTTCCACGTATTTCTGAATGTCGGCTCCAATACTTTTCTTCATTTGCTTGTTTGCTTCTATGTATTCCGCTTGTGTTTGGACTTTCTCTACTCGTGTTCGACTGTTGTTAATTGCTGTCTACTTGTTCTTCTTTCCTTTGATCCTATCCAGTGTTTCTATAGAGATCCAATCCTTTTGATGATGCTTCTTGAGACCCAGAACCTCTTGGCACGTTGAAGTTAATGCTTCTTTGATATCTTTCCAGTTCTCCTCCATAGCAGTTTCTTCTTCCTTCAGTAGATCCTGTAAGGCTTGGAACCTGTTGTTGAGAGCTCACTTTGATTCGTTGAATTTGTTAGTATCTCGAAGGAAGGCTGTATTGAGCCTTTATAGTGCTGTTTGTTCAGTTTTCCAGTTCTTGTTTAGCTTCAGTTTTAAATTGGACACAACTAGATGGTGATCTGAAGTTATGTCAGCTCCTCTCGTGATTCTCGCATCTTCCTTTGTCCTTCAGAAATTTTTATTGATGCAAATATGATCTATCTTGTTCTCTGTGGTGTGGTTCGATGAGATCCATGTAGCTTTGTGTATACGCTTGTAAGGGAGTATTGTGCCGCCTATGACCAATTTGTTGAATGCACATAGATTTTCAAATCTTCCCCCATTCCATACCGTCCCATGATATCTTCATATACATTGTTATCTATCCCGACTTTGGTGTTTAGATCTCTCATCAGAATGGTAAAGTCCTTTCTTGTGCACTTCGCGATGATTGATTTCAGCATATTGTAGAACTGATATTTATTGTCGTCGTCCTTTAAGAGGCGACTTGATCTATTCTTAAGGACTAAGGATAGTATTTTACTATGATTTACCAATTTATTTTTTTCCGTTTTATCGTTAATATACATAGGTTCTTGCCTGGTGGAATTGGTGATCCCTGCTACTAGACACGGAAGCCTGTTAAGCGAAAGCTTCTTCTATTCCGTCCATAACCATTTGAATCCACGATTTATAAACACAGCATAGAATCATATAGCAATCCAGAATTGAATGAAGCCTTGTCAGTCCTGCACTGAACTTCAGCCAAAACAAACGTATACTTTATGTGGTGTTTGCCAAGAAAACTGGAGACACGTATTCAAAAAATAATTGGAACAATACAATAAACAGAAGTGCATCTAATTAAATCCAGAATCACTGTGAGACAAAGTTTCCAGTCAGTCAACTTATCGGATTTCTCATGTCATTGTGTGCTGCTGAAGTTGTCAGATATAAGTACTGGGTAGCACCAATCGAAAGTGAAATGCATGGCGACAGAAGGTTACGAAGAGAACGAGAACAACGACCAATTGGTGTGTGAACTAAGAAACAACAAAATCTGAGACAATTGATTGACATTTTGCAACTGAAGTATTCATTGTATGGTTTTCAGGTTTTACCAAGATATTCCGTAATGTTATATTGAATTACATTTAGTAGTCCACGCCTGTTTTCTTGTTCACTACAATCGTGCCAGATACGGTTCGTCCTATCGACTTACATACTTTTATTGAAATTCCTTACAAATCTGTTGAATGGATCAAGTCATGATTGGAAATTTGATAGATGTTGAATTTTCTAATGATTCTTATTTATTTATTTTAACACGTAGACATTGGTACGAGGAGGCACCGAATACATATGCGCCACACAGATCTCATTAGATGTGTGTGAGGGCTGTGATACTGAACGGGTGCCCAAATCGAAGCAGGTGGTTTTCTCACAAGACCACACCCCGAGCCTTCGACCTGGTCCACAAGGCAGTGGAGCATCGTGAGGAGATGCAGTCTCATGGTAGCCAGCCGGTGACCAACGATTGGTTTATACGCCATTTGTTCCTTCAGGATACTGGAGCCCTTGTGCAGCATTGGTTTAGAATCCGGTTAAAGCGTCCGACATTCGCTTTTCGTCCTCTCATTTTCATAAACAACATTAGTGCCACGAGAAGACAGTAAGTATGACTTCCCTGACAGAGGCCATATACGCGTGGCCATATGAGCAGACTGTCCCCATTCTCGGCCGTACTAGGGCATCATCATTTTTCAAAAACATTCTTAATAAATTTCAAAAATATGTCAGAAGAATCAAATCTTATTGTTATATCAAACCTTATTTATCCTCGTAATGCATTTATTTCTAGTGGGTAACTTGTTCAATGAGAAGCACGAGTCCTAAATGAGCTCGATTTTGGTTATGATTCTAAATCAACTGCGGTTTATCCTTATCATGAAGTTACTTCTAATGAATCGTGTAATCAATGCGAGTAATATGATGTAAATAAAGCAACATCATCTATAACTTGGGGATACGAAGATCCAACATTATTTTATGGGGGAAGATAGTGTTCGAAGGTCTACGGCTTGTATTCATCATCACAGTGTGCTGCTTCAATGTTCACTTGGGCTGGTCTCTCTTGTTTACTATATTTCTCTGTTAGTTTCTCCGTTGTGTCATTACTCCCTTCTCTTGCAGCTCAATATCCATTTATAACGTGGTGAAGGCAAAATATGATTGGTCACTGAGTGTGGATAAACAAGCACTTAACCTACTGACTAATAAATTTGTGGTTACCTTTCCTGTTGTTGAGTTATACTCTGGACACACTGGAGAATATTAAGTTTTTGACTGAGATCATCAACCGACCGATGTTAGACCACTATTGAAAACCTCAGTACAATGGATGATAGTCGCTCAATTTCATGGATTGATTGAGGTTAGATATTAGCACCATTGGATGCCGGCTCAGAGCGCGAGACTGAAGGCCCTGAGTTGAAATCCTGCGAGCGGGATCGTGGATGCGCACTGCTGAGGAGTCCCACTATGGGACGAAACGGCCGTCCAGTGCATCCAGGTTTTCAATGCTGGTCTAATATCAATCGGTTCAAGATCTCAATCAAAAAATTAGCACTGATGTTTGGAAGACGTTCGTTCGCTAAAACGACTGTTAGTTGCTGAATGCATCAACCAGATAGTATATCGCCCATAAGAAAAAACATGAAAAAGACAAAAATGCAACTTGATTAACGAATATGCAAGAGGCGCATGAACAGGAAAGAACAAGCTAGCAATAAGATGGATAAACCCAATACAATAAAATGAATGAGTAGCATATTACATTAAAAGGCCACTCATACCTCAATGTCTTTTTAAGAAAGAGTGATAAGTTTGGAAGACTGACAAGTTGAAGAGTGCTAATTCCACACACATACACACAAGCATGCTCAACACATAGACATGAGTAAAATTTACAAACTAACCACTGTAAAATGACAAAAGCTTTTGTGCTTTCATCAGTTTTTGCATGAGAAATAACAAATACTTCTAAAAAGTTCAAGTGACTTGAAAAGGCACATTAACAGAGGAAATTATGAAAAAATGTATGAAGAGAAAATAAATTTTAACGAAGAGTTGTTTATTCAGAAGATAACGTATAGAATAAATTAGAACTAGTTAATACACTTAGATGGGAAAACGCAGTTACCGGTGGATAAGTAGTGAGTTCAAAGGTGATTATTCTTAGAAAGTGACAGAAATGGAGATAAAACAGTTTTCTATGAGTACACCTGAAGTGGTTGTCTTTTTATTGTTTAAAATCTTGGTACTGAATGAGACGACTGGAACCGTTTAAATGAAATACTGCTACTTGATTGCGAACAAACTAATGAACCACATAAGATATGCATGCTAATCACAGGTTTAAGAAATTATAACGTTGTATAAACATGTGTAACGTATGCGTATGTAAGAAATGAAGGAGATGAGATTGGATATTGGTAATGTTTGCGAAAAACTAGACAACATTGTTGATATAAGACTATATATATATAACTCCGGGAAAGTAACAAAAGAAACAATATTCAAACAACAACAAGAAATGAAGATATGAGAATGTAATGTATGAGGTTTTTTCGTTAACTCAACTTAAAGAGGTACACAAAACATCCAGTAAAAGTGTTTAAGGAACTCTATTCCTGATATACTACTTGCGCCGACTGCTGTCTGGCAGAATAATTACCACCACCACCACTACGCAATTTCTGACTACCAAGAGATGAATCGACGTTGTTGAATTGACAATTTGTATCCCACTGGTCGGAATTTGGGGGACGAGCTGGATGTGAGCGACGTGGGGGACGTGATTTACTGTTACGACTAAAAAACAAATAATGATGATACCTTTGAGGTCGTACCTCATATGAGTCATAATAAAACGGTCACATTCAAAGTACCACTGTACAAGACAAAAAAACTATTAACTGTGTATTCCAAACCACTACACTTGGCTGACGGAATGAGAAAATCGACATCTAACTACTAGAAAGCTATAATAAACTTGAAGAGTGGAAGTGCAGTAAGGCCTTATAAGTTGACCTGGGATGCCCTGAAGAATACTGGTTTGAGATAGCGTCAGCTTAGTGGTTTTATTAGCCACTACAATAATAGTGTGGCTCATATCCAAACACCTGGAGAACGAGCTACTTTAAATAATTCTTATCTTGTGAATCTTAACAACACTGCTGGGTTGTCAAGAAATTTTGGCACGGATACAAAGCCCGTTTAATTTTTCCTAACTGTTCGCGGACATAAGATGTCCGTACCTCTATCTTATGATTGTTGGTGTTCAATCTCAAAATCTTCGAAGTACCAGTGACGTATTGTGAGACAACTAAGTAAATGCCACAGTTGAGTGGAGAGTTGAGTCGATCGACGAAACTGAACCTCTAAATGTCATAGTACAATTAAGGATAGACGGAGTTCTTTCTTCCTCTCGAAATGCTTTCATATGACCACGCATTTACAACCACTGACAGAGGACTTTAATCCACTCCCTTCTCACAGTGGGCGTGCATTTTACGGAAGTGGGGTGATGAAAGGCGAACATCCAGCGAGCGAAGCGGGTTAACGGGTACGGATGGAAGTTAGAAAACCCTGATTCTAAACCAGTGATGCATATGGGTTCTAGGATGTGAAAATGAAGTGCATGAACAGACATTAGTTACGGGCTGCCATGGCACTGCATTCTCTGATGTCACTTCATTCTACTGTGGATTAGATCCTTTAGTCAAAAGCTCGGGTGACCAGTAGGGACTCGTTGACTGCAGAACAAATGACGATGACTGTCTCTTGAAAACTTGAGCAGACCACAACCTAGTTCTGAACGTCAAAGTTTTCCTGCAGTCATCGCTGACGTGCTACCTGGCAACTTAACTCAGTTACCCAGTTGTCGACTCAGATTAAGCATATCGTGACTAGCTACCGCTGGCGTGGTTATACTGTTCTTTTTGGAGTACTTACCTGAACTTTGATCATACCCTTGTTTACACTAATCTCATCTTACGTTTCAGTGGCCAAAATGTTCATCGTCCTAGACAGATTGTTGTGAGTAAGTTGGCTGCAGATTTCGTTGCAACTATATATCAAGCTTTCAATTCACCGAAAAGTATGGATGAACACCGGCTGCGCTTGCAAGACGATATGAAAATTGCAGGTCACGTCTCACGTGACTTCTCAAAATATCCTGCACTTATAAGCAATGCTTCTGTGATGGTTCTCTACAGCGGCTTGGGATACTCCAGCAAAACTTGTGTAAAAAATATTGTGCGGATTGCGTAAGAACCGAGAAACCTGGTGGTTGAAGTGTGCTTATGAGGTGTAGAACTGTTACGTGGAGAAAAGCTTTCCGATTCTAAGTATGCAGGTGATATTGTCTTACTATGCGATGACACACATACTACGCAAATCCCGTCCAGTCGGTAGTTATGGCATATACTTTGTAATTGTAAACTGTGTGCAGATAAAGAAAAGCCCTACCATTTTTATATTGATTATTAAACGTAATATAACGGGATTTTAAAATTAACAAGCCACCTACCGACTATGTACATATTTATTCAGTCTTGAGCGCATATTGTCAACTGAACAACCCCCACCGTCTTCAGAAGACGCATCACCACATGGGAAATTGTTTTCATTGGTAGGATTGAGGGTATCTTCACTTTCGTCCCCACGTTCTCTATCAGAATAAAATCCATTTGGAGCTGGAGAGTGACGTTCTACTCTGTTATGTCTTCCAGCGTTTGCTCGTTCTGCAGATAAACCATCAGGTAAGTTGTCAGACTCTAAGACATCCGAATCACCCGAACCTCGACGACGGTCAGTGACATCCCCGTTGTTGTTCATGTGGTTATTCCAATTAGAGTCGCGACCTGAACCTCCTAATCGCCGACTTCCTCTTCCACTTTGACGTGGGATTCTTCCACCAGAACTACGGTGACCGTATGTTTCACGAGGCTGTAATTCAATTAACATTAATCATTTTATATAAAGATAATTGTTCAGCTTTTAAAAACAAAATTCTGAGGAAGAAGATTTCCTGATGAAACATTTATTTCTGAAGGGGAATAATGATTTGAACAAAAGACTCACCATAGATTAATCATGAGTTCTACTGGCGCATGTCTATGAGATATATCAAACATGATCTACGGGTTGAAAAGTGATTTTAAACATGGATCTCATTACAAGAAAGATTTAAAACCGTTAACTGTTTGTTAGCAAATTTTCTTAACAGAATAAAGAAACCTCATTAATTTAAAGCTTGAATTCTGCATCCTTTTTAGTGATACTGTAAACATACTCTACAGCACGACAATGAACTTTATACACATAGTTCCCTTTATTATTTTAAAGAGAGCAAGAACAAAGGTTGGTGCAGAATAATATGAATTCATTTTTTATTTCGTTAGGTTCTTATCAGCTGCTTACAACCTAAAATATTTGAAATTCAACGTTATTACAGATATTGACATACTTAGACATAAGAGGGTGATGGAGGATGAATATAAGTAACATGATGTAGAAAAGATGCATCATTCATAACTGATCAATTTCAATTCATATCTCTCTTTATTACCATTAATCTATTTTCAGTTATTTCATTACATAATCATCTAATGTGTTTTAATTCCATGAGTTCTAATCACTATTTCTATGTTATGGAACCTTCCCTCCCAAACTATATATATTCGAAACAAAAATTTTTATAACCTCATTATCTCTAACAGCATCTTTGCTACATCATGTTACTTATATTCATCCTCCATCACCCTCTTATGTCTAAGTATGTTAATTTCTGTAATAACGTTGAATTTCAAATATTTTAGGTTGTAAGCAGCTGATGAGAACCTAACGGAATAAAATGAATTCATATTATTCTGCACCAACCTTTGTTCTTGCTCTCTTTAAAATGGACTTTATATTTCCTATCGATAACACCACTACTAGGATAGAACACACAAGTTTATCAGAGGTAAACCATACAGCTACCGTAAAGACTCTACCATTATGTGATAAAAAAAATTCAAATTGCTCGTAGTTTTTAACATAGCGATTTGAATGCGTACAATATACAACGATTGTCTGGAAGATGTCTTAGGATTATACACAAATATCACAACAAACACAGTAAGACATAGCTGGGAGTAAACTAAAGGTTAGATTATACCAATATTTGACTCCATTTATGAACACTAGACAATGTAGATCAAATAAAAAACCAAACAACATAATTTTCACACCTTGAATAATAGTTCTTTACATGAATTCAGATTTTGTAACCCTCGATAATGAATAGTAACGTGTCCTTAATCAAGTAGCTTGCTGGATTTAAGGATGGACTTGAATGTTGGTGTAGTCAGACGAGCGAAACTGTGATCAACTGGCGAAAGGTCAGTTATCAGTTCATTCTGACACAATCGATCAGTAAATGAACGCAAATTTATGAATAATCTAAATGTGACTAATGGAATTTTGTTATCTTTCTAACCTTTAACGCGATTGGTAATTGAGACATTCAGACATTGTGTTCATTTAATTGTTACTCGTTCAGTTCAGTCGAATTCTAAATGACTATTTATTATGCGATTAATTGCCTATTGTGTCACAAATAAAATAGCTCGAGAATACCACTGAACAGATAATTAACTGCATACCGTACGTTTTGCGCCTCGATAGGGGATTGGATTTCCAATATTTTCATCATCTGTATAATGTCCATGATTGATATCACTAACAGGAGGATGTAACAGACCACCACGACCTGGTCTGCGTCCGCGACCACCACGGCCATAATTCCCAACACCACCACGTTCACCCCAACGTCCGACTGCCGTACCACGAGGTGGGTAGCCTGGACCAGAGTCCACTCCACCATGAGATAAACTACGCATTAACTCCAGCTTTTCGCTCTTATTAATGATGCAATAAAAAGAAAATAATCTGCTAACTAAAAGCCATAGACTGTAATGATATAATTGTAAAATGAAAAGTGTATTAACTCATAATAATCCCGATGAAAAGAAAACAATATTTAAATGGCTTAATAAGAAAAGTAAAGTGTATAAAATAGAATTTTAGTGCTTAACGTTTAGAGAAAGAAAAGCAATTTGAACAAATTCTTTACTGAACAATTTTTCACTAATTCCAACCATGGTCCCACTCCCGGACAAAGGATGGTTGTGTGTGGGGTAGAAAAAAACTCAATCAGAAAAAATAATTTAAACTCTGCCTTAGGAAGTGAACGATCCTTATTTAGAAGAGTTATGACATTTCATATTGAAAGTCAAAATTATTCCGTAGTCACGAGGTCGATGCTCATAACATAACTGGGAATGTTAATCAATTATGAGAGAAATCCAAACATCGTAACATTTCAATACAGTTAGCAGAACTAGTTCGCACTTGAACCCTAAATTTGCTGCTTTTAGTAGTACAGCTCTTTAAACGACATGTACACTATATGAAGTGCATTTCCACGCTGCAGAAGATAGAATTAAATCCGAATGTTTGATCAAAACAACCAACAATCATGCCTACAACACAAATCTACCATTTGTTATAGAACGTCAACTTTTCGTATGCGTAGGTGTTTATTAGTTTCTTGTAGTTAAACGGATGTGATAAGTGATTTGAGAAAATTAGGGATACTAGAGATGGGTCAGTGAGATGCTCATAACTAGTAGTTGGAAACTTTGGGTGGTGTTATGAAGCAATTTAGAACGACTCAAGCTCGTCCTTTAAAAACATGCTAAACTTTGAACCCTTCGTTATTCTCAGTTTACTACCCATATCCCTCTCAAATGTAGCTAATACCTTGAGGTGGAGGTCTCTTTTGGATATCGTGATTACTAAAATCGATCCATATTCGATGAAACACTTGTTTTTCGATGCCCTACCATGTCAAATAGATTGGGTGGACAGTAGTTGCAATTCAGGGTCCAGGGCAGAAGTACTGGCAACTGTAAAGAAGTGTAGTGGCGATTTTGCGATTCCCTCAGACAGCCAGAGTTTGTAGTTTTTTCGTAACGTAGAGTTACAAAAAGTTGGTCCGAAAGTAGCATAACTTGACTAGCTTCACGGATTTTTGTAGCTACAAGAAAGGTTTGCAAAGCACGGACTTGAAACATCTGAAAATAGTCACAAGTAGACTGTGTGTGACAAAACATAATCCGTTGGACAGTCACAGATAACCCAGATAGTCTCTTTCCAGGTCTCATAAAAGTGTTCTTGAGTGCCGTAGACGTCCATGAAACGACAACTGACGTCTTTCATCCCCCTAGCACTAGTCGATATCATCTGGCTTCCCTTCAAAGGCTCGTTGATTCTTTGCTAAACGAAACGGCTTGAGTGGATGAACTTTCATGTTGATTTTCTACTTAGTACCTTGTTTTAGTTTATACTGAAGACTGACAAATTCTGATATAATGAGTTAATCATATATATATATATATATATATATATATATATATATATATATATATATATATATATATATATATATATATATATATCGGTAGCTCAATAGATTTTCACTTCTACTAATATTTCTTCGCTCAACTAGTCAGTTTGTGGGAAAGGGTTAGCGCGTAACACGATGTGCATCAATATTAGATCTTGGACATCGCCCATTATAACAAATTTACACGACGAAAAACAAACTTTTGGAATGTACACTGCCACAAATACTGCACAGAATTTCGCCATTTATAACAAACCTCCATCTTTTCAAGATCATAGAAATAATCCATTTGGAAGTTGATCAACAAACGAGCTTTTTCGATCGAGTCCCTTGTACCAGCTAGTATGAATCCACCGTATTCCTCATCTGTATATGGTTGTGAGGATGTCTGAGCACTTCCAGCCTATAAAATTTGACAAGATCAAAATTATCAGGAGTTTTGTGAAGATTAGTAATTTCAATAGTTGAAATCAGGAGTCAATTGAAGCTAGACCACCATGGAAAACCTGGAAGCACTGGATGGGCGTTTCGTCCTATTGTGGGACTCTTCAGCAACGCGCATTCACGACCCTGTCTCGCGAGATTCCAACCACGGACCTATCAGTCTTGCGCGCGACCGCTTAACCACTAGACCATTGAGCTGGCCAGCATCCAATGGTGTTAATGTCTAACTTCAACCAATCCCATACGGCCGTCCAGTGCTTGCAGATTTTCCATGGTGGTTTAGCTTCAATTAATTCATGATTTCAATTATTGAAGATTCAAATTGCCTAAGAACAGATTGATAATTTTGACCTCAGAAAAAAATATATACACTTGAATACTTTAAACTAACGAAAATAAATTTTAATGTATTGACATAAGAGGATCATTACCAACTTAAAGTAATATTAATAAAACCTTATTTAACAATGAGTCAGTAATAATGAGAATAGAGGACGTTAATCAAATTCTTATTATTTTAGTTTTATTTACTTTCCAGTCTGTATATCTGTATCCATCTACTGTCAACACTGGTAATTAGCGAGCACGATTACCAACACATGTCCGGTATGTAATAATACCCAAAGTAATCAACCAACTTCTAACTATACCTGATCAACTTAAGTATTCTAGAAGTTTAGTATCTATAAATGGACAGGGAACAAAATTCAACTGAAAATATCTAATACTAGTAGCTAGGAAATATTTGAGTTGTTTGTGTTGAATGAATATCTATTTCACTACTCTATATTCACGTTAAAAACTAGATTGTTGATCTAAATAATTACGGAAAATATGCAGTAAATTATTCGAAATAAAAATAGTCAATATTTACTCATTTACAAGTGATTAGAAGAAACAAAATGCTTCCTAATCATATGTCCTTGTAGAAAGGAATGAACGAAAGTAATGGTTCAATTAAATCTATTAATATAAGTGACAATTTTCATTTATGGATAATGAAACAAGTATTTAAAATCAATTATTTAATGAATTCAATTCAGTAACCAAGTAAATGTTCATGCACTTTGTCATGAGTTTCGTGTTTTGATGAAAACAAATATACTATCCAGTTCCTTAAATCAAAGTAAATAGAATGGTTTTCTTAAATAACGATGATTATATTATATCACTGGTTGAAATCATGAATCCATTGAAGCTAGACCACCATCATGGAAAACCTGGAAACACTGGACGGCCGTTTCGTCCTTGTATGAGACTCTTCAGCAATGCGCATCCACGACCACGCTTCTTGCGAGATTCGAACCCAGGACCTATCAGTCTCGCGCCAGGCGCTTAACCAACTAGACCATTGAGTTGGCATTCAACGGTGTGAATGTCTAACTTCAACCAATCCACGACGTTGCGCCACCGTACACCATTGTCTTCAGTGAGCTGATATCTCACAACAGACCTGGTTGAACTCCACTGGTAACGGCTTCTCACTAGAACTTCAGAAGTATCTCTTGAAGTCAGTCACTAGTGACCAGATGATTATTATTATTATCAGAAGGGATTGTGTGGAGATTTTAGAAATTTCACTGGTTTAAATCATGAATCCATTGAAGCTAGACCACCATCATGGAAAACCTGGAAACACTAGATTCTTTATAAATTAGAACCTAATTTTTGTCAAACTATGAGTTTCAACTATTGACAAAAAATATTCATAAAAAAATAATGAATATACATATGAAAAAGTAACCCATAGAAACCCTAAAAAAAAAATTGGATACAAAATTGACAAATGATTTAAGTATAAATAATATGATTATTGTTTCAGGCACTAAATGATAATATTAAGAGTACAATTATCAATTGTTGTTTTAAAGGGTATTTTCTTTATCTAACAATTTTCTAAAATATTTATAGATATGATATCACTTCTATATTGTAGTTATTTTATTTATTTTATTTTAACACATAAATATCGGTACAAGAAGGCACCAAATACATATGCGCCACACAGATCTCATTTGATTTGTGTGAGGGCTGCGATACTGCCCGGGTGCCCAAACCGAAGCAGGTGGTTTTCTTAGGGGGCCACACCCCGAGCCTTCGGCCTGAAGATCTAATCCACAAGGCAGTGGAGCATCGTAAGGAGATGCAGTCCCATGGTAGCCGGTGACCAACGATTGGTTCATACGCCATTTGTTCCCGCAGGATACTGGAGCCCATGTGCACCATTGGTTTGGGATCCGGTTAAAGCCGGTGCTGGACATTCGCTTTTCGTCCTCTCATTTTTGTAAACAACACCCCCGCCACGAGAAGGCAGTGAGTAGGACTTCCCTGGAAGGGGCTGTATACGCGTGGCCATATGAGAGCATTTCGAGAAGGGGAGCGGACTCCCCCCACTCTCGGCCGTACCAGGGCATTTGTATTAATTCTCTTAAAATTTGATCAGACAGTTTATTAGAGAAGCTAAAGATATATTTGACCACCCATATATAAAAAAACTGTAAAAAGAGATTAGAATATTCATTTTTGTCAAATTAATTGGCTTAGATCTATAAACGTACTGTAATTGTATTAGTATGTACACAGAATATTAGATGGACAAATAGATATGTATGATCATTACCTTTAAAAAGACTCGTCGCATTGTACTTGCTAAAGGACGCCCTGGATAGGTATACTTAATAACATCAGTTTGGTTATTATCATCACTGAGTGATACGGAGCCTTCAATATGATCATCGAAATGAATGTGAACAACACCAGATTTACGAATGATAGACATAATATTTGACGTTCTTTTCCCGATCAAACGTCCTACATAACGACGTGGAACACCTAAATATAACTCGGAGTATTCTAGTTTAGCTCGAGCTTGTTTTGCAGCTTCCAGAGTCTACAATTTGAAATAATAATATTTTAATTTGAGTTCATTTTCAGCAATATAAATAAACCAATCAAATAATTATTAATTTTACCAACCAAAACAAAACAAAATCTTTCAGACATACAAAACACAACTTTTACATTGTCTAAAAGCTGTATCATCAGTGGAAAAAAACAAACAAACTAGGAGTTAATATTTACATGAGAAAAGTACACATTTCCTAACCAATTATCTGACAAAGGAAATTTATCAAAAATAAATACTGAGACGAAAAAAACCTGAAGATAGCCATTTCTAATAAATACTTGTAAAGTACATTCAATCTGTTTTTGAATGTATTACATAAGTACATTTGTTTGAACCTCGAGGATAGATAGTGAAGTAACCATTGCTTCCTGTTCAATGGTACACAACCTAATACTACACACTGCACCAGATAGTTGCATATTTAATGAGTTAGCAGAAACATGAAATGATATACAGCTAAACATCTGTTGTTTTTTTTATAGATGAGTAGTGGTTGACTACTATTCCAAAACAAATATTTTCGTGACTGTAGAGTTCATCAGATATCTGAAATATACATTGAACTACCTACATTACACGTAATGGTGTAGGAATTCCAGGAACGAATATTGGTTTTCAAAATTATTAGTTGATGTCCCTGTCGGTGAAATTTTTAGCAGACAATTTAGCTCCTCTATTCAATTTATTATAGTACAATCAGCCAGATATTATGTTCTAATTTTCTGATAGATTTATACATATAATTTCGCAATACCTCTATAGTAATTACGTGGACTAGATAAAGTTGCATAATTAGGTTTAAAAATATTGATCACTCAATAGGTTTGGATGCCATTTAAATTACCTCCTCCTTATATGAATTAACCGGGCAGGACTCGAACTTCGTGGAACGTATAGTATAGTAGCTCAGTGGTTAAGATAATCGTTTCTTAACCAACAGGCCATATGTATGAAACTCCAGAAGCCTTGGAATAGTCGAAGGTGGAAAGAGTCCACACTCTCAAAATGCTGTCACATAGTCACGCGTATGCGACCACTAGCAGGGAAGACCTACTGACTGCCTCTTCGCGGTGTGGATATATAAACGATTTGAAAAGTTACTGCTCAGGTAAGAAAAGGTGTAAGATAAGCGGACCTCAAGTTTTGAAGCTAAGGTGAGTAGTATATTTCGACATTGGTGATCGTATAGAGTATTGTGTTATCATAATGGAACTTATAATATAGTAGAAAACAAAACAAGTCCCCTAAAGTAGCCAGCACCGAGGTGCTTTGTTACAGTTGAAGGTGGGAAGAATCCACTTTCTCTCGAAATGCTTTCATATAGTCACGCGATACCAAGTCCTACTCACTGCCTTCTCGCAGTGAGGTTGTTGTTTACGAAGTAGAAAGGCGAATGCTCCACGCTTCAATCAGGCTAGTGGGTTCTGGGAATTCACTTGGGGAATTTGGAAAATCTTGATTCCAAAACGGTGGTGCATATGAACTCCTGGACCCTGAGAAAACAAATGGTCGTGAACTTATTATTGGTCATCGGCTACCATGGCCATGGGATTGTGTCTCCTAACGTTGCTCCACTGCCTTGTGGACCGGACCTATAGGTAAAAGGCTCGAGGAGTGGTCCCTAAAAGAATTACCTGCTCCGGTCTCGTAACCTAGGCAGTATTCAAGCCAAAACACAAATCAAATGAAGTGTGGTGTAGGAATATTCGGTGCCCCTTTGTACCAATGTTTATGTTTAAATAAATAAAAAGCAGCCGGCATGTAATCGAATTCAAGTAAATCGTGAAATGAGTTGATATTGTCACCCAAAATGACACTGTTTTCGGTTATTTCAGTAACAATACGCCCCAGAATGGTAGAGGTAATAACAGAATCTGTGGTGATTGATATGATTAGACATCGAATATTTGATAAGTATAAATTGGTGGAAAAAAATCAAGAAGACTTCAGATTATAATTTGGGGAAAGGCAAAGGACGGATGCACCTGTGCTGTTGTCATTCAAAGTCTTATACCATTGGTTACGATAACTACACAGACCCCAACCGGGTAGTCTGCACCTACCTACATGGCTTAATCCAGTTGCCGATAACTTCATGGACTGGTGCCACGTTTTGGTTTGGCGCTCTTAACTTCCAGTCCATTCATATACTAGGCAGCATTTCCCGTCGACGTAGTAGGTGGTTTGGTAAACGCAACATATGCTCCAACCACATCAGTTGATGAAGATTTACTACCTCAACAATCGAGCTGTCATCCTTAATTAGTACCTTATTCCTAACCAAAGGATTGCTTACTCTGTGAGGTTTTACACATTTTTTGCAGTATTCATAAGTGAAATATCATAAGACGGGAATTCGGTGGTGTGAATTCTCTACTTTAGTCAGATATATGAAATCAAGTAAAGCGAGTATCATAATTTTTAATTAAATACTTAAAATTGGAAAAGATTGTTGAGTTGAGGCATATTGTTGATGATAAGATGGGCTATAGTCAGACTGAATAGTCATGACTTTATTCAACGGAGGGTAAACGACGCACAATATTGTTTACGACATTTGATATCGTTCTCTTGTTGATAATTTGCATTTAAGCACGTTACTTTGTTGTAAGAACCTATTCCTCTCAGTCAGTCATACTGGTTTAGGCAACGAGATAAAATTGACTGGGAGAATCCCATAGTAGTACATGTATCAACAGTATTAGTCGAAATAGAAAATGTTAGGCATCGAAGATACAATTCGAGACGAAAATATCATTTAATGAAATAAGTTTTTAAAGAAATTGGAAATTTATAATCTAAGGGGCGACAAAGAGTGGACGCACTTGAGCCATGACAAACGATTTTGAGTCATGTTACCCATTCTCTCACAATTGGTTACAATAATTGCATGTACCTCAACCAGATAGTGCACCCACCCACATTGCTCAGTTCTACAGTTGGTGTCTTCATAGATTGATGTCATGTAATGGTTTGGTCGCCCTAGCTTTCTTCCAACCTATTCCTACACCAGACATCATCGCACGTCGTGGAAGTCAGTGAATGGGCATATGCAATACGTGTCCGAATTGTCTCGGTCGACAAATGTTCATCACATCGCCAGTTGATTTACCATCGTTACCTAGTACTCTGCGTCTGACATCAGAATTCCCAACTCAATTGTCCTAAAGCACACGAAAACACCTATGACCGAATACTAGTAACCTTTGAATATCCTCTACTTTTAATGGCCATCCTTCACAGACTTAAAATAGGATGTACAGAACTACTGCGCGGTCAACTCTTCCATCAGTTGGTAGATGGATATTTTAACTACACCTCAAGAGACGTGAGTTAACACTAGCCAACATGATTTTTTGAATTCGTGTTCAGATTTCGTCAAACATCAGGGCTTATCAGACTAGGTCTTGTCTTTTATCTCAAGTTATACAGAGATTTACATTAATAATTCGGTCTTGAGTAGCCATCATTCGGCCACATCGTATCACTGGATATTATCCACTGATCAGAATCTTTTCATTTTAACAGCTGGAAATTTCTCCATCAAATCACTAAAATATCAACTCATAAGTCAACTTGAAGTGACTCCGAGGGTTGTCTTATGCTTTCAATAATTTCTCGTAGGATTTGATATTGTCATTCGATATAAAAAATAAGAAGAGCGATGAGTTCGTTTAAATTAAGTACGCAAGGCCACTATGTGGACAAAAGGAAAATACGGATGCGTGCATGAAAATGATAGTAGACATAGTAATGTGAGTCCGACTGCCTCATACAGACGGGTGGGACACCAAGTAAAATACATAACACTAGTCATACGAAATCTCATTCCTTATTTACACAAACACTAGATCATCACTTTGGAAAAAGTTATACCTTGGCTTCTATAACAAACATCGCAGCTTCACCATAATCTCCAGAATTATCAACAGGGTCATTATTTCTTGCATTATATTCTGACGGTTCCCATGACTCGATACGGATTACATCAGGAATTTCTCTTGCAGCACGAATATTTACACCACGAGCACCTATAGCTAAACCCATGAGATGCTGAGGAACAAAAAACTTTTCAACAAATAGACTAGGATCACTGTTCCAGTCACTGCAGTTTTTTGACCCACCTGGTCGTGATACATCTGGTCCTCGATTGACCTGAAAAATGTTTACGGTAAGATTACAAAAATAAGGTACATTTATTTTTGTAACAGTGCAATATCCTTTGTGAACAATTCCATTGACTTAATAAACTTATGTAAAACGCAACTGCGCTATTCACCACACAACAGATCTCACACAAAATGATTAACATTTTTATGGTCATAACATAAAGTCTGTGAAAGCTTTTGATTTCCTGCAATACATGTAGTCGATAATACTCCGCCAGCAGCTCTTCTAGAGTTACTATTGATCCCAAGCCCTGGTAAAGAAAGAGGGTTGAGTGTGGGGTCAGCAACCAGATCCTGTGGAGAAAAATTTTGTTAAAAAACACCAACCAGGTTAAACAAATTAAAGTACTTAAACTCTGCTATGGGAGTTGAAAGAAGCATTATGACGCCTCATGATGAAAGCCGAGATTGTTCGGAAGTCACGAGGTCGATGCCCCTTCTAATGACCAGATCAACAATTTTTATAGGTACATGGAACGTCCAGAAAATGCGAGAGAACTGAAGGACCAGTCAAATAGCAATGGAAATTGGCAGTTCTCGGAATAAGCGAAACTTATTGGAAACAAGTTGGACAGCAAAGGCTAGATACGGGAGAGATGCTGCTGTCACGAAGAGGAAAATGCTAGGCACACTTAGGGAGCTGTCCAAAGAAACACGTAAAGCACCTATAGGGTGGGAATGTCACGAACCCAGGATCATCAAATCATCATTCAAAACAAAGAACGAGGAAATCACAACGAATGTTATCCAATGTTATGCATCAACGACGACGATAAAGATAGGATTTACGAGAGGCTGCAAGCGATCACAGTGAACTGCACTGGGAAGGGCCTGACCATCCAGATGGAAGACCTAAGCACCAAAGCCGAAATAGATAACACCGGGTATGAAGATACCATGGGACGAAATGGACTTGGAGAAACGAACGAGAATGGTGGCAAATTTGCAGATATGTGTATTCAACAAAATGGTTATAGGCGGCACAATATTCCCCCACGAATGCATACACAAAGCTACATGGGACTCACCGAATCACAATACACAGAACCAGGTCGATCACATTTCCATCACGAAAACTCCAGAAGGTTGATGGAAGACGTGAAAATCAGGAGGGGCTGACATAACTTCAGATCACCACTTCGTGGTTACCAAGATGAAACTGAGGCTAAAGAAGCACTAGACAATTGGACAAACAGCATTACAAAGGTTCAATACCGTCCTCCTTTGAGATACTGACAAACTCAACGAACTCAAAACAGCTCTGAACAACAGGTTTCAAGTCTTACAAGATTTACTCAAAGAAGAAACTATAATAGAGGACAACTGGAAAGGGATCAAAGAAGCACTAACTTCAACGTATTAGGAGGTTCTCGACTTCAAGAAGCATCATCGTAAAGGATGGATCTTCATCGAAAGCTTAAGGAGGATTCAAGAAAGGAAGGACAAGGGGACATCAATCAACGACAGCCGAACAAAAGCAGAGAAAGTCAAGGCAAAAACTGAATACACAGAGGCAAACAAACAAATGAAAAGGAGCATTAGAGCTGACAAGTAGAAATATGTGGAAGACCTAGAAGAGATAGAGAAAAAATCTGCAAGACAAGGGAGTATGAAACAACTGCATGACAATGGAGAAACTAGCAGAGAAATATGGTAAACAAGAGAGATCAGTCAAGGACAAAGGCAAACCAACCACTGTGATTTACGAACAACAGAACAGGTGGGTAGTCTACTTTGAAGAGTTTATGAATACAACAGCGCTACTAAACCCACTGGACATCGATGAAGCACACATAGACCTTCCTATAGCCGTCATTTCACTAACGATCGAAGAAATCAGCGTGACGATAGGACAAACCAAGGGTGGAAAAGCAGAACGAACAGACAACATAACAGCTGAAGCACTGAAGTCACATATAGAGGCAACTACGAAGACGTTACACAGAAAAAATTTGGAGAAACAACAAGCTCCAATAGACTGTAGAGGACACCTTATCAAGATGTCGAAGAAAGATCTCAGCAAGTGTGAGGAATCATCCTACTATCGGCACGAGGAAAACTTTCCAACAGTGTTGTTGGACCGAATGAAGGATTGAGTAGAGGCCCAATTTTGAAATCAACAGGCTGGATTCCGTAAGGATCGGTAGTGCACAGACCAAATCGCGACGTTACGGACCATCGTTGAACAATTAATTGAATGCAACTCGTCACTACACATCAACTCCCTTGACTATGAGAAAGCGTTTGACAGAATGGATAGGGGAACCTTATGGAGCCTTCTTCGACACTAAGGTGTACCTGAGAAAACCATCAACAGGTGAAGACAACCAGTGTAGCGGAAGCTTCTGTAGCAGTAGATCTCAACATACACAAAGGGAAAACAAAGATCTTCAAATACAACATGGAGAACAACCCAATTACACTTCATGGAAAAATTCTGGAAGAGGAGGAATCTTTCAAGTACTTGGGAAGCATCATCTATGAACACGGAGGACCGGATGCAGACGTAAAGGCGAGGATTGGCAAAGCAAGCACAGCACTCTTACAGTTTGAATACTTATGCAAATCAAAACAACTGTCAACCGATATCAAAGTTAGAATCTCCAATACGAACGTCAAGACAGTTCTACTATACTGAGCTTAAATTCGGAGAACTACTACAACCATCATCAAAAAAGTACAAGTATTTATCAACAATTGTCTACGAAAGATACTCAATGTCCGTTGGCCGAATACCATCAGCAACAACCTAATGTGAGAGAGAACAAACGAGGTTCCAGTTGATGAGAGAATTATGAAAAGACGCTGGGACATACATTACGGAAATCACTAAACTGTATCAAGAGGCAAGAGCTAACTTGGGATCCTGAAAGGAAAATGAAAAGAGGAAGACCAAAGAACACACTGAGCTGGTAATTGCAGGCAAACATGAAAGGAATGAATGGCACTTGACAACCATTGGAAAGAATAGGCCATGACGGAGTTGGATGGAGAGTGCTGGTGGACAGCCTATGCTCCAACACGGGGGATAACAGTCGTAAGTAATGTAGTCGATAAAGGAAGTCCGCATAATACTGATAAATAAAATTGTTATGTTTTACTATGATTGTGGTGTGTGCTACTTATGTAAACATAAGTAGTATATGACGCGAGTTTTAAACGTAATGTCTGGCAGCAGAAGATGAAGGAAGATCAAGAAAGGAAGGGCGGGAACACAACGGGAACTTGTATAGAAACTCATGAACAATGAAATATCAGACAATCGATTGATGTTTGCAACAGGAACAGTCCAGTTTGATATGATGGATTGTTACTTTGCAAATTAACGATTCACTATATGGTTGTTAGATATCATTAACAAGTGCTGTAATTTGCTGTCAAATACATACGATTGTCCCCATCGGTGTTCTTGTTCACTACATGATGACTGTAAAATGCTTAACCTCCTGATGCTTGATACTGAGACCCCAACTTTGACGATGCTTGGTGAAAACTATGGACTAGTTATAAGGATTTGACTACGACAATAAATAAGAGTGGTATATGAATACACCTCATTACATATATATACCTTATTACACAATTTTTGTACAGTCAGTCAGATTAATAATCAGATTTGTATAGTTTGAATGAGTAGTATTTACCATCAATTAATCGGTAATTTACTAAGTGGACACATATTAGCAATGTCAATCTGAACGATTTCCACACTTATTTGTTACAGAAAGTGGGATTATTTGACAGCACAAATCAAAGTAACCCGAACAATCGACTAACAATTTCATACCAAAAATAAAATTACTTCGAGACTGTAAACTTTCATGACTTCTAAGGCATATTGCAACAGTGCATAGATTTTTATTCAATTCAATGGAAGTAGGAGATCAATCAACTAAAGAGGAAGTGCACGAATATTTAGCTAAAACCATTGTCTCGCGCGTACACCGAGTGTAGTATTAGCTGTAAGCCGGCAATCTGATTACGTGATGATGGAGATAGCTTGTGCACCCAAAACTACACGCACAACAACAACTTAAACTATAAAAGCGAATCTAGAAAATTAAGATGAATGAAACCAACAAACTAACAGCGATGAGAGTGATACTTTTTTATTATTGGAAACCACTTTATCAGGTGTTGACATCGTACAAAGTACTTTGACTTATAAGATTTCTACAAACCAGATTGTCCCTATTACGTACGGTCAGTCAGTCAACAACAATGTAGGACCAGGCACATACATGCATCGGTCCAAGTGGCCACACTTCATTAGCACGATAAGATGAACAAATTCATAAAGTAGTCACTTAAATGGTAATGTATAAAAGAAAGATTGTGTATAAAGACATCGTACAGGAAGAAAGAACTAGTTCGTAGAAAAAAAGATATGAATCCATTTTAATCTCATAGTTTAAGGGAAGACAGAGTGTATACACCAACGCCATTGTGACTTATTCTGAACCATGTCACCCAGTCTTCAGAGACGTTATCAGATATGGCTCAGAATAGAAGCCAATGGCGATCCTGCTGTAACCTTCTTTTACTTTCTTCATAAAAAGTGGCTGTATCCTCCTTAAATGTAAGATTTCTTCTGATTGTACCTTTTCGTCTCCCCCATTATTGTTCTTTTTTTTTAATTTATAAGCCCCTTCATTCCTTACTTTTTTTCACTTCTTAAATTCTCATTGTTTTGTGTGGCGCATATATATTTGGTGCCCTCTTGTACCAATATTTGTGTTCAAATAAATAAATAAATAATTCTTCAGCCATTGGTTACGACAGTCACGCAGACCCCAACCATGTAATCTGCATCTAACAACATGGCTCAGACCCGAAGTTAGTGACTTCCAGCACTGATGCCACGTTTTGGTTTGGCCGCCCTTAACCTTCCAACCATTTCCAACACTGGTCAGCATTGCGTGTCGTCAGCCAGTAACAACGTAGAACTTCGTACGTACGTTTATTTATTTATTTATTTGAACACATAAATATTGGTACAGGGGGGCACCAAATATATATGCGCCACACAAAACAGTGATAATTAGAAGAGAAGGAGAAAAGAGAAGAAAAAAAAAAGTAATGAACGTGGGGAATTATAAAAAAAAAGAAGAGAGAGAGAGAGAGAACAATGGTGGGGGAAACGGAAAGGTACAATCAGAACAGATCTTTCAGTTAAGGAAGAATACGACCACCTTTTTATGAAGAAAGTAAAAGAAGGTTACAGCAGGATCGCCACTGGCTTCTATTCTGAGCCATATCTGATAACGTCTCTAGCCACTGCGTTACACCATCTCTCGGACCCCAACCAGGGAGTCGTGAAGGACCAACAGAAGCTAGCCCTTTGCAGCTTTCTTTCATACCACGACACCATGTCATATACTGACCACCTCTCCGCTTTTTCCAACCAGTCCCAGAGTCGGCAAATAATGCACGACGAGGAATTCTCTGGGACGACATTCGTAGAACATGTCCAAGCCACCGAAGTACGTACGTACGTACGTACATCAGTTCGAGTTGTCATACCACATTAGCACAGAGATGCAGTTGTCGATTCAAATCCCGTAGTGGTAGATGTAGTAGGAGTATAATCCAGTGAAATAAATTTGGAAAGATGAAAAAGGGATATGAAGAATTCAGAAGATTAAAATTTGGGAGGACACAAAGAGTGGATGCACCTGAGCCATTGCAAACGATTTTCAGGGTCTCTAACTATCGGTTGCTATCATCTCGCGGTCTCCAAACAGGTAGTCTACACCTATTAACATGGCTCAGTCCACTTGTGTTCAGGCATACGTAACACGTGGCCCAACCACCTTAGTCGATGAAGATTTAAAACCTCATCAACTGATTTACCATCATTCCCTAATACCCTGCGTCTAACCTCACTATTACTTACCCAGTTATCAAACCAGACACGAGCAATATTTCTAAAATATCTGTGATCAAATACTAGTAACTTACGAGTATCTTCTACTTTTAATGAACACGTTTCGCAGCCGTAAAGTAAAACAGAACGAGCTGCCGTGCAGTATACTCGTCCCTTAATTGATAGACGGATATCTCGCATCGCCATAAGTGACGTAAGTTGGTAAAAGCCAAACGAGCTTTTCGAATCCGTGCTGAAATTTCGTCAGACACCAACCCATTAGGGATGATCAGACTTCCAAGATAAGTGAAGTTGCCAACGCGTTCGACTACTTTACTCCCTATCCTTAGTTCAGGTGTTGACGCAGACCAGTCCTGAAGCAACAAATTGCGTTTGGAGGGGGAGAAGCGCATCCCAGAAATCCTGGTATTGTTGCTCAGTGCTATCTAAAGACTGTATTTTATCAGCGTCTTCACCAAACATGACTGTCATCTGCGTATTCTAAGTCGATAAGTTGACCTCCTGGTAGATCAATTTAGTCGATGAGAGCATTATTTCTATCAGTATGTCTTTGATGAAGTTAAACAAAAATGGAGAAAGTGGACAGCCTTGACGGACACTACCTGAGGTTGTATAATCAGGTGACAGTTCGCCATAAGCTCTGTCTCGATTAGTAGTGCTCGAGTAAAGAGTCTTCACAAGGTTTATGTACTTCTGAAGTACGGTATGGAGAATTTCGCACCATTATTAAGCTTTTGTTGGTATAATAAAATCACCGGGGTTAAGAAGTTCTGAGAAGAGATTTAGTAGATCGTCAACAGATACAATGAACTACATCTTACGATGTGAGATGAATGAACACTTACCTCAAGATTCCGAATAGTTTGCCGAAGACTTCGAGTTAGGGCCCATTTTTGGCGCAACATTCTTAAATGAGTATCTTCCAACAAGGCAACATTCTTTGCTGTTACAGGGTCTGTCGTTAACACGACCAAACAGGAAGACTCATTATCGTAGTATAGGCTTACAGGGCCACCACAATGGCGCAAAAAGTCATGGTGGACAGAAGGATCAGAAGCACTGAAAACAGAAAATTAATAATGAGCTCTGCGGCAAACTAATAAACTTTAAGATAAACATAATAGCTGAAAATGAAGTATGAATGATACAACCACCTTTATTATCCACTTGCTGTCTAGTGAAATAACATCGTATGAGTTTGATTTTATTTATCCAAGGGATCGAAGTATATCAATATTCTGAAAAAATACTGCTCAGGTAAGAAAAGGTGTAAGATAAGCGGACCTCAAGTTTTGAAGCTAAGGTGAGTAGTATATTTCGACATTGGTGATCGTATAGAGTATTGTGTTATCATAATGGAACTTATAATATAGTAGAAAACAAAACAAGTCCCCTAAAGTAGCCAGCACCGAGGTGCTTTGTTACAGTTGAAGGTGGGAAGAATCCACTTTCTCTCGAAATGCTTTCATATAGTCACGCGATACCAAGTCCTACTCACTGCCTTCTCGCAGTGAGGTTGTTGTTTACGAAGTAGAAAGGCGAATGCTCCACGCTTCAATCAGGCTAGTGGGTTCTGGGAATTCACTTGGGGAATTTGGAAAATCTTGATTCCAAAACGGTGGTGCATATGAACTCCTGGACCCTGAGAAAACAAATGGTCGTGAACTTATTATTGGTCATCGGCTACCATGGCCATGGGATTGTGTCTCCTAACGTTGCTCCACTGCCTTGTGGACCGGACCTATAGGTAAAAGGCTCGAGGAGTGGTCCCTAAAAGAATTACCTGCTCCGGTCTCGTAACCTAGGCAGTATTCAAGCCAAAACACAAATCAAATGAAGTGTGGTGTAGGAATATTCGGTGCCCCTTTGTACCAATGTTTATGTTTAAATAAATAAAAAGCAGCCGGCATGTAATCGAATTCAAGTAAATCGTGAAATGAGTTGATATTGTCACCCAAAATGACACTGTTTTCGGTTATTTCAGTAACAATACGCCTCAAGGACGCTAATGTGAAATACGAGAAGTAATGATTATAATCCTGACTAGGAATTATGAAAAGTTTCACACAGCCATCTAACTAGTACAATCTACCTACTTTTCACTACGGCATTAAATTTCGTGAGCGAAACTAGTGGACTTGCGTCACAGTTTTACAATCATTATGAAGTTAAATACTGTCTTTACCTGGTGACCTTATATCAAGATTCCAGCGGAAATGTCGTAGCGGTCAAAAGTTATCACGAAGTGGGATTTTCAGAAATAGGTAACTTATAAATCTCGATAACCCGATCTGAGTTTTTTTCGTCACAAAGTGGTATAAAAGGCAAGTGCAGTAATTAAATGTAAAAAACAAAACATAAAAACAACTGTGAACACAATATAACTGTACTTTGTTTCCATTGCTCAAAATAGACTTACAAGTCTGCCAATTCCTTTGGAATTTCAATACGATGCCGGTGAATGATATCAGGTGACAGACATGGGCAATCATCACTGGGCTGACGTAGGGACTTACGACTTACGATCTCGGTAACAGTAGAAAGCTGTGTACAAACTGAAATTTCTGAGGGCGTTGCATCGGCCGGCGGAGTTACATTTAACTTCACCACCGCGACATCATCTCGAATCTTGACAACGCGGCAAGGCCACCAAGATGGAATAGGGAGATAATTCAGCTGATCATCTAGTATGAGTTCAACTTCCGGTTTACCATTAGTTTCCTCTCCCCAACGGCCAGGCAGTGTAATTGTATTACTAGAGGAACTTGGAGTTTGATCGGTAGCGACAGAAAATAGGGCTTCCCCGTTTTGTCCAGGATGAACATCCCTAGAAACGTAAAAGACTTCTGAAAAAGCTTTTAAGACAACGAATATTTATTTCATTTCGTACTAGCTTAAGGTCATGTAGAACTTAGTAAGCAGATGAATAGATACTAGTATGCGATAGTATTTAAACCTAGAATGAACTTTGAGTACCATAAAGTACATACAAACTTTTGTTTCAAACACGATTGTTCAGTAAGTCCAACAGACTACGTAAGCATATTAACTACATTCCAGTTTTTAAAATAAGACACGGAATTAGATTGACAGATGTCAACCAAAAAATGTGGAAAACAACTATCTGTTAAGGAATAGACCGGGTGATGATGACTACTTTTAAATGTGCTTAACTACACGGAATATCCTGTTTTTAGAAAAAAAAAACGAATATTTAAGTCTCCAGATCTTCAAGCCATATCTTTGCTACTAGAACAAGCATGAGTACAACTTATTGAGAATATCTATTAACACTAAAGGACAAAACTGCCAGTGAGATTTCCGTACTTTTGATGTTGAAGTCTCGCAACAAGAACAGCCACTATGAGACGCTTATACTCGTTAGTACGCAGAAAGTAAATACATATCGACAACTGAAGATACGAACACTAAATACTATAAACTCATACAAGAGAAGGATGAAATTCTGCTTATGGGACAATACTAACGATGCTCCTCCAGTTCTTGCAGCTAAAATTTTCGTACGTCTCTCACTGACTACTAGGAATTCTTCCACTATATAACCAGTAGTTCTCTTAAGCTTCAGTTTTACTCGTTAACTTTCTCCACCACTTTGCAGGGGAAACACGACTTTAGCCATAGTGAACTTAGAACACTTCAGTTTTAGAATTATACAACTCATCGTACTTGAAAGCAGTCTTGGCGAATCTTGGATGTTTGAATGCTAAGTGGTCTCTTCCTGAAGACTCAGGTTCTTAATAGAAACCAAACTCGATAAAATAACCATACCTGAATACACCATGGACTCAAGAAAAAGGTAGCTTAAGCTAAATTTGGATACTTATACAGCAGTAACGAAACGATCTACATTGACATGAATCAAGGACTGATTGCCTAGGTCTTTCGAACTAGACGCTAGGGCGCTGATCCTTCTTACTTGCCGGTATTTCGATAACACCGTTAACAATCAGTGATGGCTACGACCTTGTATTCTGAACATGAAGTCTGCTAGCTATGTTGCGCATTATGTATGTAGGACACGGCTATTTTATAGAGCTACTAATACTGCTTGGAAACTAACCTTTCGGAAGTTGGGGGTAGTCGCACATTTTTTATCGGAACTTGTTCCTCTTCGTTCCTAAAAGAGAGGGATGGAAAATATGGCTTAAACCCACTTTTCCGGGTAGAAGACAATCACATTTTCGTCAACTACGTTGCGCAGGACGGCCTAAAAATGTTATAGATGTGCGGATACACTACTTACTTTTATGTATTGATTTAAACGTCCCTTTACTTCTATCCCAATCATTTTAGGAATAAATACACAGCACCCAAGTAGTAAAGTCTCACTCAAATAATACCGAGACTATCTATAAAAACAAGTAGTGCCTTCGGTTGCATTTTCAATGTACAATATTTCCAAGTGGTAGCAAACAATTTTATGTAGAACTAAACAAGAATTTGTTCGACCACTTCTCTTTGAATCTAACAGATCGCTGGGCTTTTTATGTATGACCTCAAGTAAGCAGGTAAAGAAGTTTTATAAAATCAAGTGTAAATGAAATGGTTCAAATGGTTCAAATGGTCGTGGACGGAATAGAAGAAGCTTTCGCTTAACAGGCTTCCGTGTCTAATAGCAGGGGATCACCAATTCCACCAGGCAAGAACTTATGTATATTAACGATAAAACGGAAAATAATAAATTGGTAAATCATAGTAAAATACTATCCTTAGTCCTTAAGAATAGATCAAGCCGCCTCTTAAAGGACTCCTGAGAAGTTGCTTGGACTAGCTCAACTGGCAACGAATTCCAGCATTTGACAACTCTTAAGGAGTAGAAGTTGTGCCTGCAGTCCGTTCAACTATGTTATATCTCTAATTTCTGGGTGTTACCCCTTCGGTTATTGTTGGGACTAAGCTCAAGTAGGTGTTTAAGAGGATGTCCAGGAGTGTTAAGGATACTGTACGTCATTAGAAGGTCACCTCTAAGACGCCTATACTCTAATGGGTAAAAGTCGAATGATTGGAGGCGCTCATCGTCAGGTTTAAATTTGAGTCCCCGAACTGATTTCGTGGCTCGCCGTTGGATACGCTCCAGAGTGTCCTTATCCTTTTGGAGTGTAGGACAAATACTATGTTTCCGTACTCTAAATAGAGACGAATGAAACTATTGGAGATTATGTGGAAAGTTTTCCCGTCAAACTGACCAAAAATGCGCTCGAATGTTACCAGTGCAAGGTTTGCTCGAAAGACATTTTTGTCACAGTTGGCGTAAGTCGTGGGGTACCAGAACTCCTAAATCTTTTTCGACTCGGGATACTACTAGGGAGGAGTTTCCTAAGTTGTAACTGTAATCTGCGATGTGTCGCGGATGGACTACTTTACACTTTGAAGTGTTAAAGGTAAGTCCGTTATCGTCTGCCCAACTTTGAAGTCGAGTCAAATCCTCCTGAAGTGTCTGTATGTCCTCTCGATTGCGTATCTCTCTCCAAAGTTTCACGTCATCGGCAAAGAGCAATATGTCTGACGTTACCTGTTGAGGAAGATCATTTATATAAATCAGAAAGAGAAGAGGTCCTAATACTGAACCCTGTGTGACCCCACCAGGACATTCCATAGAGTGTGAGAAATTGAAGTTTACCCTGACCTTAAAATATCGATTTGTCAGATATGAACTGAGCCACTCAAATAAAGGAGGCTTGATACCCAATTGTTTGAGCTTGTTAATAAGACAGATGTGGTTAACCCTATCAAAAGCTTTAGAGAAATCAAGGTAAATGATGTCCACCTTCCCGTTGCGATCAAGGATGCTTGTCCATCTGTCCACCGCAGTCAGTAGGTTCGTCATACAGAAGTAACCCTTCCTGAAACCTAGCTGTTGGGGTGAGAAGAAATTTAAGGACAGCAGATAGTCGTGTATATCTCGTATACCAGGGACTCCATGATCTTTGAAGTTATAGAGAGAAGAGCCACCGGTCGGTAACTTGAAGGTTAGCTGCGTCGACCTCCTTTGAAGATTGGTGTGATATGAGCCAGCTTCCAAATATACGGTAGTTTGCCTCGACTTAGCGAGTGTGAGAACATCACACTAAGCGGTGTTGCCAGGATTGAAGCTGCTTCCCTCAGTATAGCAGAGTGGACCATATCTGGACCAGGAAAAGTGTCTGTTCTAATGTGTTGTAGTTTACGGAACACCAAGTTTCACTACGGAAAGTCCTGTGCAGTTTCAGATCGAGCCGTCATCAGTATAGTCGATGTGGGACGGTTGAAATGTTCGGGAGTATTGCTCAGCCAGAAGGTTAGCGGCGTCACCGTCATTATCAGTCGAGCCGTTAGGACCTAGGAGTTGAGAAACTCCAGTTTTGGCTTGACGAAGAGAGGCTGCGTAACGGAATAAGCTTTTCGGGTTGGAAATAAATTTATCCATAAGCTTTAACTGGTACTGAAGCCTGACTTCTCTTGTAGCCTTCATGCATATGTTCCTTGTATGTTTGTATTGCCTGTACGCGGCGTTGTTGTCAGTTCGTTTGTATTCTGCCGAACGGTGCCTTTTAAGGCTTAGCAAACGAAGAGTGCGGTTTTTGATGATTGTAGGTTGCATGTGGCACATAAGAGCGTGTGTAATAGGAAGTTCCAGTGAGTGTCCATATCGAGTTGAGGGTGAACGTCCCAATCCACCTGTTGTAGATGGTCCTGTAGAGCTGACACATTCAACCGTTTGAAATTCCAACGCCTTTTGTTGTTGTGATATCTTAGCTCAGTTTTGCTGACGAAACTGAAGGCTATAACGGCGTGATCACTTTTCCCCAGAGGAGCTAGAATTGAGAGGTTGTCGACTAGAAATTCTTCATTTGTAAAAACACAGTCTAAGCGCGACCGTGTCTGACTGTTCCTCCAACGAGTAGCCAACTTCACATTTTCGTGTAGTCCCAAATCCTCAATGAGGTTGAAGAACCGAGCTTCGATGGAATTTTCACCTCCAGTATACGTATGTTCCGCGAAGTTGACTTTAGGGAAACTGAAGTCCCCTAGAATCAGGATATGAGTGAAGCCGAGACGCGTAGAGCGGGATAATTCTTCCAGCATGCGACTGTCATATTTGATGTCAGCAATGGGCTTCCTATATATGACTCCAACTAGGCACCTCGAAGTAGTGGACAATCTCATAGATCACCATATAGATTCCTTAAAATTGTCAAACTCATGGTTGTGAACTTGGTGTACCTCCAAACCAGATCGTATGTATAGGGCTACTTCACCCTTAATTCCTGGTTTTCTGTCATTGCAAACAGAGACATCCCAGGTATTGCTAGCTCCTGGTCTGAATACTGAGGAGATATCCAAGTTTCAGATATTCATATCAGATGAACCTTATTAGCGTTGCTAAGTTTACTTAGTTCATCCATTTTATTTGGTAGACTAGCGGCGTTAATACATTCAATTTGAAATGCGTGAGCTTCTTCCTGTTTGTCTGTGAGAGCCTTACGTGAGTGGACAGGTAACCCACCTATGTAAGTTTTGTCGAATTGGTAGGCCCTGTCCTTTACACGTTTTGTTTCTTCAAGACAGTTCACAAGTGGAATGGTCAGCTCCAGCTTGCCTTTGTGCTTGATCCTGGCGTCATATGGCCTGTCGAGGTGCATGTGGATCCCAGTTGGCAACCGACGTCTGTTGACATGAAATGCCTCCAGAGCTGCAGCCGCTATATGGGAGGATGGAAAAGTTATTCTTATGAGCCGGGGTCAGGGATCCCCGTCCTTCTTGGCTAGTCTCGTCACATGCTGAGTCAGCATGTTTTTAAGCCTCAAGGACTGTTTGATGAATTTCCATTCCCGAATGTCAGAGTTCGCTTGACTAGGGTCCATGTTCTCCGTTACACCTTGCACGATGATATTTCTTCCGCGGAAAAACTCTCGAGAATCTTTAAGGACGTTCCGGATGATATTGCGCTCAGAATACGGTATGTCGGTTAGTATTCTTACGTTCCCATCGGATTTCAGCAAATGACTAGCTAGCAAGACATCCTCTACTTTGGTAGCATTCTTGAGTGTTACACGAAATAGTCTCGGGTGATTTCGATGTTTAGATTCCTTTCCCGGAGTGAGCCGTGTGACCGTCAAAGGCTCTATTCCAGGAAGTTCGAGCTTTTTGTTCAGTTCACTCCAGAGCATCCTGTCGTTTTTGTCCTGCAAGCTGAGAGGAATGAAAGTTGTCTAAATTACTTTGGAGGGTAGTAAGCATCAATGACGAACAACTATTAACGAGGAACTTTAAGTCCTGTAAAATAAACTTCCAGTTTGGGGGTGTTCTTTCTTAGCTTGATGTTAGTAACGTAGCAGCTGACTACAGGTATCAATGGTGTCGAAATCCATCAAAAATCTGTTTCTAAATAATCTGTTCTCCAAGAAACGTAAGGCCAGTATATTCGTACCTTTCTCGCTGAATTCAAACCTGAGGCCAGAAATTGTCATTGTGGTTCATTTTCGTATATACTCTAAAGTGTTGTCAAGATTTATCATTGCAGAGTGTAAAAGAGAGGCTGAAAAAGAATTGAAACTAAGATTAGATGCCGAGGCCACTTTGAGTGCAACACGAATCCATCTAAATGATTTTCAGATTTGTCCTCTGAGCTTACCCAACAAGTGGTTGGAGCTATGTTTACAGACAGACTCTACTAAGCTGAACATAATCGCCGTCACGGGAACTTGGCTGACTCTGCAGACACTTGAATTCGAAAAGTTCACAGACGGAACCCAGTAACATGAAGGATGAGAAGAGCTTTATTCATTAGAAATGCTCTCCTCTTACCGTTATCGACGACATATACTACGAAAGTGGAACGTGAAAATTTTGTAATCTCATGATACGCAAGGGGCAAGAGCTTCTGACTGATTTAGTTCATTGCAGTCCAAACTATTAGGTGAATTAGGTCTTACTAAACGAAATGAACACCAGGCCTTTCGTGGATAGCATATGATCCTGGAAAACATCAATTCCAATTGTGAGGTTAATAAGGTGTTAGTAGGTGGATTCGATACTTGGTCTTCAAGCGATCGATGTTTGGAGATTTTAATATCCTCACAGCAGTCTGGAAAAATATGGAGACCGTACTGTCAAAAAATTCTTTCCAACGGAAACTAGTCGACGTGGTCATTACATGAGCCCTAGTGAAGAACACTAGAAAGAAGTTATTAGGTATGACCTGAACTCTGAACCATTTTTACTACATCATATAATGACGCATTATGACAATGAAGTAACGAACTACGGTCATAGCTAACTTCTTGACTCTACGCAAGCTTGTCAGGATACTCAAGACACTTATACTCTTACGTGAATCAAGGGACACGCTGGAAATCCCCCCGAAGCACTTCATTAAGCGATATCGTCATTTATTACAATTTAGACTAAGAAGGACTAGATGAATACTAACGAACTTATTGTATTCGGAATTCGAAATCAGACATACATCAAGTACAAAGGAACTGTTAGATCATACAAACACCACATCTATCACAGCTTAAATAAGAATCCAAATTTCTGCAATTAACCAAATCATTTTTACCTAGTTTGTCGTGTGTCTGTTCGACTGTGTATTAGATTTAGGCTCTATATGACCTGGGATATACTCACTAGTATTAGAATTAAAGACGAAAATCGAAACGAAGTCACCTGGATTTTGGAATCTTGTACAAACGATATGTTGGTTGTGCGTACTTAAACCGTTGGTATGTGAGGCCTTTTATTTTGTCATCATTTAGATCGGACGGTGTTCGTCGAAAGGCTATCCACTTTAGTGGCCCGGGATTTGACTCTAAGTAGATGGCACGAATGGTTGTTATTGAAATTTATACGTCGCCTGTCCTCGTATGTCTTTATCGACTTAATCCGCGTTGGTCAATAACGGAATTAAATAAGTCAAATGACGAGAATGGAATTTTGAATACTCATATTTAGTATGTGAATCGAATGGGATAGAGATGAGCGAAACGACGCGCAGTGGAGATGGCGTGTAATCAATTAACAAAGCGTGAATCAATATTTGTTGGCACACAAAAATAAGTTACAGACATATGACGAGTAATGGGATAAGAACTGTACACACACCTACGCGCTCATATAAAGACAGCCAAGATTGATAAGTGAATAATTAACAAGACTTAAATGTGACTCAAGTAGAATGATTAGAATGGGCTGTCCGAAGGCTAGAATAAGGTATATGTGTTTAACACAACACTACAGATATTTAGAATTCACACCATAGATTTCCTGATATTCTTCACCACAATTTCCTTGGCTGGCCGAAGATCATTTTCACAAAAATATGTAGCTTCCGCATACTCCAAACTCCTCATGTCTGAACTAAAAGTCCTTCCTTTTACTACCTTTGATGAAGTCCCTTTCGTTACAGAATGTTTATCATATCTATATCGCAGTTGAATGTATCTATACCTCTTTCGATCTGCATTAAATGTTGGAGTAGCGATTGAATCAATAGCTGCTTTTAGTGTCCTGATAAAGTCTTCTGCCTGATGGTAAGAGCAAGAGCGTCTGGAAGCAGTGAACATATGTTTGCACCCCATACTATTCAGCCAGGTAGTGGCTTCATCCGTAGCGAAATGTGGGCCATTATCGTTCACTAACACTATGGGAACCCCATGCTTGGATTGTAAAGTCAAACGTTGGTGAAGTTGTGAGAAACTTTGCGCCGATTCGAAAAAGAATCAATGACCACAAGTGCATAGCATTTGCCAGAAAACGTCTAAATGAACTCCTTGCCAGGCCCCAAACGACACTGTCCATGGAGTCCACTTCGAAGACTGACTTTTCAACCTATGACATTTGCCACAAGTGTTTACTGTACGATACCAACATGTAAGTCTCGCCTAAATGTCCACTATGAAGATCTTCAAGGACGGATATACTTAATGAAGAAGGAATAACAACACGATCATTTAAATACAAAATACCATCAGGAGTAGTGGAGAACTGAACCCGCTTTGAAAGTAGACAAGAAATCCACTTCTCAGATCAGCATTCTAACCTCTCCGTACAGCACTGAATATGCATCCGAAGTATCTACGAGCTTCTCTCATGAAATCGAGACGTCTCACCGATAAACGTTGCACTAACAAACAGTGTGAAGTACTGAAAAGTCTATAATGTAATTATTGTCCATATGCGCAGTCAACATGTTGAATCTATTTCGGACTTCTGTGCTGAATCATGTAGTTATAGTTAATTAAAGCAGTACTCCGTTGTTCAATCATAGCAACTGGAGTAGGTGCTAAGGATATTTTTCGGAATGAAAAATGAAATTTAAAGAATCATCATCTGTAACAATGATGAATTTGTTTTCAAATAAATATTTATGAGGTCTTTTAACAGCCCAAAACACTGAGCTCGTGAACAGCCTTGTTTAACAACAGTAAGTTTGCATGAAAAACAGGTTGTTGGTTTACCTTCCTGCCCCAAAACCTTGTAACAGTTTAGGATGGTTGGTTAAAAGTTGATCTCAAGCAATTAAGCATATATCAAAACAGCATAGTTCAGATATTTATTCACTTCTTTATTCTGTTTAAGCTTTATATTTCTAAGTATCTTATATTGTATGTTGAGAGGTTTTGTTTGTCTGAACAAGGAATCTCACGCTCCACTGTGACTGCGCGAAGATCAAAATAAAGGTTTGTAACAGCGTAAAAATCATCATGTATATAGTGTTAATAGGTTCTGTTTTCTTTCTATTGCAGGACGACAAAGAATAAATGCTTTAGAAGAAGAAGAGCAAGCTCTACATGCACTGAGCCTACAGGACGACTCATAAGACTATTTGTAAGCTAACGCATTCCCCCTTCTGTACATTTTCTCGCAAATTTTAATTTCAAAATATAACACTGGTGTCTTCCATTCCGTGTTCTCTCTCTGTGGTGTGAAGTGCTCGGTTAATCATTGTGTGCTGTTGTTTCAGATTCTTCCGCCCTTCAGTAGCTACTGCTAATACGTGTTACAAGTGGTGATGGAGGTGCCTATGGCAAAACATGATGAACACTATGAAGAAGCCCCAGTCCTTCCAGGCAAGGTAACAGTAAGCACAATGCCCCGTCAACCACCACTCTTGGGAGTCACATCAGACTATGATATTTGGAAAATCAGAGTGATGACGTGTCTACATCGAGTCCCAACTTCGGAACACTTCGAATACCTGCTGTCCTACCTGGATGATGAAGCGGCAAAACGAGCGACAGCTAACGGCTTTACTGCGTGTAATTCACCATCTCAAAATTGGAAGATTCTAGATGAATGTTTTTCATTGAAGGTGAATGTTCAGCAGTCGGCTATTCAATTTTTGTCGCGCCATCACAAGCCGCATGAAAGCCCCATTGATCATCTTCACTCATTACAACAGATAGCAACCCAGGAATTCCCTAGCCTGGACATCTTGGGGCGAGAGGAAATCACACGTTCCCGTTTTATTGAGGGACTGCTGTCAGGCGCGTTGAGAGAACACCTCCTTCGAGTACCATCAAATGACGCGGCAGATCTGAAACGAATAGCACTCCGATTCTTGACTGTGGAAAGATTGTCAGTTACATCGGCGGCCTTTCGACCAACAGTGACGACCATCAGGGAAGCCACCGAACTCAACCGACAAGATAACGTTCACAGTGCCGCGGCTGTTAGACAGCAGCCAACTTCCACGCGGAATGGATGGTCGTCAAGGAAGAATTATCGAAACCAACAAACAGAATGTTTTTACTGTAAACGTTTCGGAAAAAATGCCAGGAAATGCGGACACAATCGCATGGAAAACAGAGGTAAGCGGCGTCTTTGCTATTTATCTTCCTATGTTAATCATGTCAACCCAATTACGTTTAAGGGTAGAGTGCAGAACACTGAGTTAGAAATACTGCTAGACACGGGAGCGTCAGTATCTCTCATTAAGAAGGAAGTCTTGAAAAAACTTAATCATAAACCTCGACAAAATCGATGTTTTTCTACGTTACTTACAGCAAGTGGTGATCCGTTGAAAGTATGTTCTAAGGCGTGATTAGACCTTACGATAGAAAAACACCAGTTTCAGCATGAATTCTTAGTTTGTCCAACGTTAACTTGGGACATGATTCTAGGCGTTGACTTCATGTTGAAACACCAAGCCTCTATATTTCTGGATAGATCAGAGGCAAAAATTGGCGAGGCTATAGTGCACCTGCACCACCATGAGATGCCAACAAAATCTATAGCCCTTGGGATTTCAGACCTCGTACGTCAGATACACAACAATCAAATAATCACAGAGAATGATCGTCGCACAACGATTGCTGTGCTCCAGCAGTTTAGTTCTGTGTTTGAAGAAGGCATTTCCGGAAATCGGACCACCACAGTGCAACACTCCATCTTCACAGGCGACCATATGCCACTTCGACAGCCACCTCGTAAGATACCAGTGCACTACCAACCGCAACTGGACGCAATGATAAAAGATATGCTAGATAAAAAGATCATAGTTCCTTCGTCATCTCCATGGGCATCCCCTATTGTCTTAGCGAAAAAGAAAGATTCCTCTCTACGAATCTGCGTAGGCTATCGACGCCTTAATTCCATCACTAAACGTGAATCTTTTCCACTCCCATGGATCGATACCACGCTAGATGCCTTGAAAGGCGCATGTTGGTTTTCGACTTTGAACCTAGCATCTGGGTATTGGCAAGTAGAGGTCCGACCGCAAGATAGAAAAATACGGCATTTATAGTACCAAATGGTCTATACGAATTCCAAGTGATGCCCTTTGGTTTAAAGAATGCCCCGGCTACCTTCCAAAGACTAATGCAAGCGGTGTTACAAGACATAGTACCCAACCAATGCCTGATATATCTTGATGACATTATTGTGTATGGTAGCACGCCCGAACAACACAATACCAATTTGAAAGCAGTTCTTCAGCGCCTTCAACAACACGATTTAAAAGTAAAACCGTCCAAATGTCACCTGCTGCAGAAAGAAGTAATCTTCCTGGGACACCGTATCACTGCAGATGGGGTAGGCACAGATAAAGAAAAGACACGTGTGATTGTTAATTGGCCGCAACCACAATCACCCGAAGACGTTCGTAGCTCCCTTGGGCTAGCTTCTTATTACAGACGCTTTGTTTGCGACCTTGCATCATTAGCAACACCATTGCATCGATTAACACACAAGGGACGAATGTTCTTATGGACTAGCGAGTGTCAACAAGCGTTCGATGCTTTGAAAGCAAGATTAACCTCCCCACCTATATTAGCCTTTCCGGATACTTCAGCAGACGGAGGTGAATTTATACTCGATACGGATGCTAGTTCCTCGGCCATTGGAGCAGTTCTATCGCAAGTAGATCGAGATGGACACGAAAGAGTCATCGCGTATGCTAGTCGACGATTAGATAAGAGTGAAGCACGGTATTCTACAACACGTCGAGAGATGTTAGCACTAGTAAAATTCTTACAACACTTTCGCCATTATCTACTGGGCAAACCCTTTCATGTGCACACAGATCACCGTGCATTACAGTGGCTCCGCTCTTTCCGCGAACCAGAAGGGCAAGTAGCACGCTAGCAGGAACGGCTACAAGAGTTTAATTTCACATGCGAGTATCGACCGGAAAACCGACATACAAACGCGGATGCCTTTTCCCGAATACCCCAGACCACAAATAATGTTAACACAATTCTGAGTACAGCGCTAGAGACTGATTGGCCATCCCTACAAGCAACAGATCCGGACCTGCAGATTATTTACCAAAGACAGTTACACGGAAACAATAAGCCATCGCTGAAGGAGTTAAAAGATCAGCCATTAACAACTCGTCGTATCTGCACTAAATGGAGCAACCTAAAACTATATGGTGACACGTTATTCCTAATTAATGAATCGAAACAACCCCTACTGATAATACTGCGAGTCAAAGTCGAGAGCATTGTGGAGCAGGTACATCGCAAACTTGGTCATGCGGGAGAACGAAGGACGGAACACGCTGTCCGTCAACGTTTTTAGTGGCCATCTATACATGAAGATGTAGCGCGATTTTGCAAAAATTATAACACGTGTTGCCGTTTTAAATCACCTCAGCAGACACCCCATGCACCAATGACACCGATCGTGACAACAGGACCACATCAGAGGGTCGGCATAGATACCATGGGACCATTGACAACGACAAAGAACGGGAATCGCTACATACTGGTTATGGTGGATTATTTCACTAAATGGTGTGAAGCAGTACCCACTCCACAGCAAGATGCCCTTACTGTCGCCCGAGCTTTTATCGATCATTGGGTCTCTCGTTATGGTGCACCAGTCTCACTTCATTCCGATCAAGGTCCAGCCTTTGAAAGCCAACTCATCGCTAAGATATGCCGGCTATTTGGAATCAGGAAGACAGACACTACTGCGTATCACCCAGAGGGTAACGGCCTCGTGGAAAGAACGAACAGGACTATTAAAGCCATCTTACAGTCGTTTGTCAGCAGATCGTCACCTGAATTATGGGATAATGTGCTCCCTCAATGCCTTTTAGCGTATCGTTCGTCGATACACGGCTCCACGAGATTCTCACCTCCTATGTTACTGTTCGGGCACGAATTACGCTTACCAGTAGAGATACAGTCGCCCCTGCTACCTTACGAGGAACAAGAGCATGTACCGTACATACGTACTCTCCACAACCGCTTAGCTGATGCATACCGCCTGGTCAATATCAACTTGTGTAAGGCTAGCGAACACCAAAAAGGCATGTAAGATCGTCAGGTGAAAGGACCGATGTATACAGTGGGAGATCGCGTCTGGCTACGCCGCCCCATGACATCGTTAGGAAGTTGCAGTAAATTCCGCACGGTCCTTTTGAAATTATCCTCATCCAATCCCCCACTACGTTTGTATTGCGTAACATACAACGACCTAAAGACGATGTAATAACGGTACACTACAAGCAAATTAAACCGGATCGAATGACAGTTTCGTTCGATGTTCAGTCCGCCAATCCCCCGCCGGCCACTAGATTTTATGAAGTACCATCAGAAGGAGGAACAGCATATCCGTGTCCAAGACCGGGCACTGAGGACAGTGCCCTATTAGGAGAGGGGGCGATGTAACAGCGTTAAAATCATCATGCATATAGTGTTAATAGATTCTGTTTTCTTTCTATTGCAGGACGACAAAGAATAAATGCTTTAGAAGAAGAAGAGCAAGCTCTACATGCACTGAGCCTACAGGACGACTCATAAGACTATTTGTAAGCTAACGCATTCCCCCTTCTGTACATTTTCTCGCAAATTTTAATTTCAAAATATAACACTGGTGTCTTGCATTCCGTGTTCTCTCTCTGTGGTGTGAAGTGCTCGGTTAATCATTGTGTGCTGTTGTTTCAGATTCTTCCGCCCTTCAGTAGCTGCTGCTAATACGTGTTACAGACCTATTTTCCTACGCGTCTGGTTTCTTCTATTAATAACACGAGGGTTACCTAGAGGCACGAAACCGGTGAGTCCTGGGAAACACATTTGATTTCATATTTTGTTTAATAAGTTTTTTTGTTTTACTTAGTCGTAAAAGTGGACATTCTGATTATCAGTAAACAGTCTGGTATATAAATCTGTCCATATTATTTTTTTTATTAAGGTATTCGTGCTGTAGTAACCATTTTTCGTGCCAAGTTTTTTACTATATTGTTCATATACTCCATGTCAGACTCAATACAAACCCAAAAATCTGGAGGATTTGTCACCAGTGGAGATAGACAATGTTATGACCACAAAATCCCGACTTCCAGAATTTGATCGTAGTGATCCTGAGTTGTGGTTTGCTAAACTAGAGCATTATTTCACGAGACATAATATCGAATCTGAAGAAATTCGCTATAGAGACTTGTGTTCTATACTTCCTCCTTCAGTCACCAAAGAAGTCCGTGACTTAATTTTAAGCCCACCATCACCACAACCCTACACCATTCTAAGACGAGAGATCATGAACTGTTTATCATTATCAGACAGTCAAAGAATCCAAAGGCTTTTCCAAGGACAAAAATTAGGTAATAGGTCGCCGTCACAGTTTTTACGTCACCTTCAAGTCTTAGTGGGTGATAACACGTGTTATCATCCACTGTACAGTGGGTGAAGCAGTCCTAAAGCAAGGATGGATACAAGCTCTCCCATGTTACGTCCAACACTGTTTGGATGCACAAGATCCTGAGACTTCCTTATCTCATTTAGCGCGTATAGCCGATAGGATAATGGAAAGGAGTCCTCCAACTGGATCACACACGATAAACCACACACAAAAAGAAGAACCAGCAAAAGACTTGTAGTGACCTACTTTTGTCAACAGAACGCGATTGGTTTAATGAAAACAATTATTATTATAACCAATTGTACCAGTGACTGTTTTACTGTGCTCGTTTGTTTAACTGTGCTAATGACAGCCATTATACTTACTCTCCCGTTGACTTTGAACTTTTACGAATTCGGTTACGCTCAGTAACCACGCTTGTACTCCTTTGGCACGATCTCGGTATTCTTTCGATACCACGAGATCGCCAACAAATATATACGACTACTACAATCATCTGCCTTCTGATATTTTGGCCTATCGGAATTTTATTGGTCTATTGGCAAGTAGTCTGGTAGCGGTGTTCATAGTTCAGCTCAACTCGACACCACGCTACATTTGGTGAGCCAACTATTGGAACACGCCTCAACCTCGGTCAAATCTTTCAAAGAAGGCAATTCGGTGAGTGTATTGTTTTATCTATCCACGTCTGTCATATATTTTCATATTAATTTTTAATATATATATTTGACATGACGGATAACGATAAGAATAGTATTAATATAATAGACTCCGATGTACGCGTACCGAATCCTCGGCACTTTTTATTCGCGTGACGATAAATTCCACGCCTTATTCGAGAAATTCCCCAGATTAACTAAACCATTCGAGGAGATTTCATCGGTGACCAATCGTGTGGTACACCACATAGTCACCCGCGGACCACCAGTCACGGCAAGACCACGCCGACTGGCACCGGACAAATTAGCCTTCGCTAAACGTGAGTTTGACAATTTACTATCTGCTGGTATTATTCGTCCTTCTCACAGTCCTTGGGCCTCTCCTTTACACATGGTGCGCAAAAAGGATGGGGTTAGTTGGAGACCTTGCGGCGACTACCGAGCATTAAACGTAGTTACGCGCTTTGATAGCTACCCCATCCCCCACATACACGACATCACGGCATCGCTCAAGGGCACGACTATCTTTTCTAATATCGATCTGGTACGAGCATATCACCCGATCACAGTCGCTCTCGAAGACATCGAAAAAACTGCTATCATGACTCCTTTCGGTCTGTTTGAGTTCCTACGAATGCCATTTGGATTACGGAATGCTGCTCAAACTTTCCAAAGGTTTATCGATAGCATAGTACGAGACTTGGATTTTGTTCACGTCTATATTGATGACCTGCTGATCGCATCATCAAACGTAGATGAACATTATCAACACCTTACGCTATTATTCCAACGTCTTTCGGATAATGGAATAGTAGTCAACCCAGAGAAATGTGAATTGGGTGAATCATAAATAATATTTCTGGGTCACATCATCAGACAAGAGGGTATTCTGCCTTGCGAGGACAAAGTTCGAGCAATCAAGGAGTACAACGTGCCGTCCTCACTCAAGGAACTGAAGGCTTTTCTCGGTTTGGTTAACTTCTACCGACGTTTCATCCCTCACGCGGCAGAACGGTTACGACCACTAACCGATTTACTACGCGGTAATCCACGCAAATTAGAATTGAACGATACCGCACGTACTGCATTCTCAGAGATCAAAACGGCTCTCGCTGAAGTTACACTCCTCGCTCATCCTGACCCATCAGCCACGCTTAGTATAGCGGTTGATGCATCAGATTTCGCTATAGGAGCCGTTATGCAACAGAATATCTCCGGAAGTTGGCAACCGCTTGAATTTTTCTTACGACGCCTTACTCCCACGGAGACGAGATATAGCGCTTTTGGTCGCGAACTGCTTGCAGCCTACTGCTCCATCAAACAT
>OX336420.1:4375773-4396161 GCA_946903255.1 Schistosoma spindalis
ACATGCCGCTGAACTTGTATACGGCACGACATTGCGTCTGCCTGGGGAATTCTTCACACCACGGAGCAGTAATGATTTCGGTAAATCAGACTACGTCCATCGACTGTCTGCATTTATGCGAACGCTGTCTCCGGTGTCAACTCGAATACAACATCGACAGGTCGCTCTCCCTCGAGAGTTATCTACCTGTTCGCATGTTTTCATACGGGTAGATTCGGTACGCAGACCTTTGCAACAGCCTTACGAAGGCCCTTTTCACGTGATCTCTCGTCACGAAAAGACCTTCAAGGTTGATCGACACGGCCGCGTCGAGATCGTCAGCATTGATCGTCTCAAACCAGCACACGTCGATGACAGTGCCCTACCCGATAACTTGAGACTCAATGCTAGACCTATCAAACCTTCTAGCGGGATCTCTACGTCTACCTCGGATCCCACGCCAGATACATCAGAGACCTCGTTCTCACGTCCCGGTCAACAGCACGCGTCATCTGCACCATCTACGGACGAGACTTCCGTCTCACGTCCAGATCGGCAGACCACGCCGCCCTTGACCTCGGATGAGATCGCAGGCTCACGAAGTACGAACGAGACTACCGTCTCACGTTCCGGTCGCCGAGTACGATTACCCGTACGCTTTCGCGACTAAACGCACAGTCAATAACAGATACGGTGAAGGATTATTCCTATACTACACGCATGCTACAATTTTCTTTTTTTGATTTTTTTCGCATCCGGAGCCCACGCCTTCGACCATCGCCCGTTCGGTAACGTCGACTTCAGCAAACTTTGGCTAAAGCTGGTTTGGCCACCCAAGCTCTAGTCAACGCACTCAGTCGATTACCTGGTTTCGAATTCGTCTGGCATACACTTGGTCGTCATGGTCGCTTCCGGTTTCTTGGCTCAACATGATTTCGTCCTATGTCTGCAGCATTTTCGGATTCGCATCCCTACGAACGCAATCATCAGATTCTGGATACAAACCACTCTGGTGTGGTATGCTAACTCGACCAACAAATACAGCACACTTCTCCTGGTACCGTTCTGCGCAAAAGACTTTCGTTGGCAACTCGAGGATCAATGATCACTTCCTGTTCCGCCAATTTCCTCCGTCCTACAACCGCAATTCTGCCGATCAGTCCCACGAAATAAACCGCTAACTATCGAAAGTGTAAACCCTTTCTAGCGGGAGGCTCCTGTAGTGACCTACTCTTGTCAACAGGATGCGATTGATTCGATGAAAACAATTATTATTATAACCAATTGTACCAGTGATTGTTTTATTGTGCTTGTTTGTTTAACTGTGCTAATAACAGCCATTTTGGTCTTCCATCGTATTCCATTGCTTCTACGCGGTTTTCGACTAAGCACGTATCTTTTCGTGCCGATCGCATCTGTACTCCTTTGGCACGATCTCGGTATTCTTTCGATACCACGATATCGCCAACTAATATATTAAGACTACTACTAACATCTGCCTTCTGAATTTTGACCTACCGGAATATTATTGGTCTATTGGCACGTAGTCTGATAGCGGTGTTCATAGCCAAGCTAAACACGACACCACGCTACACGTAAATGACTATTTAAGTAGGTAAGTAAGTAAGTAAGTAAGTTCGAAAGTAATTAAGCAAGTAAGTGCGTAAGTAAGTATGAAGTTAAGTAAGTAGGTAAGTCAGTGAGTAAGTAATTAGTTGAATATTCTGATTATTGTTGATGTTTTAGTTGTTTTTCTAATAGATTTGATTTTTGATTTTTTCAGACAAGCAGTAGATCGGTGATGCTGCGCCTATTCTCACAAGCTCATTCAGTGTGATAATCATTCTGCGTTGGATGAAGAAAATGCACAAGGATGAGTGACTCGATTGGAGAATTGTGGTTAGTCAGCTATGCTCGATCGGCAGTAGAAGCCACAATTCCGTGAATATGTACGTAAGTTGATTAGTAGGTAAGTAATTAGGTAAGTAAGTAAGTAAGTAAGTAAGTAAGTAAGTTCGAAAGTAAATAAGCAAGTAAGTGAGTAAGTAAGTATGAAGTTAAGTAAGTAGGTAAGTCAGTGAGTAAGTAATTAGTTGAATATTCTGATTATTGTTGATGTTTTAGTTGTTTTTCTAATAGATTTGATTTTTGATTTTTTTCAGACAAGCAGTAGATCGGTGATGCTGCGCCTATTCTCACAAGCTCATTCAGTGTGATAATCATTCTGCGTTGGATGAAGAAAATGCACAAGGATGAGTGACTCGATTGGAGAATTGTGGTTAGTCAGCTATGCTCGATCGGCAGTAGAAGCCACAATTCCGTGAATATGTACGTAAGTAATTAAGTTGGTAATTACGTAAGTACGTATGTAAGTAATTGTTTGAATAATCAAGTAAGTGAGTCAGTTAGTATGAATTAATGTGTGTAGGTAACTCAGTGAGTAAGTAATTAGTTGAGTTTTCTGTTCTGTTTTTCAATCAAGGTTCAGTGTATCATGAAGTGCATCCACCCCAAACGGCATCTCACGTGAAATAGAAAAGACTGCAGTCAACTGACAGTGATGAGTGACCTGTGTGCATTCTAGTGAGTGAAACATGACTGCAGTTGGGAGGATGAAAGTGATATGTGCTGTGAGCTACTTATATTGACATAAGTAGTATATGACGTTAGTCAGGAACAGAATGTGTGGCAGCAGAGAGACAAGAGGATCGAACAGTGAGGAGTGGAATCAGAATGCAATTTGTATGGAAATACAAGAACAACGAAGTGTGGGCCATTTTCAGATAATTGATGGTCATTTTGCAAACTGAGTATTTACTATATGGTTGTTCGATTTTATTGACAGTTTTTGTAATTTGTTGTCAAATACAATCGATTGTTCCCCACTGGTGTTCTTGTTCTCTACAACTTGACTATTGGTGTTGCTGTCAAGTGAGTTAGGTTTGATCACCAACTGTGTGTTTTGTGAGGTGTTTTATTTGTATCTTTTTAGATGATGATAGATGAGTGTGTTTGTCAGACGATTTAGTGAGATGAATGTAATGATTACGAATAAGCATTGATTCACGCTTGTCTCGGCCGATCAATCAGCGCTCAGTTTACCACAAACTTCATCCACCGCAAACGATATCTCGTTTTTTTCGTCTAGTTGATGCGATCGTCCGCTGTAATATGAAACCCAAATCAGAGCGATATGACCAACTGAACCAAGTAGACTCTATATTTTTCATTTCGTTTGTTTAGTTCAATATTTGAGATTGTTAGCATCAATATGAAACAAAAATCAAAGCGATTCGACCAACGGAATTTAGTTGACTCTACGTTTTTGCCTTCCGGAGTTTCAACCAATAACTATTTTCCTTTTCGTTGATCAACTTGATATTCATCTGAATAATTGCTTTAATTAACTTAACACGGCTCAGAAAGAGAGTTTTTTACTTTGCCAAACTGTTTTCTTCATCTTTCTAGAACTGCATACATCAACTATAAAGCACTGAGTTAACTTGATATCCAGTCACTGAAAATGCCTGATTTTTTACTGAGTCGTCAGGATAAAATACATATTCAGGGTCGATCAAACTCGCGTTTTTTTAATATTGCTTCGTATTCTCGTAGAAATTAGAGAGATGATTCAACATGAAATTCATAGCAGATCACAAAGTTGAGCGCAAATTCGATAAATGTCTATCCTGTGGCAAATTTTATTCACGTAATTCATGTTGGTTTCGTAATGCTAAATGTTTTCAATGTGTTGAGATTGGAAACGTCCAATCAATCCGTATTACTATCGTTCCATCTGCTGCAAGTAATACTAAATCTTGTAGTTTAGATCCCCTTACTTCCTAATAATCATGTATCTATATCCACTGTAATGCTTATATTCAAAAGCAGACATATGAATCCCTTTGTTCATTGTATGACATTATTGTGGACAGTATAGATTCCATTATTTCATTCAAAACCTTGAAATCTTTAGATCATAATGTTGTGTTACGACCCACTGAAAATTAGATTCAGACTGCTCATACGAGGATGTTGTGAATTACTAACACGAGACGATAATTCTTCATACATGCCTTGTGAATTTTCAGTAAGCGAAGCAGGATTGTCAGTACTGGGTTTAGAGAACTCGAAAAAGCTTAATGTTGAGCTGTCTTTACTAGTTTCTGAAGAAAATTTTGATGCTTTACTTAAAGATTTGATAGCTGCGCATGCCAAGTGGAGGTGTGAAAATTTAGCCTATAAAACTTCACGTACAGGGTGATGTGGTGTTTGAATGAACTAATGACTCCTTTGTACTCGTTGAATGTTTGATTTCGAATTCTAAATACAGTACATTCGTTAGTGCTTGTGTAGTACTTCTTGATTCAATTGCGTTATCCCTGGGATTCTTAGTTCATACTATAATTCAAATACTTCTAATTATTATATTGGCGTCGCGATGGGGCCTGCGATGGAACAGTTAGATATTCATTCGGATTTTGATGCTTATGAGGATTACTTTGAAAGGTTCGAAATCTGGGCTATGATCAAGGATGATGAGAATATTAATATTGTAGCACATTTTATCACATTCATCGGAAAAGAAGCATATAGCTTAATAAAAATTTTGGCTTTACCGGAAAAGCCCATTTCTCTTCCTTATACAACTCTCAAGGAACTACTTCTAGACTATGCTAAGTATACAAATTTCGAATGCGGTAAAGGGAGATTTCGTAAAATAATTCATGAGGATATAAAAAATTCCACTACATTACGTCGCCCCATCCCAGTGCATACTCAAGATTATGCAGATAATTCATTTGGGAATTGCGATGCAGTTGACGAGGATGGGCACAAGTTTGGTCAATGTTTGTACTGTGGCAGATTCCACCCTTTTAATTCATGTAAATTTCGTAATTGTAAGTGCTTTAAATGTGTTGATGTTGGACATATTCAGTCAGTTTGTAATACTACTGTTCATGTTGCTGCAACTAATATTAAGTCTTTTGATTCTGATTCTATTAATCTGAATATTTATAATGATCATTTATCTTTATCGACGATTTCAAAAGACAGTTTAGAGTCATATAGCAGTTCAGAGTTAAATGAAACTCAAGATTCTTGCGAGACAATAATTTCTAATGAGTCAACCTATCAGATTTCTCATGTTATTGTACCAGATATGATTTTTCCTAATGATTCACATATTTCTGGTGAAATTTCTTACAAATCTGGTGAAAATATTTCGAATAAACCTAATGATGATAAAAAAACTGATGTAGTTTTGATAGATGCTGATTTTTCTAATGATTCTTTGCTCTGCAATGACATTCTTAATAAATGTGAGGAAAATACTTCAGAAGAATTCAATCCTGATGACGTCGTATCAGATGTTATTTGTCCTCATAATGTATTTGTTTCTTATGGGAAACCTGTTCAATGCGAAACACAAGTACTAAATGAGTTCGATTTTGATTACGATTCATATGATTTCACATCAACTGTTGTTTACCCTTATCATAAATTCACTTCCAATATTTACTCTAGTCAAATTGAGAAAGATGTTTTAAATGAAGCCACATTATTCATAACTTGGGGATATGAAGATCCGACATTATTTCGTGGGGGAGAATAGTCTATGGTTCATATCCTAGGTAGTAGTTCCAGTATTCAACCGGCATGGTGATTGTTCACAATCCCAGAAATCAAGTGAATAATACAGAGTCTTTATCCAATACATTGTCGGACAGACACAGTATGAACTTGAGAAGACGTACAATTGATTACAGACACTTAGACTCTAATTTAAGCTGTGGCGGATGTGGTGTTTGAATGAACTAATGACTCCTTTGTACTCGTTGAATGTTTGATTTCGAATTCTAAATACAGTACATTCGTTAGTGCTTGTGTAGTACTTCTTGATTCAATTGCGTTATCCCTGGGATTCTTAGTTCATACTATAATTCAAATACTTCTAGTTATCATAGGTGATCAGGTCTTTCTTAAGAGACGAATATTTCCTTTCAGTATCAGAGAAGCAATACATAAGACATTGAACGACTTGTGTGTGAACGATGAAAATCAACCGATTAAGTCTTCATAATGGGGTTATTCTGTTGTCGCGCTATTGAAGTCAGATGCCAAGACCCTTAGAATATATATCGATCATAGAATAACCCTGAACTGTCGCCTGTTGAAGCACACGTACTCGAAGGTTGAAGCTGAAGATATTCTAAATCGTCTTCATGCTTGTTCTCGAATGTTGATTTCAAATATGTTCATCTTTAAAGCACCTTAGATCAATCTCTAACATTTTTTGGCCTGCTTAAATACAACTACATTCTATTTGTTCTAAGTTGTTCACCAGCCATATTTCAGGAAGCGATAAACGATGTAGTCGGCGATCTTGAAGATGATCCCATTGTTCATGGTTCTGTAGTGACCTACTTTTGTCTACAGAACGCGATTAGTTCAATGAAAACAATTATAATTATAACCAATTGTACCAGTGATTGTTTTATTGTGCTTGTTTGTTTAACTGTGCTAATAACAGCCATTTTGGTCTTCCATCGTATTCCATTGCTTCTACGCGGTTTTCGACTAAGCACATATCTTTTCGTGCCGATCGCATCTGTACTCCTTTGGCACGATCTCGGTATTCTTTCGATACCACGATATCGCCAACTAATATATTAAGACTACTACTATCATCTGCCTTCTGAATTTTGACCTACCGGAATATTATTGGTCTATTGGCACGTAGTCTGATAGCGGTGTTCATAGCCAAGCTCAACTCGACACTACGCTAGTTCTGATAAAATGGTCCATCAACAAAGACTTATTGCTTTATTGAGTTTTCATTTTATGTATCTGGATTTGAATGTATTTAATTCCAATTTGGCGGTAATGGTTTCAGTCCAGATATGAAGCGACCAGCTCCTCTACAAAGTGCATCATCTCCGAAAAATATTACAAAACTACACCCACTAGTGCGTGCTCTTCATTGCTATTCTCGTTTCACTCCCACTTTTTATGATCATGCGCATTGTTTATTTAAAACCTTGGCATAAAATTCTTCTGAATGTGATGAGGAACAAGAATCGTGTTTACGGACTTTACTAACGTTTATCGGGAGTGATGCTGTCCTTCGGAATCACTCTTCTAGTGTGCATTCTGTACGCATTATGAATGCATTACCTGTGGGTATTGAAGAGGTTTCCGAGCCTCCAGGTAACCCTCGTGTCATTAATAGAAAAAAACCAGACGCGTAGGAAAATAGGTCTTTATTTTGATCTTCGCTCAGTCACAGTGGAGCGTGGGATTCCTTGTTCAGACTAACAAAACCTCTCAACATACAATATAAGATACTTAGAAATATAAAGCCTAAACAGAATAAAGAAGTGAATAAATATCTGAACTATGCTGTCTTCATTTATGTTTAGTTGCTTGAGATCGACTCTTAACCAACCAACCTAAGCTGTTACATTAGCTTCCCCCTAGAATCGACTTCCGTAGGAACTTCGGTTCGATAACCTATTTATCAAAAGCATTTAAGCTCTGTTTCCGTAGCCCAAGGGAGAATTATCAACTCGCTCAATATGACTTCAAATCAATGACAACTCCATCGGTAATCGACGATAGTCCGTGGATGTGCTGAGAATTCTATATTGTACCAAAATATAATATTGAATAAAGCCATAAATATACAAACAAAATAAGATTCTCTTCATTTGCTAGCTTGCCATCTTATTTTGTAGCATGCAATTTTTATTACATTATAGCTGACGGTTCGCTACGTGCTTGCAAGAGAAAGAGTTTGAGAAAATGGAACAAGAATGTCTGAGGAGGTGCCGTGAACGGGCTACCCAACACCATGATGGTGAGGTACGATTTTTCCAAGCCTCTTGAGTCGCCCTCAAGTAAAAAGTAAAGAGTCTACTTCAAAGGTAATGAAAACCAATAAAACCTGAAGAACTGCTCCACTGCCTGCATAAAATAATAAGGTACAAAGTGGAAATACATAAATATAATTGATGATTGTTCGGTTTCACGTGTTTTGCCTCGAGAAAAGATTGGTCGTCTGAAAGGAAATGGACATAGTGTAGATATCTTGCGTACGAAAAAATACAAACACAAAACAAGAGAAATACTCTTTTTGAGTTCATATATGTAAATGTGTGAACTTGCCAGAACTTGGATTCCTTATTAAACCTAGCCCAATGTATGACCTTGAGACCATGGTGACCGCCTATTATAACCAGGTACGTAACCAAGGATGCTAAGAGTATCCCACAAAACGGAAAATATACGGTGAAAGAGGGAAAACAATTATGAAGAGTACGAGGACCAAATACATTTGTGTCAAATACCATTTGAGGGTTTGATGTAGGCATACATGATATACTGAAGCTGTATTTCGTCAATTCATCTAAGCAACGAATTGGTCTGCACCTTAGAAGTGTGTAAGTCTTATTACTCATAAGTATTATGACTAATTAATCAGTGTAAAGAAATATTGAAGTCATTTCCCCCCCCCACGGTCTGATGTGGTTTATTGGCTAAGCTCGTGGTCTAGCATTCAGGAGGGCAGAAGTATGACTGCATATGGTGCCGGTGTTTTTGTTCACAAAACTGTCCTTACATACGATGTTTGTTGACCGTAAGTCGCTCAGATATGAAGAAAACTGACAAGAGTACAGATTGATATGTCAAAGTGCAAGTGCTTTGTTCATACTAATAATAATACTATAGAAATGCTACAAGTGTGTTATATTTCTGTATTACGTTATAATTACGCAACAAATATATAAGTTATTGGCATTACATGTTTCCTTTTTTATAACGCTAGTGTTAAGTACCAGAATTTTGTATGGACCACTAATAATAATTGGTTGAACATGAGCATCGCGGTGATTGTCATATATTTAGCCCAATGTTATGATCACTTAACAGTCCCCTATTTATTATTTTATTTATTTTAACACATAGATATCGGTACAAGAAGGCACCAAATACATATGCGTCACACATATCTCATTTGATATGTGTGAGGGCTGTGATACTGCTCGGGTGCCCAAACCGAAGCAGGTGGTTTTCTTAGGGGGCCACACCCCGAGCCTTCGATCTGAACGTCTGACCCACAAGGCAGTGGAGCATCGTGAGGAGATGCAGTCCCATGGTAGCCAGCCGGTGACCAACGATTGGTTCATACGCCATTTGTTCCCGCAGGATACTGGAGCCCATGTGCACCATTGGTTTGGGATCCGGTTAAAGCGCCAGACATTCGCTTTTCGTCCTCTCATTTTCGTAAACAACACCCGTAGTGCGAGAAGACAGTGAGTAGGACTTCCCTGGCAGAGGCTATATACGCATGGCCATGTGAGAGCATTTCGAGAGGGAGAGCGGACTCTCCCCACTCTCGGCCGTACCAGGGCATTTGGGGGCTAACAGTCCCCTTATAAGTTGCGTTTAAAATTAGGTATGTAGAATCAATGCCGCTAATACAGTAACCTAACAGGTAACGTACTGTACTATATCTTCACGGTTATTGCTTCGGAAATACCAAAAAAAATTAATTGTATGGCGCCAATAAACTGGGTTATATGATTATATTTAAGAGCATGCTACAGGAAAACTGGTCAACTTATTGCATAAATTACGTAAACATGAGAAAAAATGATAATGAGAACCTTAATAAGTACTTGATCATGGTTTGATCTAAATGTTTTGTTTAAAAAAACAGCAATAGTACTATCGATCGTATCAAGCTACTAAACATCTTCAACCGAAAACGTTTTAGGATTAGTTCATATGGTCTATACCGAGTCTAAGTGAATATATGTATAAGAAGTACTACAAACACAGTCAATTAACCAAAAATAATAATAATAAGACTCGCCTGGGTTGCTTTTTGAATTTGCCGTTACTGCCAGGGCTAGTTGTGTGGGTTCATAATACATGCTCACAGGGAATTCGTTCAACGTTTGCCTCTAGCTTCTTTAATTGTTTACTATTATTGGTAAAATCTAAGAAATTGTTTAGTTCAACAGGCGCAGCTTGCTCATATCACTCACCTTATTTGGAGATTCGTCGTTCTCTGGTGTGACTTACCCCTTTTTATGATTTCGACTATTGTCACTCAGCAATTGTTTAGGAATACCTAGCTTATGTATCCAGTATTTTTTTAATAAAAATTTTAACACACACTCATGTATTAAAAGTAAAAGATCTGGGGAGTTGTGGATAGTATGACATCGAAAAGTAATTTTTTGTTTTTGTTAGTTAAACAAAATAGGTGGGACGTTATGAGAAAAAAAATTTATTTTTAAATAAATGCAGGATCCTACTAGATACGTGATTAGATTTTATTCTGCAGCCAAAACTGTCAGTATTCTTGACTGACTAATTGGATGTGCCCATCTAACCGTTTTAGTCACTTGTAAAGATTTACCGTTTTTACACGTCGATTCCGCAATTGTTTTGTCGGATAAGCGGTCTAACAACACGTACGGTGGTTCATGATCGAGATCAGCTGGTTTTAACCTATCAATACTTACGGAGTCCGTGTTTCCACGTCTTTCTATCTTTTCTTGAGACGACTTTGAAAGGACCTTCAAACGGAGGGCTAAGCGGTGCTTTTATTTTGTCACACCTTATCCAGACGTGCGTGCAATTGCTTAGATCTTTAGGTATATATATATATAGCTCGCGATTGTTTACGAGTATTAATTGGCTTAAGTTTTGGCATGTGGTCCCGTAGTTAATCTACGTAATTTTCTAAATTAAGTTTAGTATTAAGGTTAATAAATTCACCAGAGTTGTTCCGAAAACCATTTCCGCTGCTGAACACTGTGCGTCAGTTCTGACAGATGTTCGTATTCCCAACATAACTAACGGTAGGAATTCTGTCCATTCATTCATTCATTTTAACACATAAGTATAGGTACAGGGAGGCACCAAGTACATATGCACCACACGAATCTCAATTGATTTGTGTGAGGGCTGTGATACTGCTCGGGTGCCCAAACCGAAGCAGGTGGTTTTCTTAGGGGGCCACACCCCGAGCCTTCGATCTGAACGTCTGACCCACAAGGCAGTGGAGCATCGTGAGGAGATGCAGTCCCATGGTAGCCAGCCGGTGACCAACGATTGGTTCATACGCCATTTGTTCCCGCAGGATACTGGAGCCCATGTGCACCATTGGTTTGGGATCCGGTTAAAGCGCCAGACATTCGCTTTTTGTCCTCTCATTTTCGTAAACAACACCCGTAGTGCGAGAAGACAGTGAGTAGGACTTCCCTGGCAGAGGCTATATACGCATGGCCATGTGAGAGCATTTCGAGAGGGAGAGCGGACTCTCCCCACTCTCGGCCGTACCAGGGCATTTGGAGGCAGGAATTCTGTCCACTGATTGAGGTTTGAGTGAGATATAAGAGCGGTCTTTAGCTGACGGTGAAAACGTTCTACCATCCCATTAGCCTGAGGATGACATGCCGTACAGCGTATCCTATTGGAGCCTAGAAGTTTAGCCATGTTTTTGAATAGTTCGGATTCAAATTGCGCTCCTCTATCCGTCATTATTGTTATGGGTGTACCAAAAATGGTTACCCAGTTCTGCATGAAAACCTTGGCTACTGTTTCCGCTGTGATGTCCGCTATCGGGATGGCTATAGGGAATCTGGTAAATCGATCTATGCATGTAAAAAGATAATTAAAACCGTTCGAACGTGGTAAAGGGCCTACCAAGTCGATATGCACATGAGCAAACGTGCATCTGGTTGCGAGAAAACACCTATGGGTGGATTCGTGTGACGAATAACCTTTGATTGTTGGCATGCCGAACACTCTCTGACCCATTTGTGTACATCCTTCTGTAAATTCGGCCATATATATCTGGCGTTAATTAGTTTAATTGAAGCTTTTGCGCCAGGATGAGACAAAGCATGGAAGCTATTATATATCAACTTTCGCATACTTTTGGGAACAAAAGGTCGAGGCAATGCCTTGGTCGTGTCACAGTAAATTAGAATACCGTCGATAGGCGAAGATAACTGTTTTTATTTAAGACTTGAATTATTTGTTTTAAGCAGATTCTGTAATTCTGGATCCTTTTCTTGTTCGTGCTTCAGCGTCTCGAAGTCTACTGTAGACTGCTGTAGCACATTCATTTCTAATCTAGATAAAGCGTTTGCAGCCTGATTGTCCCGACCTTTGACATGTCGGATATCACTTGTGAATTGTGATATATAGTCAAGGTGCCGAACTTCTCGCGGTGAGTATTTCTCGGCTCTCGCTTTTAATGCATTCGTTAGTGGTTTGTGATCTGTAAAGACTATAAATTCCCTGTCTTCTAACATGTGTCGGAAGTGCTTAATGGTCAGGTAGATTGCCAGAAGCTCTCGCCCGAAGGTAGAATATCTTGTCTCTGCTGGAGCGAGTCTTTTCGAGAAGAAAGCAATTGGTGTCCAGGCGTTTTCAACCAGTTGACTAAGGGTACGACCTATTGCTTTATCTGAAGCATCCACCATTAAAGCAAGCGGAAAAAGAGAATTCGGATACATCAACGTAGATGCTTGAGCCAGTTTATCTTTTAGCTGTTTAATAGCTTCGACGCTGTCAGAAGACAATCTGTATTCTTTTGGTTTTCCTTTAAGTGAATCTGTCAAGGGTTGCATTAGTTGTGCACAACCGGGTATGAATCTGCGATAAAAGTTAATTAGACCTAAAAAACTTCTCAGTTGTGTTAGAGAACTAGGTATGGGGTATTGTTTAATGGTGTCCACTTCTGCTTTGATAGGTGTAATCCCTTCTGGGCTTATTGTGTGCCCAAGAAATTCTAGAGTTCGAACACCGAAAACACACTTACTTTGATGTATGTTCATTCCATTTTCATCCAGTCTTTTTAACACTGCTCGTACATGCTGTTCGTGTGATTGTAAATCGGGGCTGGCAATTAACAAATCGTCTATATACCCCTGTGCAAATGGCATATCTCAAAGTAGGTTATCCATGAATTTTTGAAATGTTTGTGCCGCATTTCTCAGACCGAATGGCATGCGTACAAACTCGAATAAACCAAAAGGTGTAGTGATAGCTGTTTTGGGGATATCTTCATCAGCCACCGGAATATTGTGATATGCCCTGACCAAGTCAATTTTAGTAAATATGTTCATACCATGTAAACCGTGTGTGAAATCTTGGATATGCGGTATCGGGTACCTATCTGGTACGGTTTGACGGTTGAGGGCTCTGTAACCCCCGCACGGTCGCCAGTCGCCTTCGTTTTTCTTTGGGACTACATGCAAAGGGGATGCCCATTGGCTATCAGAGGGACGGATAATACCCAGTTGTAGCATATAGTCAAATTCAGCTCTAGCGATTTTGAGCTTATCTGGTGCTAGTCTCCTGGGTCTTGTAAACACAGGTGCACCTTTGGTTTTGATAATATGACTTACTTTTAGTTTGTCTTTGGAAGGCTGTGCGTTTGGTTTAGTTAAGTTTGGGAGTTCCGCTAGTATATCTTGGAATTTTGCTGTTGTTACTGGCGGAGTTTGAATTAAGTTAAGGGATGTGATGTGACTTTCTTTGCCTTTTGTGTAATTCGAAGTTTCCTTCAGTGTTAAGCGTCGTTTCTTAGTGTCAACGAGAAACTCGTATCTCTTTAGAAAGTCCATCCCCAGTATTGCCAGATCTAAATCGGCTACAGTGAAAACCCAGGGGAATTGCCTTCTGAACCCCAAATCTAGTGCTAAAGTTTTCTGCTCAAACGTCGCAATTTTAGTTTTATTGACAGCTTGGAGTGTGATTGGGGATGTTTTTCGCCCCAGCTCAGTTTTGTTTTGAGGTGTGATACTAAGATCAGCGCCAGTATCTACCAAAAAGCACAAGCCGGAGTTCCTGTCTCTAACATAAAACAAGCGACCATTTAGGCGCCCCTCCTCAGTCGTCGCGACCTGGGGAGGGGTAACTCGTCTCCCGCATTTCTGGGATTTTGTTTGGGCCAGGCGCAGGGTTGCATGCACTTGGTTGAGTTGACACCAAACTTCCAATGATACCAACAGAACTGCCCAGATTGTCTGGACATTTGTAATCTGTTTTGTGACTTAGATCTTGGTCGTTGTGGTGATCTGCTCCTATTTCTATGAACCATTTGCATTCTAGCGACAGCCTCAGTGAGACTTTTAACACTCGCAATGAGTCCCTCTATGACTGAGTCTGTAGCGTAGTGTCGAGTTGAGCTTGACTATGAACACCGCTACAAGACTACGTGCCAATTAACCAATAAGATTCCGAAAGGCCAAAATATCAGAAGTCAGATGATTGTAGTAGTCGTATATATTTGTTGGCGATCTCGTGGTATCGAAAGAATACCGAGATCGTGCCAAAGGAGTACAAGCGTGGTTACTGAGCGTAACCGAATTCGTAAAAGTTCAAAGTCAACGGGAGAGTAAGTATAATGGCTGTCATTAGCACAGTTAAACAAACGAGCACAGTAAAACAGTCACTATATTTATTATTTATTTGAACACATAAATATTGGTACAGGGGGGCACCAAATATATATGCGCCACACAAAACAATGATAGTTTGAAGAGAAGGAGAAAAGAGAAAAAAAAAAGTAATGAACGTGGGGAATTATAAAAAAAAAGGGGGAGAGAGAGAACAATGGTGGGGGAAACGGAAGGGTACAATCAGAAGTGATCTTTCAATTAAAGAAGATATAACCACTTTTTATGAAGAAAGTAAGAGGTTACAGCACGATCGCCACTGGCTTCTATTCTTAGCCATATCTGATAACGTCTCTAGCCACTGCGTTACACCGTCTCTCGGACCCCAACCAGGGAGTCGTGAAGGACCAACAGAAGCTAGCCCTTTGCAGCTTTCTTTCATACCACGACACCATGTCATATACTGACCACCTCTCCGCTTTTTCCAACCAGTCCCAGAGTCGGCAAATAATGCACGACGAGGAATTCTCTGGGACGACATTCGTAAAACATGTCCAAGCCACCGAAGTCGGTGTTTCAAGATGGTGACACCAATTTCATTATCGTCTCTGTGACCGAACACTCGATGCCGAACCTCTGCATTACTGACATGGTGTTGCCACTGGATGCCAGCAATCCTTCGGAGACAACGATGATCGAACACAGAGAGTCGTCTAACATCCTCAACTCGGAGAGGCCAGGTTTCACAAGCATAGAGCAAAACTGCTCTCACCGTCGCGTTGTAGATCCGACCTTTTACAGCCAGACTAACATCACGAAGGCGCCAAAGATGGCCCAGATTGGCATAAGCCGCTCTGGCTTTCACTATACGTGCATTGATCTCATCACTCACACCACCACCAGCACTTATGCAGCTACCTAGATACACGAACTTCTCGACTACTTCAATCTGCTCACCATCCAGAGTGAGGACAGGATTAGAATCCTGCCAGTCTTGTAGAAGTACTTTGCACTTCGAAGGTGCAAAGCACATACCATACTTACGGACATTGATTGCCAACTGATTAAGTGCGGATTGCATAGCTTGGGCATTCTCGCACAGTAAGACAATATCATCCGCATACTCAAGGTCGAGAAGTCTTTCTCCAGGCAACAGATCCACACCACCATTACTTACATCCGTCAGAGCTGTTTCCAGAATGTCATCGATGGCAAAGTTGAAGAGGAATGGTGAGATTGGGCAACCCTGCCTAACCCCACTGCTCGAATGGAATAGTGGAGAAAGGTGGTTGTATGCCCTCACTCTGCCTGAGGTGTTTGTGTATAGGGCTTTTAGGATGTTAATAAACTTCTCAGGCACACCCTTCTTCAATAGACAATCCCAGAGAACAGTTCTGTCCAACGAATCGAAGGCAGCCCTGATATCAAGAAACACTACGATTGTTGGCCTTTGATAAGTATGGCGGTGTTCTAACACTTGGCGGAGGGTGAAGATATGATCAATACATCCTCGACCAGAACGAAACCCAGCCTGCTCTTCGCGAGTCAATCCTTCTCGGGTTCTGAACAACCTACGAAGTATGACGGAAGCCAATAGCTTGGACGCAATCGGAAGTAGGCTTATCCCCCGATAGTTGTTACAGGAACAACGTGAACCCTTTTTAAAGATAGGGACAACTATCGACTCATTCCATGACGTTGGTACACTCTCTAGTTCCCAGATCTTTGTAAACAACGTCGTCAGTCCCTTAGTCAGAAAGTCACCACCATCTTTAAAAAGAGCCGGAGGTAAGTCATCTGGGCCCGGTGATTTGTAACGTTTCAAGAGTTGGAGTTCCTTGCTGACTTCCGCCTCATTTGGTGGATCAGTCGTCACCGGCCATGGAGGGCAGGACAGTCTGACCGATGTTGCCGGAGCAGCAGGCCAGTTGAACTGCCCTTCAAAGAATTCTCCCCATCGTCCAAGACGTCGATGGATGTTAGTGATTGGCGTTCCGTCATCCTCGCAAATTGTTTCGCTCACACCAAACTTCTTGCTGCCAGTGGCTCGGATGAGTTGAAAGAGCTTCCGGTAATTACCAGATGCAGCTGCTGCTTCCAACTCACTGGCACGCTCCGACCACCAGGCTTCTCGGTCCTTATGCAAGCTTTGCCCGATTTCATTACGTAACATCCTTCGTCTGAGGTCAAACTCACGGTCACCCGGAGTAGACCGACGGGCTTCAATCAGTTGTAAGGAACCAGAAGAAACCCAGTGCTTGTAAGCGGGACGTTTCGCAAACCCACAACAGACTGTACCCGCCATTTTCATGGCGTCATGCAATTGCAACCAATGCTCATCTATACTTTTCGGTGAAATGGTAGCTAGCCTAGAAGCTAGCTCGGTTCGGTACTTACTAGCAACAGAAGTTGCAGCCAGCTTGCTAACATCAATCCTTTGGTGGCGGTCACTTCGTTGTCCACTGAAAAGTAAGGTAAGATTGGCGCAGACCAGAGCATGATCAGATTCCAGATAGGTACTCCAAAAGGAGCGGCAGTCTTGTACACAACCACGCCAGCGGTAGCTGATCGCGATGTGATCAATCTGAGTCCAGGCTTGAGATGCAGAAGGAGGACGCCAGGTGGCACATCGGCGATGACTGTGCCGAAAGTTAGTGCTAGCCAGAAACAGGTTGTGGTCTGTGCATAGTTGCAGTAGACGTTCCCCGTTATCTGTCCTGCGACCAACGAGTCCCCATCGGCCACCTAAACGACTCTCTTCTGTGCCTAGACGCCCGACCTGAGCATTCAAGTCTCCAGCTAGTACTACAATATCTGTCGAACGCACTTTCTGGAGAAGAACAGTTAGCTGATGGTAGAACTCGTCCTTGATTGCATCCGGGCTGCAATCTGTCGGGGCATAGGCGGAGATGACGAAAAGACATCGTTTCTCACGCCGATTTATTCTCACTTTGATGGAACTTTCTAATCTAACAGCACATAGCCGACTGTTAATGGGGATCCAGTCGACTAGTGCTGCCTCAGCTCTAGCGCTTAGTGCGACACCAACGCCAGCAAGACCAGACGAAGATGCCACAGGGTCCCCGGATAAACGCACATAAAACAAGCTTTTTGAAGTGACAGATGGAGAGAGAACTTGTAGTACTTCACCAGAGTCTTGAATACGGGTCTCGGATAGACAACACACATCAATATTAAGACTTTCCAAAGACATAGCCAGTCCTATCTGTTGTCCGACCTGCATAAGTATGCGAACGTTGAAGGTAGCCAGTTTGAATGGTGCACGCGGTTTCAGAAAAACTGCTTCAGTACTCATGTTCGGTAGTAACATACAATTTTCAACCAGACAGTGACTCGAGAACGTTTAGACAAAGCTGAATTTTCACCATAGGTGAGCTGCTGTCTAGGTCGAAACGCATATATAAAGTAGGAATAAGAGAGGGTGAATAAATGACGTGGTAGAGTAATAATAATAATAATACTAATAATAACAGTAATAATAATAATAATAGTACGAGTTATTTCAATGTTAATTAGATAGAAAGGCATATTTTCCATAAGCAAATTGTTCATCATAGTTTTAGTGAGTGGGCTGGGATACTGCCCGGGTGCCCAGACCGAAGCAGGTGGTTTTCTTAGGGGGCCACACCCCGAGCCTTCGATCTGAACGTCTGACCCACAAGGCAGTGGAGCATCGTGAGGAGATGCAGTCCCATGGTAGCCAGCCGGTGACCAAAAGTTGGTTCATACGCCATTTGTTCCTTCAGGATACTGGAGCCCATGTGCACCATTGGTTTGGGATCCGGTTAAAGCGCCAGACATTCGCTTTTCGTCCTCTCATTTTCGTAAACAACACCCCCGCCACGAGAAGGCAGTGAGTAGAACTTCCCTGGCAGAGGCTGTATACGCGTGGCCGTGTGAGAGTATTTCGAGAGGGAGGGCGAACCCTCCCCGCTCTCGGCCATACCAGGGCATTTGGGGGCTGCCATACCAGTCACTGGTACAATTGGTTATAATAATAATTGTTTTCATGGAACCAATCGCGTTCTGTTGACAAAAGTAGGTCACTACAGGAGCCCCCCGCTAGAAAGGGTTTACACTTTCGATAGTTAGCGGTTTATTTCGTGGGACTGATCGGCAGAATTGCGGTTGTAGGACGGAGGAAATTGGCGGAACAGGAAGTGATCGTTGATCCTCGAGTTGCCAACGAAAGTCTTTTGCGCAGAACGGTACCAGGAGAAGTGTGCTGTATTTGTTGGTCGAGTTAGCATACCACACCAGAGTGGTTTGTATCCAGAATCTGATGATTGCGTTCGTAGGGATGTGGACCAGAAAATGCTGCAGACGTAGGACGAAACCACGTTGAGCCAAGAAACCGGACGCGACCATAACAACCAAGCGTATGCCAGGCGAATTCGAGACCAGATAATCGACTGAGTGCGTTGACTAGAGCTTGGGTGGCCAAACCAGCTTTTGCCAAAGTTGACTGAAGTCGACGTTATCAAACGGGCGATGGTCGGAGGCGTGGGCTCAGGATACAGAAAAAAATCAAAAGAAGAAAAGTGTAGCATGCGTGTAGTATAGGAATAATCCTACACCGTATCCGTTATTGACTCTGCGGTTAGTCGCGAAAGCTTACGGGTAATTGTGCTCGGCGACCGGAACGTGAGACGGTAGTCTCGTTCGTGCTTCGTGAGCCTGCGATCTCATCCGAGGTCAAGGGCGGCGTGGTCTGCCGATCTGGACGTGAGACGGAAGTCTCGTCCGTAGATGGTGCAGATGACGCGTGCTGTTGACCGGGACGTGAGAACGAGGTCTCTGATGTATCTGGCGTGGGATCCGAGGTAGACGTAGAGATCCCGCTAGAAGGTTTGATAGGTCTAGCATTGAGTCTCAAGTTATCGGGTAGGGCACTGTCATCGACGTGTGCTGGTTTGAGACGATCAATGCTGACGATCTCGACGCGGCCGTGTCGATCAACCTTGAAGGTCTTTTCGTGACGAGAGATCACGTGAAAAGGGCCTTCGTAAGGCTGTTGCAAAGGTCTGCGTACCGAATCTACCCGTATGAAAACATGCGAACAGGTAGATAACTCTCGAGGGAGAGCGACCTGTCGATGTTGTATTCGAGTTGACACCGGAGACAGCGTTCGCATAAATGCAGACAGTCGATGGACGTAGTCTGATTTACCGAAATCATTACTGCTCCGTGGTGTGAAGAATTCCCCAGGCAGACGCAATGTCGTGCCGTATACAAGTTCAGCGGCGGAACATTGGATATCTGCCTTCAAACTCGTTCTGATGCCTAAGAGAACGAGCGGTAAGGTTTCGTACCAATTGTCGTTTTCGTGTGCTCGGAGAGCACTTTTAAGTTGGCGATGAAACCGTTCGACTAAACCATTCGATGCTGGATGGTAGGCGGTAGTGCGTATGCGTTCCGTACCAAGCAGCCGGGTCAGTGAGGAGAATAATGCGGACTCAAATTGTTGTCCTCGGTCAGTCGTGACAGTCGAGGGACAACCGTACAATGCTATCCATCGTTCTACGAAGCGGTGAGCAACTGTCTCCGCCGTGATAGACGTGATGGGAATAGCTTCGGTCCATCTTGTAAAACGGTCAATGCACGTGAGTATGTGATCATACCCATGCGATGGTGGCAATGGTCCTACAATGTCTATATGAACGTGATCAAAGCGAGCATCAGGCGTAGCGAACGTGCCAATGGGGGCAGCTACGTGCCTGTGCACTTTTGATCGTTGACACTGTAAGCATTGTTTTATCCACATACGAACATCTTTATTCATGGACGGCCAGACGTATCGTGCAGCGATGAGGCGTAATGTGGCTGCGATACCTGGATGAGACAATCCATGAAGGGCATCGAAGACGAGACGGCGATAAGCAGAGGGTACGATGGGTTGAGGAAGACCGGTAGACGTATCACATAGGATAGTACCTGAGCTAGTAGCTAGGGGTACTAG
>OX336420.1:4396491-4478503 GCA_946903255.1 Schistosoma spindalis
CAATCAACACCCATTCAACAGTTCTCTCATTTCATTCATCTTCACACACGTCAATGCGACACATTCACTATTCCAATAGCTCAGCATAACAATGCGAATTCTACACCACACTCTCATACACTCCAACTCCACACAGTAGATAGTCAGGCATTCGGAATACTCAACAAAATCTATCTCCACTATGCTCAATATCTCCATGCGAATGTGCGCATGCATTCAGGCACATTTCTCTAATCTCACGTATTCTCACATTTCACATTTATCAATATCGAATTTGTGCATTCACACTCAATCAACATTCTCGTTTATTACACTCATTTGAATAGAAGTAACGACCGACCGCGTCACTCAACCAAATGGTGAGTGCGAATACGTCAATTGCAAAATCTATCATCACACATTCACTGTCTACTCACAATCAGTTCACACTAATACTTCACACAATGCATTGCCAACATTCTGCAATGCATCATCTACTTTCATCAAGTCGTCCATATCCACATTCATACATGTCATCGATTCTCGCTTAATTAACTCCAACGTGAAAACAATCAACACCCATTCAACAGTTCTCTCATTTCATTCATCTTCACACACGTCAATGCGACACATTCACTATTCCAATAGCTCAGCATAACAATGCGAATTCTACACCACACTCTCATACACTCCAACTCCACACAGTAGATAGGTAGTCAGGCATTCGGAATACTCAACAAAACTCTATCTCCACTATGCTCAATATCTCCATGCGAATGTGCACATGCATTCAGGCACATTTCTCTAATCTCACGTATTCTCACATTTCACATTTATCAATATCGAATTTGTGCATTCACACTCAATCAACATTCCCGTTTATAATCCTCATTTCAATAGTAGTAATGAACGAACGCATCACCCAACCAAATGGTAAGTGCGAATACGTCAATTGCAAAATCTATCATCACACATTCACTGTCTACTCACAATCAGTTCACACTAATACTTCACACAATGCATTGCCAACATTCTGCAATGCATCATCTACTTTCATCAAGTCGTCCATATCCACATTCATACATGTCATCGATTCTCGCTTAATTAACTCCAACGTGAAAACAATCAACACCCATTCAACAGTTCTCTCATTTCATTCATCTTCACACACGTCAATGCGACACATTCACTATTCCAATAGCTCAGCATAACAATGCGAATTCTACACCACACTCTCATACACTCCAACTCCACACAGTAGATAGTCAGGCATTCGGAATACTCAACAAAACTCTATCTCCACTATGCTCAATATCTCCATGCGAATGTGCACATGCATTCAGGCACATTTCTCTAATCTCACGTATTCTCACATTTCACATTTATCAATATCGAATTTGTGCATTCACACTCAATCAACATTCCCGTTTATAATCCTCATTTCAATAGTAGTAATGAACGAACGCATCACCCAACCAAATGGTAAGTGCGAATACGTCAATTGCAAAATCTATCATCACACATTCACTGTCTACTCACAATCAGTTCACACTAATACTTCACACAATGCATTGCCAACATTCTGCAATGCATCATCTACTTTCATCAAGTCGTCCATATCCACATTCATACATGTCATCGATTCTCGCTTAATTAACTCCAACGTGAAAACAATCAACACCCATTCAACAGTTCTCTCATTTCATTCATCTTCACACACGTCAATGCGACACATTCACTATTCCAATAGCTCAGCATAACAATGCGAATTCTACACCACACTCTCATACACTCCAACTCCACACAGTAGATAGTCAGGCATTCGGAATACTCAACAAAACTCTATCTCCACTATGCTCAATATCTCCATGCGAATGTGCACATGCATTCAGGCACATTTCTCTAATCTCACGTATTCTCACATTTCACATTTATCAATATCGAATTTGTGCATTCACACTCAATCAACATTCCCGTTTATAATCCTCATTTCAATAGTAGTAATGAACGAACGCATCACCCAACCAAATGGTGAGTGCGAATACGTCAATTGCAAAATCTATCATCACACATTCACTGTCTACTCACAATCAGTTCACACTAATACTTCACACAATGCATTGCCAACATTCTGCAATGCATCATCTACTTTCATCAAGTCGTCCATATCCACATTCATACATGTCATCGATTCTCGCTTAATTAACTCCAACGTGAAAACAATCAACACCCATTCAACAGTTCTCTCATTTCATTCATCTTCACACACGTCAATGCGACACATTCACTATTCCAATAGCTCAGCATAACAATGCGAATTCTACACCACACTCTCATACACTCCAACTCCACACAGTAGATAGATAGTCAGGCATTCGGAATACTCAACAAAACTCTATCTCCACTATGCTCAATATCTCCATGCGAATGTGCACATGCATTCAGGCACATTTCTCTAATCTCACGTATTCTCACATTTCACATTTATCAATATCGAATTTGTGCATTCACACTCAATCAACATTCCCGTTTATAATCCTCATTTCAATAGTAGTAATGAACGAACGCATCACCCAACCAAATGGTAAGTGCGAATACGTCAATTGCAAAATCTATCATCACACATTCACTGTCTACTCACAATCAGTTCACACTAATACTTCACACAATGCATTGCCAACATTCTGCAATGCATCATCTACTTTCATCAAGTCGTCCATATCCACATTCATACATGTCATCGATTCTCGCTTAATTAACTCCAACGTGAAAACAATCAACACCCATTCAACAGTTCTCTCATTTCATTCATCTTCACACACGTCAATGCGACACATTCACTATTCCAATAGCTCAGCATAACAATGCGAATTCTACACCACACTCTCATACACTCCAACTCCACACATGGATTCAGGCACATTACTTTAATTTCACCTATTCTCACATTTCACATTTACCATTGTCAAATTTTTGCATTGACTGTCGATTTACGTTCTTGTTTATTTATCTCATTTTTATAGATGTATTTTCATTGGAATTAATTTTTTTTCTGTCATCATACATTTACTAACTTCTCATATTTTTTTCACAATGAAATTTGACACAATGCATTTATGACATTCCGCAATGCATCATCTACTTTCTTCAAGTCGTCCATCTCCACATTCATTCAATATTTCTGTTCTCTGTACTATTTTTTTTACTCAAAATTTTCTCTATTTGTTTTGAATTTGGCATTTTATTGCTTTTCTTTTCTTTTCTTTCTTCAAATTTCTCACTTTGTCTTATTATTTCTGTGAAATATTATTAATACCTTTTTTCATTTTAACTTACTTATGTGAGATTCCCACCTTTGCTGATCTTGTACTTGCTGTTTAACTGGGTCATATCTCTAGATTTATCCATGTCCGAACAAAGTAATCTATGAACGAATTTCGCTTCTTTTAATGTTATTTCCTTCCTGTTGACCACTGGTAGCTTTTCTTCATTTGTTTTTGGATTAGATTCTTTTGATTTGAGCTAGTCTCTCACAATAATATCTGATGTTGTTAATTGTAAACAACTACGCCAGGATTCAGTTTGGTTTTATTTTGATACTTTGGCGAAATATTCTGCTACTCAGAATATGAGTCTATCAAAGACATATCAACGAAACTTGCGTTGTTTGCTGCCGCTTTTCATTCTCTTGTTTGTTTCCGTCAGTCGGGACAGCCATGTAAGCACTGTTTAGGAAGTTGGCAGTTTTATCCGGGTCTTTACGTATTACATTAGATTCATGACCGCCTATATCTCGATGTATGCTTTTCGTTTATACGCTTCAGCAAGAACCTTCGTTTTGCATGTTTCGCGGTCGGGCGTTTAACTTGTTGCGTAACAACTCTTATTACACTGACACATTCTTCTTTGTCAGTTTTCATGTTTCCAGTCTAGCCCTCACCAAATTTCTTGCTAGAAAACGCCAGAAGGTTGATTACCTCTTGGATTAGTAATGTCTCACTCAAACAGCAAAACATACAAATTCAATGGAAGTTAGGCGTCAAGCGTATTTGTATGCTGTGGGAATTAAACGAGTACACATCTTGTGAAACCATTTATTGCACCCATCATATTTCATTCCTTCCTCCACAGAGGAAGAAACAATTTAGCTGTCTACGTTTATAAGTAAACCTGACCATTTTGAAACGATCTAAAGAAAAGAAATCAAGTAAATACACAAGATAATCACCAGTGTGAGAATCAACTAAGAAAGGAACGCCACAAGACGAATTTGAAGGAATTTCAAACCCTAACCGAAATGGTTTAACTTAAATGTTGCTTTCGAAGTATGTCTTTGATGAGAAAAATACAGAAAGTAAAGTTAACTCATATCATGCATCAAATCATCAACCTTTTACAAAACGTGCAACTGGTTTTTACGGGTACATATGATGGTGGGAATCTTAATAATGACTTTCTATCAACTGACTAGTTTCTCAAAATTCTTCCACAACCGAGCTCTAAACAAAAGAGAGAGTGTGGTGAGTAAGAACATACACCTTAAACTAAAGTTTGTGTAAAGAAGTTAATAGTAATTTTAGATCCGATAGTAGCTATTATCATTCTGTGGGCTTTTGGAAACAAACTTATTTTAAAACATTGTGTGTTAGTTATCCAACCTATATGACACATAATCTGATGTTTTTCCAGAATTTTTGGAAAGTTTCTATGAAATTTTATTTGAAGGGAATGGTTTTCAACATTTTCTCGGCTTCTGTAGATTTGTTTAATGAATTCTTCTTTCGTTTAGTCCTTGCAAATTGATTTATATCTCAACTTTGTTTTTTAGAAATGAAAACTAAATAAATAACGGTAAATTTCGCACTGAGTTTATTTATTTCACATTCTCATCAATCATGTCGCATTTAATTTGAATAATCATGATTTTTATTGTTTTCTTTTTCCGTAAATTCGAACATACCATTTAATGAATCGACGTTTTCACCTATTTTCCAAATTTTTATATGCAATGAAGATGGAAGATTTTACTGTTCATCATTACTCTCTCAGTATATATGTAGCACGATTAGGGTTGAACGTGATTTTGTTTTGTTCAGTGTCCTACAAAGGAAAAATAGGCAGTACACGTCGGAGTGTATATATAATCATCCATTTTATTTAGGTTTTAGGTATATGTTGTTTGGTGTAAATATATAATCTACTACCATAAAATTATACATTTTTATAGCTATTGCCTCAACTCCAGCCGGGACAATACACTTCAGATATCAATTTTTGTTTTTTTGATAGAGCATTTATGAATGCTTGTTCGTTTCGTATCGCCAGTGATTGTTTGTGATTAATAATAAATAATAATGAATAGCACAACTAATTTAAAGAACTCAAGCACTTTAAACAAAACTGAAATTTTTGTATTGTACTATGTATGGTACTATGTTATAACCACGGCCTTCCCAATCAATGTTGACTCACCAGAAAATGACAAAATCAACAGGGCCATCAGACAAATCAAGAGCGGCAAAGCACCAGTCGAAGACAATATTCCCGCAAAAGCACTGGCAGCTGATGTCGTGTTAACTGCAAACATCCTCCATACTTCATTCAGAAAGATTTGGAAGGATGAACAAGTACCAACAGACTGGAAAGAAGAACATCTACTCAAGATACCAAAGAAGACGAATCTCAGCAAGTGTGTGAACTACCAAGAAAAGTCTTCAACAGGGTATTGTTAAACAGAATTTAGGATTTCGTAGACGCACAAGTTTGAGACCAACATGCTGGATTCGGTAGGGATCGATCGTGTACCGATCAACTCACAACACTACTGATCATTGTGGAACAATCAATTGAATGGAATTCATCACTCCTCATCAACTTCATTGACTACGAGTAAGTATTTGATAGAGTGGATAGGACAACACTATGGAGTCCCCTTCGACTCTAAGGCGTGCCTGAAAAGATATTCAATATTATATGGAATTTTTATGATGGGTTTAACTACAAAATCGTGCACGGAGGACAGCAAAGTGGATCTGATGTAGACGAAGAGCAGCATATTTACAACTGAAGGACATCTGGAACTCAGAACTACTGTCGATCAAAACCAAGGTCTGAATTTTCAATAAAAATGTCAAGACAGTTCTACTGTATGGAGCGGAAACATGAAGCACTACGAAAGCCATCATCTGGAATTTACAAGTTTTTATTAACAGCTGTCCACGCAAAATAATTGGGATCCGACAGCCGGACACTATTAGCAGCAACCTACTGTGGAAGAGAGCAAACCAGCGGAAGAAGAAATTGGGAAGAAGTGCTGGAAGTGGATAGGATACACATTAAGTAAAGCACCCGACTGCGTTGCAGAGCAAAACCATAGAACACACTGCTCTAAGAAATGTAGACAGACATAAGAATGAACAAGAATTGCATAGAACTAGAAAGGAAGGCTCAGGTCAGAGTGTGTTTCAGAATGCTGGTCGGCGGCCTTTGCTTACTTGTGGGTAGCAGTCGAAAGCAAGTGTGTGAGTACTGTTATACGTTTCTCATGTATGATCTGATTATAAAATGATTCGGTTACTTTTATTTACAGGTAAATATATAACTGAAAGCAACAATTTGAAGGATATTGTATCAATTTACATTCAAAGGGATAAAAACTTTAATACCGTCTCGTTCATTTTAACTAAAAATTTAATGTATTCTTGATTAACATAACCTAATATAAGTAAATAACTTTCAAATGTATTTTCTCATAATACTCACACAAAAACAATATAATTACTCTGTCGCATTTTCATTGATAATAATCATTATGTCAAGGATGAATGTCTCTCAATTTTTTGTGGTATGATAAGAAAGTGATAAGTAGCAGATAGATTAAACAAAATGTTGGCAATAGAAATGGGCGAAAAAATCAAAACCGAGGGCTCAAGGTAGTCTATAAATGAAAACCAGTGTTTAAAACAAGAGTAAATGTATCGTGAGAACTAGTGGAGGTGTCAAAAACAAGAGACGAGAATGGCAGGAAGATCGTAGTAGAAGTGTAGTATGTATGTAAGTACAAGTGTGAAGGCAAATATAACATAAAAGTGCACGTTGTGCGAATTTCAGGATATACATCACACTGAAAGATAGCCATTTATTATAGAGTAACTTAGAACCGTCGATAATTAGTACCAAGCAATGAAAGTGTGTACGGTATGAGGTACATATATAAACTGAATGCCTGCATTAGTTGAAATTGGGTGTGTGTATGTGTAGAGATAAGTTGCTTAAAAGATTATTACTCAAATTACTATGGTGCTTTTGACCAAATCTTGGAAACAACTTTTTAGATAAAAATATCAACCATAAACTATGACAAACTCACCGAATCGGACGGGTAAATTCGGAAATGATATGGCTTTTCGTACCAAAATATAATCTAGAGGAAAGTATATAAAATAGTGAGTATAGTGTTTCATCATAAAATTTTATTATATGTGATCATTATAAATACTCAACTTATTAGGATCAGAATTACGAACTGAGTCAATATGTCCAATACAACAACATTTAAATCACTTAGAATTATAAAATTTACATGAATTAAAAGAGTGCAACTTGCCACAGGACAATAATTGATCAAACTTGTGCTCATTTCCGTGAACTGCGTAGCAATTCCTCAATGAATTATCTGAACTGGGTTGAGGTGACCTGATGTAGTGGAATTTTTCATATCATCATAAATCATCATACGAAATCTTCCTCCATACCGCATTTGAAATTTATGCACTTAACATGGTCTAGCAGTAATTCCTTGGAAGCTGCATAACGAAGCGGAATGGGCTTTTCCGGTAGAGCCAGAGTTTTTAATGAGCTATATGCTTCCTTTCCAATGAATGTGCGAAAATGTGCTACGATATCAACATCCTCATCATCTTCCTTAGTCATAGCCCGAATTTCGAACCTTTCAAAGTAATTCTCATAAGCATGAAAATCTGAATGTATATCCAACATTTCCACCGCAGGCTCATTCGCGACGGCAATACGATAATTAGAAGCAGTTCAATTATAGTACGAACTTAGAATCCTACGGCTGCTGATGACATTTTCAAAACCTTTACCATCACACCTTGCGGTCTCTACGAAATTTCGCACATGCCCTTGGCTTAAGAAATTCTCCACAAACTTTCCAGAGAATCATCGATGTCGTTTTCGAGGTCTCAACTCCACATATGTGTTTGTTAACGAATGCCTGATCCAGCGTCTGGGCCTTGTCTTTGGACAACTACAACAACGCAGCATCACTGTGAACGAAGTGGCTCCAATTCCAAGACTGACAACAATCAATCACTGTCTAGTAAGTTTTTGTCGACGGTTTATACCAAATCGCGCATTCGGTATGTGATCCGTAACCAACCAACTTTGTGGAAGTGCGGAGAAACATCAATTCGGACGACATCAAAAAAAGCATTCTCTACGTTTGAGGAACTGATCGTCGAAACAACGTTGCTCTTATTCCGGGACACCAAACACAAAATATTACCTCAATCGACTCATCCGAATTAGCAATCAGAAGAGCCTTGCAACAGTGGATATACAACACATTGAAACATTTGACATTCTTCCCCAGACGGTTGTGAGACAGTGAACTAGGGTTTTACACCATCGGTGAGGAATCGCCAGCGATGTTTTGTACTGTGCAGCACTTTCAACACTGTGTTTATCGACCATAGGCCTCGCACCTCTTTATGCTCATCTTCAGATAAGCACTTTTCTCAAGAGTTTTGACAAACTCCGCAGTTTACTTCAGACATTCAACACATTTCTGGATCAAAAATGTATTTGCAGACGCTTAGTCTCGTATAAATTACCTTATCAGTTTCCAAAGAATAAACATTTTCAATGTCGTTCAGCCTCAAAAAGAAGACAGCAAACGTCAGCACAAGTTATCTTCCACAAACCTGAGACCGTGTAACAAACAGGTGCGCACAGGTTAGGAAACGTTACTATGCGAAGAAAATATTACTAAGATTACTATGGTGCCTTATGACCAAATCTAGGAAACAACTTTTTGGATAAAAATACAAACCAAAAACTATGACAAACTCACTGAATCGTACGGGTAAATTCGGAAATGATATGGCTTTTCGTACCAAAATATAATCTAGAGGAAAGTATATAAAATAGTGAGTATAGTGTTTCATCATAAACTATTATATACACTTTTTATTATTAGGAATAGATCTGACGATTAGAAGTATTTGAATTATAGTACGAACTAAGAATCCCAGAAATAACAAAAATCGGATGAAGAAGTAATAGACAAGCACTGAGGGTCTATCTGGAAACATTCAACTTTGTGATTAAACTCACCATGATTTGGGATATTATCCCAGCGTGCAATGAACGTACAGTGTAACGTAGTCGGACGTGGCGAATAAAAATTACAACCAGAGCAAAATTCACAGCATAATCTAGTTGTTCAATAAAAAATACATTATGAAATGACAAATTCTATGATTACATGAACGCAGAGATGACCGTTATTACACTTAACGATACATTAGGATTACATGGATACGTTGCGGATAAATCCACCCGCACTGACCAATGTACCGTATTTGAAATTCGAAATCAAGCATTCAACAAATACGAAGGAATCATTAGTTCATTCAAACACCCATATTACTTCGTTTAGGTAAATCCATTAAGTTCATGCCTCCATAATCTCGGTAGTTGGTAATCATCCTTTCATATAGCGAACTTCTGAAATTGAATGATTATTTTGTATATGATGTGGAACACGGTTGAATTATTCATGACTATTCTGAACACCAGTTCCTAGGAATTTATTTTCGTGCCCTACATATTATTGAATAGGAATAGTAACACGGGTGACCACAAATTCAGTGAATTCGGTGTAATCCAATTTGCTGGGTTTCTGGGTAACAGTGAATTTAGTGAATTCAACCGTTGAAGTGAATATGTGAAGTTTCGAATGAAATGGTAGCTTTTGATCAGGGACACTATCGAAATCAAAGCTTAACTGCCAGATTTGAAAGACATGGGACCTTAAACTAACGCGATTTCTTAAATGACGATTGGATGCCAAAACCAGTAAACGTTTTTTGAATAATTTCGAAAAATTTTTATTAAAACTACCAATGAATTTTGACGCACTCATAAATTAGGTGCACATTGAGACAGTTGACGTTGTTGTTAAGATGCATCAATATTATATTACAAATGAAGGGTACATGTGAAATAAGTCTCAGGTCATGAAATAAAGTTGACTCAGCTAAACGTTTGTTAGCCTAGTCCAAGAAACTTTGAGGATCTGAACGGAATTTAAAATTTTTGAATAAGAGTAAGGCAAACAACAGCTACATATTACAAACGACTATCCAACCGTCTCTTTTTAAACTTCACTTGATCATCCAATCGATCTCGTTAACCTCTGACAAAGATTTCATCTACTTTACGTGTTCATGTTTTGCTGGATGTACCATTTCAGAATTAAGTCTTGTCTGACGAACGCTTCATAAGCCCTCATCAATACACACGAGTACATAACGAAATGTAAATAGGGTGAGCCGTTTTCTGACAGTAATATCATCGTCATCATTTCGCTTAATTTTTCTGAAGTATCGGTTAGAATGGTGGTGATTGATTGTCCGCTTAATCAAGCTTGTAGATAATCTGACAGGCGTTAGACGAGTCACATATTTTCCTGTCTGATAGTATGATAAGTGTATTATCAATAAATACCTATGATTTTAATGTCATTGGTTTGAAGTATAGTCAAACATTGTCATTGACAGCTTCAGTTTGTAAGTGTTGAGTACTAGCCACATATATATTTAAACGACTAACTGCAAGTATAGAAGTATAACCATGAAGATAAGCTTTGAATTCGTTGTGAAAAACTATTGATCATCTTGTAGCCAGAGTTTGAAAAATCAACCACTTGTTACGATCAGTAAGGGTCAAAGAATACAGATCGAGAGAGAAGGTGTCACGGCGAAGTCACTGGAAGATGATAAGTAGTGAGTGCTGCATGTTTGTCCGATAAGTGAACCGAAAAATAGCGAAAAGAACATAAGAAACCGAGAATATCACTCTGAACTCATGTCAATGAAAAACGCTGTCAGTACTGAGATAGTGGCGTCAATGTCGTTTTCAGTTTGCAGGAGATTCTCTCGACTGCGTAAAGTGATTATTCGCGCGAACGATAGTGTCGTCCAACCACTGATTCAACTAGACGGGTTTTAAGTCGTCGAGTACTTGAACATCCAGTTGATGTGCCGAAATCATCCGTTCGATAACAGCCACGAGGAAACAAAACTTCATAAAATAAGTTACGAAGTCGAAATAGGATAGCCTGGGTTACTTTTGCTTCTAAATAATGGGAATTTGAAATAGACGGTAGTTAGAATCTTGATCATATGCAAGGTAGTGTCGATGAAATCATTGGCTTAACACAGAATTGTAGACTAGGTTTGTGTAAGTCCAGAAGCAGGAAACCCTGAGTCCGGGTTTTGTGCTGTTTAACATTTATCAGCAAGGTATACCTGTAATCTTGAGAGAACTGATGCTCCCTAAAGGATTCGATCCCGTATCACCCACATTAACAGTCAGAGACATTACCACCGGGCTATCCGAGCTGCTACAGAATTCTTGTTGTACTGAGATATATTCACAAATGATTGCCCAGATCGTATGCAATCGATCTGCACTAAGAAGGACCTGACACACATCACATTGGTCACCACTCAGTGAACAACCAATTGTGAATTGCAGAGGGAATTTAAGCCAAATTCGTAGCATTGCCTGATGAACATTCTAAACGAGATATAAGGTTGCGGGAAATTCACAGTTCGAACTCACCGTAAACTCCTGTCATTCGTATCCTCTGTTTGACCATGGAATTCAGAAATCGGAAATTAGTCAGGCAGTGTTCAAGCAAGTAAAATATTCTAGTGGACAGTTTCTGACGGAAAATAGTTGATAGTAATTAAGTAGAAAGATGCATTCACAATGGACAAATGATCTTGTCTCGCTTATACAAGTGGATAGGTCACAAACAGATGTACGTTCGTGTTGCCTTGTGGCTATACTTAGGAGTGCTTGATATTTTGACATACATTTTACCTAGGAGCAATGAGTGTCCACAGTAATTGATCAACACAAGCGACATAGGTGACATTCCACTGGCCCTGAAAGACTTTGATCGGAAAATGTTATATTTCTGGAGCTGTCATACTAACTTATCATGTATTGATTGCATAGAGAGCGTCGGTTCATGGGACCTGCCGTTGAGCACTATTTGCAACATGATTAATTCACCAGTACCTCAATCGCCGTCAAGTGACTTAAGCGGGTTATGTGCAAGAGAATTGCGTGATAAGTTTTCAGATAACTTTGAGGATGAATTGGGACTATGTGTGAATGTTAAGGCTATTTTGTATGTAGAGCAGAAAGCTAAACCTTTGTTCCTTACAAAGCGACCGGTACATTATTCGATTACTGATGCCTTGGATGTAGGACATGAAAGAATGCATAGCTCTGGAGTTATCTCTCTTGTAAATTATTCTTCATGAGCTACACCATGAGCGGTATTCGAAGGTTGCAACTTTTTTTCACGTGGCATTATTTTTTTGTATTAGTTTTTCCCTTTAACATTTATTATCGATACATAGTTTTATCACTGACAGGGTTCTATAAACCTGACACCTCATTTTGGAACTCAATGTCATACATTAAATTCGCTAGATTTCACTCTGTCTATCTCTCTTCACCCATTAACGTTAATATATTTGCTCTTAACTAATAATGGATCTGATCCTGCCATAGAACTGCACGCGTCTAATAAGTAAAAATGTAACTGTTGCTGTTCACTTAATTAAACTTTATAATTACAGTACTTCCAATAATGTCCAGGCCATCTAAAAAGTATACAGTCTCTCCTGATGCCTATAGCACTTGCAAAAGATCTAGATCAGTCCACCCAGACATATACTCCCTCCCCCAATAAAGTATGCACAAGGTAGCCAATCGGTAGACACCTGCAAAAGGTCTGTGTGTAACCATATCGACCTTATAAACTTTGATACAAATTCCAATAATCTCACCACTGGTAGATCTGAAAGCAAACTCAACAGTGCCCCAGCGGCTTTGATAAAAAGCTTAAAAGTAATCCCCTCAGAAATTACCCTAAAAGCTACAGACGCCCGGACATCGCTGTACAAAATAATATTAAACTCTCTGTAAAAACCCACCAGTACTCCAGCACTCCTAACCCAAAACACGCACCTTTCATAGCAGTAGAATGCCCTACAACAAGCATAGTCAACAGACAGTACCCACTCATCCTATCGTGACACGACACGCGACAAGAATCACACCTACACGTGATACCCGTCAGCCATATCGTGTGAACCTTGCAAGCTCTATGAACCAGTACACAACTTCACACAACACGAACACCTCGCTTAACAACAATATCAGACAATCCTTCATTCCAAGCCACTTTATACAGCTCTTCAATCTCCCCAATTCGAAATATACGCCATCTCATATTTTTAATCTCTCTCCCCATCAACAGTGCTGCTTTGAGGTCTCCAAATGTTGAGGGCGACAATCCCACTATTCTGAGACGATTTATATACTCCGATTTAATGGGAAGTGGAACATCTTTCTCAACGTCGACATCTGTCTCTTGTCTTAAAAGCTCTATGACTGAACCTCTTGATCACTCCCCGAATACACTACCTAACCATCCAACTCTACCTTTCACTCTTAAACATACTTCTTCCACCAAACTAACCTCCGACTACCTTTCTCGCATTAATCCTATTGGTACTAACCTAATAGCTCATCAATATGGAGTCAACACTCCCAATTCTTCCTTTTCCCATGGCAAAACAGACAATCCACTGGGTTTACATCATACCATTCAACTAGACAAACACTCACCGTACCTGACATTTATGTTAATCAACGCTCGATCTGTACAATGTGAGGAGATTCATTGTTGGGGACATTAGATCCCCAAAACACATATCTTGTAATATTATCCTTGTTGAGCTTGTATACTGATGTATGCTTGGGCATTTCTCACCACCCACGCACATTTTCGATTGACGAACTTATCGAATAAATGTTTAAATATTTCAATGGCAGTCGATTGACGAAATTATCGATTGAATAGGCAAAGATGGATAGTGGCTAGCAGTGGACTCAAGGATGTACCTGCTGACGAGTCACAAATAGGACGAAACGCGCGTCCTTGATTCCACTGCTGGCCACTATCCATTTTTGCTTATACTGCTTGTAATTTAAGGCAATATCGAGGCAATACGCACATTATGCACATATGCCGATAAGAGACTGATCGATTGCAGTCCTAAACATCAATGGGGAGATTCAAGTAAAACAATATCAAGTGAATTATCGATTAAATGTTTAAAAACGTCCATGACAATATCGATTATATATTTTTGTATAAATACGCTTGATCTTTTTGCCTGATTGACCTGGTATTTTCTGGTTGCATGTAGAATACACTTTCTACGTTGTAAAAAGACTTCTTGACCGAGTTAGCTGAGTCGGGGACAACGGACCAGAATAGCCTATCGATTCTGTGAATCCTTGATTCTTCGTTCCGTTCCGACTAAGACGAATCAGTAGTGGCAGTCAAGCGTAACGAACTTAAACTACTTTTAAACAACCCTCACTTGTTTTCATAACGGTGTAGCGGTAAACAATTCCCCAAAATCAAATAGGTCTGCAAGTTTTCGACATTGGATGCTGACCACAGTTTTAGTGGACTCATCTAGCTGAAGGCGCTCGATCAAGCATCCGCACCATATCACGTGTGGGAACGCCGTGCTCAACATCTGCCGCAATCGCTAGCCAGATTAGTGCAAACGATCCTCGATATATTGATAGCTTGTCAAATATATCTTCGATCTCCTCACTTCTGTCTTTTGATTTTACTTGATGGGTGCGCTTCGTATTAGGTGTTACCGGTTAAAGCGTTGTCAAAATCCGAATACCTGTGGCATCTTCATTGGTGAACCCGACGTGATCTGGTACACCATATTGTAAACTGTGAGTCTGTTCCTTTTTGTGATTTTATATATCATTTTCTCATTTTAACTTTTTTTAAAATTGTGATATTTTTTCCCCGTGTTTTTGGGTTTATATATATATTTCCCACTCGTTCACCTTTCGTACTTGGTATATTACTATGACTGAACAGACCCCTAAAGTATTAAAGTTAAAAACTGTGTCCCCACCCTCTTTCCAACTTATGCCTTTCTGGCCAGACAACATCGAAGCCTGGTTTTGATACGCAGAAGCCGACTTCTTCGAGCACGGTGTGAACGATGCGCGTGCACAATTCCTCGCAATAGTCAAGGCACTACCGCGCGAATTTAACAGGTACGTAACACCTAGCATGTTTACTAGTGATGTTTCTGATCCATACCAAACCCTGAAACATGCCATCCTTAAACGCGGAGATCTAACCGATCGACAAAGTTTAGACCAACTCCTCAACAACATCGACCTGCAACACGGTTCTGCCACAGACATGTTGGAAAGAATGCGAGAAGTCAATGACCAAAGAACCTTCGATGACGGCCTATTCAAGCAACTTTTCTTATCCAAACTTCCTCAACAGGTGCAAGCTGTCTTGCTCTTGTTCCAAAACAACGCCATAAACGAGCCAACTGCATCTGCCGACCGCATTCTCGAAATCACTAGATCTTCTAACGCCGAGGTTTTTTCAGTCAAAGAAAAGCCTCAAACGACCCATAATGACATAACACAGTTATGTCATACACTTACGCGTTATCTCAAACTCGGTAACGACCGCAAACGATCACTTACTCCGCGGAGAAGCACATCACGTAGGCGATCCGTATCTAGAACTCGAGAGATGGATAATCCTGATTGGTGCTGGTACCATAATGAGTACGGAAAGTCCGCCAGAAATAGCAAGAAACCCTGCAATTTTCCCAACGCGAAATCGGTCGACTCGAAGAACGTTTCGGGAAACTTTCAAGCCGGCACGCGTTAACGGCGACCGTAGCCGGCGAACATAGCCATCTTTTATATGTCACTGATGTGATAACGAGAGTTCGCTACCTCGTAGATACTGGCGCAGAGGTTAGCGTTCTCCCAGCGAATTCCGACGACAGGCTACACGAGCCTGTTTTAAATCTACAGGCGGCAGACGGAAAGCCTATCGCTACTTATGGCCAAAGGTATGTTTATCTTAACGTGGGTTTACGCAAACCCATTCACTGGATTTTTGTTGTTGCAGATGTTTCTATGCCGATCATAGGTATGGACCTTCTACAACACCACAACTTAATTATCGATACGCGCAAACGGAGGTTAGTAGACGGAAACACCAATTTATCTGTTTGCCTGACTTCTTTTTCTGGTTGCAGGTTATCTCCAGTCACTATTAAGCACACTAAAGACCCCTTCTACCAACCACTTCTCGAGAAATATTCTGGCATTTACCAATCGCAATTGAAATTGTAGTGTGTAACCAGCAATGTTGCACATCACATCACGACTACAGGACCACCTGTCTTCTCGAAAGCACGCCGACTGGCCCCCGAAAAGTTAAGGTTGGCGAAAAACGAATTCGACCATATGATAAACTTAGGGATCATACGACCGTCAAATAGCCCATGGGCATCTTCGTTGCACATGGTCCTTAAAAAGGACAGCAACGATTGCCGTCCAACTGGTGACTATCGGAGATTGAATGCAAAAACCGTTCCCGATCGTTACCCGTTGCCCCACATTCACGATTTGACAGCTACCTTGAAAGGTGCAACTGTCTTTTCAAAAATTGACTTGGCAAAAGCTTATAACCAAATTCCTATGGCCACTGAAGACATTCCAAAAACCGATATTATAACGCCCTTCGGACTCTATGAATTTTTGCGAATGCCTTTCGGTCTGAGAAACACGGCACAGACTTTCCAAAGGTTCATAGATGACGTTTTTCGAGGTCTCAACTTCGTACATGCATACGTTGATGACTGTCTAATAGCAAGTCCGGATAGAGAATCACATCTCCAGCATCTGGACATTGTTTTCGACCGACTACAAAAACATGGGATTACCGTAAACATTCAGAAATGCCAAATCGGAACCGAATCCTTAGACTTCTTAGGACACACTATAGATGCGCATGGCATTCGACCCCTTAAAACGAAAGTGGCGGCCATTCTGGATTACCCAGAACCGACCACCATCAAGCAATTGCGCACGTTTAACGGTCTGGTAAGTTTTTATAGACGATTCATACCGAAATGCGCGTTACTTATGAAACCCCTTACCGACCAACTTCGTGGAAATGCGAAATCCATTAATCTAGATGACACTACCCGAAAAGCATTCTCCGCGGTTAAGGAACATATCGCCCGAGCAGCAATGCCTGCTCATCAGGTTTCTAAAGCGCCCATTAGCATCGCAGTAGACGCATCCGACTCAGCAATCGGAGCAGTCTTACAACAATGGGTTAATCACTCCTGGCAACCCTTGGCATTTTTCTCTAGACGGTTGCTAGACACTGAATCGAGGTACAGCACATTCGGTAGGGAACTCCTAGCAATGTATTGTGCTGTCCGGCATTTTCAACACTATATCGAAGGCCGTGAATTTATCATTTTTACCGACCATAAACCACTTACTTTCTCCTTAAGCTCTTCTTCGTACAAGTACTCACCACGTGAGTCTCGACAACTGGACTACATTTCGCAGTTTACTTCAGATATTCGACACATTTCTGGAGCAAACAATGTAGTTGCAGACGCCTTGTCTCGTATAAATTCCTTGAACAGTTGCCAAGGAATCGACCTTTTAAAACTCGCCCAACTTCAAAAAGAAGACAGTGATCTTCAGCACGAGTTGGCCTCAACAACACTTAAACTGCGCATTAAACAGATGGGAACAGGTAAGGAAACCTTACTTTGTGACACATCTACAGGTAGGGACCGCACAATCGTGCCGAAACAATTGCGACGGAACGTCTTCGATACGTTGCACAAACTTTCTCATCCAGGTGTTCGTTTAACCATCAAGCTTATAGCAGAACGGTTTTGCTGGCCTGGCATGAATAAAGACGTGAGGAAGTGGGCACGCTCCTGTGTAAGCTGCCAGAAATCTAAGGTTATCAGGCATAACAAATGTCCCTTAGGCTCGTTTAAAACTCACGATGCTCGCTTCGACCATGTTCATTTGGATTTGGTAGGACCTTTACCAGCTTCAAATGGATATTCTTATCTTTTAACATGCGTAGACTGTTTTACTCGATGGCCAGAGGCAGTACCCATCAAAGATATTACTGCTGAAACTGTGGCCCGCGCCTTCGTCGAGAGGTGGGTGGCAAACTTCGGCTGCCCAACAACCATTATTACAGATCGTGGACGTCAGTTTGAATCTGAACTGTTCCGTTGTCTGACCATGAAACTAGGAATCACTCGCTTTCGAACGACGGCCTACAACCCACAAGCAAACGGGTTAGTAGAACGTTTTTACCGACAACTAAAAGCGTCACTATCAGCCTCAAACATTTCTCAGTGGACTGACGCTCTTCCACTCGTCTTACTAGGCATACGCAATGCAGTGAAATCTGACATTGGATACACTGCATCTCAACTCGTTTATGGTACGACCCTTCGACTTCCAGGAGAGTTCGTGGACCCTTCATCCTCTTCGATGGACATGGATCTAACCTCCTACGCGAACAGGCTTACAAACGCAATGCGTTCAGTTAAACCTGTTTCCACTCGACCACAATCAACTGATGTTTTCGTTCAACCTGACTTACTACATAGTACACACGTTTTCGTGCGTCGAGACTCGCATCGACGACCTCTCGAATCAACATATGAAGGACCTTTCAAAGTTCTTCAACGCGAATCTAAGTTCTATATAATCGATAAGAACGAACCAACGAAAGCATCAGTATCGATCGCCTCAAAGCAGCGTATATAGAAGGAAATGCTATTCACGTCGATTTTGCTTCAATACAAGCGCACGACACAACTCCTGCACTTATAACACCTCAATCGACAGCAAACCCACTCGTTGATACTTCGACAGTATCCGAAAATAAACACAAAACAGCGCGTTCTGGAAGAAGAATAAGATTTCCAGAACACTTGAACGATTACTGCACGTAAGACACAAGATAACATTTTATATCCTCTCGATTTTCCCTGGTACTATATATAATTTTTTTAAAAAAAACCCGAATTTAATATGCTTATATATTTTTATTATTTTTTTTATTTAAAAAAAGAAAAAACAATAAAATAACGATATTAAAAAAATCCTTTTTTACGCTATTACGTGAGCATGAGTTTGTTTTCCTTTTTCTTCGCCCGTTTTGTGTTTTCACACGCGTACGAGTGTATTCCGACATGCACTTACATATTTTTCTTTTCTTTTCCAGGACGACTGGAAAAGACGATGAAAAGAACGATGAAGTTACGATAAACGAAAATCTGCATTGTACCTTTTTTTACTATATTGTACATCATGGTCCATTATAGTAAGGAAAGACGACCAGACGCTGCTAAACCTAGCAAGCTATCAGAAGAGTGTTTACCAACGAAAAACTCGTTAGGTTTAAACATCTGGCTGGCCACGTCTTAGGTTCATCACTACCCCACTAGGAGGGGAGTGATCTGTAGCGTTAAATAATTCCTCAAAATCAAATAGGTCTGCAAGTTTTCGACATTGGATGCTGACCACAGTTTTAGTGGACTCATCTAGCTGAAGGCGCTCGATCAAGCATCCGCACCATATCACGTGTGGGAACGCCGTGCTCAACATCTGCCGCAATCGCTAGCCAGATTAGTGCAAACGATCCTCGATATATTGATAGCTTGTCAAATATATCTTCGATCTCCTCACTTCTGTCTTTTGATTTTACTTGATGGGTGCGCTTCGTATTAGGTGTTACCGGTTAAAGCGTTGTCAAACTCCGAATACCTGTAGCATCTTCAACGGAAAGCTGGCTGTCCTCCGATACCACAGACTCATATCTACAAGTGGTCACCTATGAGCTCTTCCACTGTGATCGAGTCACCAAGAAGGGTGGAGGTTGTCTTGTTTATGTATCAAAAAATGTACAAGCGAGAATCTGTAACGACCATGTCCTCAGCAAACCTCCTGATTCGATATGGCTCACTGTGCACACTCATGAATGTAAAATACTAATCGGATGAATGTATGAAGCTCCTAACATTTCTAGCTCAACTGACATAATTATAAGTGAGTCATTTGCTCAGGCTGCCTTGCTTGACTTCACTTACAAAATTGTATGTGGTGATTTCAACCTTCCCACAATCAACTGGACGACACACTCTGGCCCATTGTGCTTTGAAAACATTCTTGGGTCCTTAGACATTCAAGGTTGGCAACAACATGTACACCTGCCTACACGAAGTCACAACATTCTTAACTTGATATTTTGACACAATATCACACCAATATCAATTGTAGCTGGCGAAAAGTTTCAAAACAGCGATCATAAAATAGTCCTCTGCACCCTTCCAATTCTTGTCATGTGCATCAAACTAAAGACATTAGATACGCGTTTCCAATATAGAGACTATACAAACGCTGACTGGGGAAACTTTCAATTTCTAATAAAGCACTCTGACCGGAGCAGTTTCTTTACCGGGGATAACCTCACAGAAACCTGGAAATTTCTTTCAAAATAATTACTCCTCATATGAACTGAAAGACTAGGTCTGAACTGCGAAAACTGGAAAGGACGTACTATATATCAAAGGACTTCAGTGCCCTGCACCAGATATACGCTGTACCTGACGGAGTACAAAGTCAACACGACAAACATAAACAAACAGAGGAACGGACTGCTCTCACTGCTGCCTAAAGCTTAAACCTTATGTCATCTCCTCGCAAAACGCATAATAAAGAACGCAGATCACAACATTCACTCCCTACTGCACGATGGAGTGACGTATAATGACCAAACCATCATATGTGAACTATTAAGTGAATGGTTTTCCCACAATGGGAATACATCTCATACCACAGGTGTCAACACAAAGTGCACCTGCAAGAATTATCTTAGCACCAAAAACTTTGACATTAAGAATGTACATACCGCCATTAAAACCCCTAAGTCAAGTGCGAGTTCTGGTGCCGATGACATCACTTCAATCCTTTGTAAAATGTCAGAACCGGACATACAGACGCTATTACTCAAAATATACACATTATCTTTAGAGACAGGTATATACACGAAAACCTGGAAGACAACGTATACTTTTCCCAAACAGAAATCAGGACAGAGAAACCTGATCGAAAACTACAGACCCATAAATATCACTCCAGTTATATCACGCATAATAGAAAGTGATACAAAATCAAGTATCTGATCACCTACTTAAGGACGATCTAATTGACCCGTCACAACATGGCTTAACTAGAACAAGGTCCTGAAGTACATATCTAACAGATTTCTTTAACGAGGTTACTCGCATGCGTGACCAGAAGAAACTAGTGGTTATACCATATTTTGACATTAAGAAAGCCTTTATTAAAGTACCTTATAATCTTCTAACTTACAGACTTAAGTTGATTGCAATTAAAAACCCCCTTTTGCAATGGATCAAGTCTTTTCTTATGAACAGATACCAAATAACCAAGATTAACTCTGCAACATCAACAAACCTGGAAACGGACTGAAACTCTCATTCAATGTTTACCATGGGAAACTTATTTTACCACAAATAGTGTTGACATTGTGATTTCCAATATATACCACAACCTGATATACTGCCTTGACTGCACTGTACTAGTTATTGGCCATGTAGCTTATAATGCTAATAGGGGCCAGAATACTTTTAAGAGAAAGCTGAGGAGATTAAAACGCCGCTACTCTGAGCACAATGACGTGTATGCTCTTTAGAACATACTTAACTTAATCGACAGAAATGCTTCATCTAAACGCAAGTATTTTATGAATATAGAAAATAAAGTTCTAGGTAATAAAAGCCCAGAATTATCAATACGTCGGTTTTTTAAATCCCGTGTGAAGTCGAATTCTCTTTTCATGACTAAATTCCTCGTAGTTAACGGAAGCATTGTTGACGACCCTGATATTATTTGCGAAGTTCTCGCAATGCTACAAAACTGGAACTGAAAGCTCTATCAATGCATTTCCAATGCTGATATCCAGACACCTATCGAAAATTAATTTCATACCCTCCTACATCAAACAGGCCACAGCCGCCCTGGAAAAGTCTTATGATTGTGGACCTGACGGGATCCCTCCATCATTTGTGAAATATGGGAGTAGAAAATTCCCACTATTTTGTTCGAATTTTTTCAACCTATCTACGGAATATGGGACCTATCCATCTGTATGGTAAACATCACTTATCACCCCTAGATTCAAAACAGGATCATGTTGTGACATTGTTAATTATAGGCCAATTACCGTTGATCAATCAGTGATAATTCTTTACTTCAATTTTAGTAAGACTTTTGACAGTATCTCACACAAACTTCTTCTTCCAAAACTCTTTTCAGTTGGCATACAGAATCCCCTTTTATCTTGACTCAAGTGTTTTTTCGGAGAACGTAGCTAAAGCGTTCGCTTCGGATCTTGCTACTCTAAACCTGCGAATGTAAACTTCCCACAATGCCCCCAAATGCCCTGATATGGCCGAGAGTGGGGTGGGTTCGCCCTCCCTCTCGAAATACTCTCACACGGCCACGCGTATGCAGCCTCTGCCAGCGAAGTCTTTCTCACTGCCTTCTCGTGGCGGGGTTGTTGTTTTTTAGAAGAACGTAGCCAAAGCGTTCGCTTCGGATCTTGCTACTCTAAACCTGCGAATGTAACCAGTGTGGTTATACAAGGAAGTGTGATTGGTCCATCACTCCTTCTCCTTTTTATCAATGATGTGTGTTTCCTCTTTCAGTATGGTAAACCTTTCCTTTTTGCTGATGACCTAAAAGCAGTTTGTTCACTCTCTTCTCCCACCAAAGAAAGCTATATTTCAGCGGTAATCCAAGAAGAAGCAACCAAGTTATACGAATGGACTGTTTCGTGAAATTTGCCACTTAATGTTGACAAAAGTGCATCTATTCACATTGGCCGCTGCCTTAACTTAAATCTGACTATACACAAACATACACTGAAACCTCTCAACACTGTTCGTGACTTGGGTTTAAGATATAGCAACAGTCTGAACTTTTCTGAGCACAACGCATCTCAAATATCCAAAGCTAGAAAGCTCAACGGATTCATAATTATAAACTTCAATAATATCGAATCGAGATTATTATTATACAGAAAATATATCTTACCCATTCTTGAATATGGTATTATAGTTTACAGTAATTGCAGGCATAGTGACCTGACTAAAATTGAAGGTGTTCAAAGAGGGTTCACCAAAGCTGTTCTGGGGTACTCTGACAACAAAGACTATCACCGACAATGTCGACAACTCAAATTAGAAGCTATCTGGATCAAATCTTGTCTTTATTTACCGGCTTATTAACGGTATTTCCTACTCCTCCGTATCCACCCCTTCATACTCTATGACATCCCACAATCTACGCAATAAGGGAAATCATCCTAGGGACTCCAAGAACCCACACAAGCTTACGCCAGAACTTTTTCATTATTCGTTACTCAACCATGTGGAACAGAATGCCAGTGAACCTCCGTTGCAGTGAAACAACAACCCGGTTCAGAAGTCTCCTTGATGATTTTCTTTCCGAAAGTGGATTGTGTCACCTGTTGAATATCAATGTATTTAATAAAGATTTATACAAACAAGGTCTGTCACCCAAGAAATTGACTGAAAAGCAAAATGTAAGCCTTGAAACTTTTCACGTCTATTTTATTTCTATTCATCTTAATATATGAAGTCCGCTTATGTTCGTATCTAGAATTATTACTGTTAATAATATTATTAGATATTCTTTTTATCTCTTCTTATTCCTCTAAACATATTTAATTCCTGATTGTCCTTTGCAATTAATTGTGACTTTCATAGCATCACTCTTAATTATTATTGCACAGATGTTTATATTAATATCCGGTTTCATTCTGTATATTATTACATAAATCTGCATGTATTTAAGCAAGTGCACTAAAGGGTTTATTTTATTTTCTACATTGTTAGTTTGCTTCAGAGGTCGATATTCATTACACAATTATTATTAGTAACATTTTTTAACCCTTTCACTAGTTGTCCACTTCTTTTCTCTCTCCTTTTTCCTTCTAAATAAATATTATTCTTAAGTTTACGAAGTTTGTTATTAAAACAATAACTTCTGTCACATTTCAATTAACTTCTCAGACTCATTTTATCTTCACGATGCATATATGTCTCATGCGGATTGATATTTCATTATTCTCCTCACTAAATTGAAACTTGAATAGCATCACTTCAAACTATGACTACACAAACATTTATTCTAGCGTCATATCTTACTGCAACGGCAAGTTATTTTTCTTTAATAATTTTCTATTTTATTTTTGTTACTAATTTGACGACACATACATAATTGTTTATTCTTGTTCTGTGTTCATAAACGCGCCTACAAAACTTTTCGCGTATTTCACGTTTCCTTTATTTCTATTCCCTTATTTTGTTTCTTTACTTCTTTAAACTCAACTCAATATTCTTCTCAATTACACAGAACCTGATTTATTTATAACAGCTCACATGCTATTGTGTTTGTTCATATTTAATTCAGTTAAGTCATTTTATTAACCTATTAATGAACTGAGTCATCCGTACAACAATTTATCTATATCATTGTATTCTTATGACTGTTGCGAATGTATGGTCATGTATGCTCGGCAAGCCTTACTGCCTACACATTTATTCACGCTACTAGCTTTACTATTAACCGCTTAATTGACTTGATGATTCATTCATTTCGCTATGTATATATATATGTTCATATTATTCATTACTCGCTCGCTCGTTCACTCACTTGCTTGATCGCTCGCTCTCGCTCTTGCTCTCTCTCGCCCAGTTGCTTGCCTGTTTGCCTTTTGGCACAACTATTCCATGCTTGCTTAACGCATATGTAATTTTGAATATATGAGTGTGGTCCCATAATAAACGTTATTAACACTTCGTATTCGCCTTCTGATTAATATACCGTTGGAGCGTTATTAAGTGACGGTTACCGAGACGAACTGTATACGGAGTTTAAGGAATATATCGAACAACGACCACCACAGAATTGGTGATCCCAACGTGAGAGCAAGAATCAATCTTCGACGACGCAATCCAACTCCGAAAATCCAACGCACACTATTTCAATTCGAACTAGCATTTGGATTATAATCATCACTGTGAATCTATTATGTCACCATTTTATTTATACGTACATTATCTGACAAACATTATTTAACATAACGATAATATTCATAATAAACAAACATATTTTACAAACAATTGATATTTTGGTGCAATTTAGTAAGTTCGTTCCTTGTTATTAATTGTACCATTTTTTTATTATTATTGTTTTTATCGATTTACTTCTCTCCGTGGCATCCACATTATACACGTATACTTTTTGATCTTTATAATCATGTCTTTAAATAACGACACAATAGACCTTTCACAAATTTCGTCCGTGAGGTCCATGAATGTAGCTATTCCTCCTTTTAAGATCACAGATTCTGAGCTCTAGTTTATTAGACTTGAACATTACTTTGTTGCTAATCGTGTTCATTTACAGCGAGATGAATTCGGCCATGAGAGCTCACTACTTCCGGATGAAGTAGCCGACCATTTACGAGAGGTTTTAACTAATCCAGACATCGAAAAGTCATACAACGCACTTAAACAGGCTGTAGTTAAAGCCGTCTCATTAGGTGACCGACAAGCCGTCGAAAAGCTTCTCAATCAAGTGCAGGTTTGAGATAGGACTACGTCGCAGCTAAAAAATTATATGAGAAGCATAATCGGAGACAGAAAAGTAGATAAAAACATATTTTATCAGTTGTGGCTACGACGACTCCCAGCGAACGTTCAGCAGATACTCGCGGTTGAGGACAGCGATGTCGACATAGACATCATTGCTAATACAGCCGAGATCATTTGCGAGAGAATGAAACAAACGAGCCCACAAAGAAATAATAACACAATAGATGAACGAATCGACGCATTACAAAAGGAGATTAACGTTTTATGCCACAAGCTGACGAATTTAAATCACAGCGATATACAAAGAAAATGGTCGCGAAGTAGATCAAAAGATAGAAGTAGGTCATGTTCCAAGAGACGCTCAGCTCATACAATATGTTGGTACTGTCAAACTGTTGGCGACAAAGCTCGAAACTGTCGACCACCATGTAAATTCAAACGATCACACCGATTGTCGGTAAACGCCGCGACAACTATAACAGCTCCTAGAAACAGTTGATTATTTTACGTTCAGGACAGAGTAACAAACGCTCAGTTCTTAGTGGATACGGAATCAGAAGTAAGCGTCGTGCTTCCAGTGAGTAATGAAACATGAAATATTAATACAGCGCTAACGCTTAAGGCCGCAAATAAATCCGATATAAAAACATATGGCAAGCGTAAAGTAACCTTGAATTTCGGTCGTAGTACTTCATTCCGCTGGGGATTGGTTATCACAGATGTATCCGCATTTATAATTGGTATTGATTTTCTAAAGAATTTCGACTTACTAGTGGATACCCGACGAAACCGGCTCGTGAACCGTGACCATTCAGTAGTGATAAGAGGAGTGACAACCGATTACGTATCCATGAATTTAGTAGTGTCAAAAGACAAAAGCGAGCCATATAGAGCGCTTCTAAATGAGTACACTGATTGACGAGGGCATCATACGATAACAGAGATCTTGAACACACTGTACAGCATCATATTATAACGAAAGGTCCAACGACTAGCGCAAGACCACGTAGGCTAGACCCAAGAAGGTTGAAGATTGCGAAACGAGAGTTCAAAAAATTGATGAGGCTTGGTATCGTAAGACTATCCAATAGTCCATGGGCATCCCCGTTGCATATGGTTTCCAAGAAAAACGGATAAATCAGGCCATGCGGAGACTATTATTATTACTATCTTTTTTAAAATATGACTAATATAATGCTAACCTTATTGCAACTTGTGTATTAATGCATTTTTGAAGAAACTCGAAGTGGTTTCTTCACAACACTTATGTACCCACAAGATGTTTGTGAATAATAATAATAATAATAAATAATAATAATAGTACACCTCGATCAATAACAAATGGTGTTGTGAAGGGCAGTATGTTAGGATCTTTGCTTTTTATAGAATACCTCAACAATATATGCAATGCTTTAGCACAGGTAAGACATACTTCTACGCTGATGACTTAAAAGTCATCTATATAACCGACATTTACGTAGTACTATGTAAACAATCCAACATGAGCTCAACTTGGTAAACAAATGATGCAAACACTGAAGGTTGGAGCGATAATTTCAATCCACCCATGTTTATGGGGCAGAACGTTTTGCATGTATCAGGCTCTTTATGACTGAGAATAAGCCAATCAATCTGTGATATAGATTGTCTTTCTACGCTCACCACTCAGACTCATGTTTCCAATTTTATACTGAATTGGCTATTCTATTAAGACAACCTATAACATGCTAACTCAGACTTTTACACCAGAATTGTGTGATTAGCACCGTATAGACAAAAAAGAAAAAAGTTTTGTGAGTTGTACAATGTTTTATTTTTCCTACCCTGAAAATTTTACAATTTAATACCCTTTCATATCCTTCAATTTGCTATTAGTCCTTGCCATCTCTTAAGCACATATAGTTTGACCAGTTTATTAAAGCTTATACTATTATTTATCTTCATAGCAGTGTCATATATCTAACCCTAATACAAATGCTTTAGCCATCTGATTTGCTTGCAACATGGAACTAGTAGAGACAGTGTATTCCAGCTATGGGCTTTGATTAAAGCAGTGTTCATACCAACCACAAACCTAAGAGAGCCTAACATCACAAGAGGAGGGAGGGTGGCGTTACCGACCAGCAAACATGATGGCAATAAGATAACTTCAATCCGCCTATGTCTGTACGACAGAACATTTCGTTTAATTGCGGATCCTTATGGTCTGGTGGAATGTAACGAACTAATGGTATTTATGCTGATTTATTATGTAAAACACCTCATTAAATCGTGTTTAAAACGCTTAATCGGTTTTAATTCCCATTGAGTAATTCTACTGCAAGCAAACTAGACGATTCGTTAAAAAAAAGCCTACTCAAGACTCCATAAAATCTATTTAAAAAATAGTGAGCTCGAATAGCTTCGACAAAAAAAGACAGATATTTGTGTATCGAAATACTGTTTTAGCACTATATTTTATAACTACACACAGTTCCGTACTTTCAGTTTCTTTCTGAAACACCTTCATTTATACATTTCTTTATCTACTCATCCCTTGTTTACACTAATTTTCTCTAACATATTAGAATGCTTTTGCTTAATAAATACTTTAATAAGAGAATCAGATCCAGTAGTTATACCTTAACTATTCCTTCAAGAACATTGTCTGCACTGCTTCTCGTCGACAAGAATTTTAACATGGCTTTTTTCGTTCTTTATTAATTAAGTTGTATATATACAGGTATACTTGAGACTAAACCACAACTGTTTTATATGAAAACATAACTAAAGGCAAAGAAAAATCAAAAATAAAATCAGCCACTACCGGATTAATGTGTACGAACTTACCTTGTCTGGATGGGCCTGGATAGATAACGCCTTTCGCACAGAAAGAACTTTGAACAGAAAAGGTGAGGCATTACCAAATTTTTCAGACACTGTCGAACCTACGCAGTGTGGATTTCTCGAAATATGGGCGTCAAGAGATATTGAAGGACTATCCGTCATGAAAGACGGTCCAGAAACACGAGTCCCCATCCATAGCTATGTAGAAATTTGAACTAGAACGACATCAATTACCTCTGCATTCGGCATCAAGTTATCTAATTCTTGAGTTTGACTCCACAGCTTGTAGACCTCACTGTTTAGTCCAACTTTATTCCAATCATACACTTGAAAAGCACATTTTAAATGAAACATAACTAGTAAATATCCCTATCAGTCTCAAGAAGGACCTAAGTGACTTTGACTTGAACTCTAACATATTTACTATCCAAAACCCTTCAAATGGTTCTGGAAGGAATAGAAGAGGCTTTTGCTTAACGGGCTTTCTTATGTAATAGCATTGGATAACCGATTCTAACAGGTAGGAACCTAGGTATATTTAACGGAAAAAGAAAACGTAATATTAAACTATGCCGAGATGCTGTCCTAAGCCCTTGAGAATATGTCAAGCTTTCTCTTAAAGAACTTCTACGAAGTCACTTGGACTACCGCAGCCTGAAGGGAATCTCAGAACTCGACTTCGGGTAAATAGAATAGGGTGAAGCGGTAAATAAATCCTAAAAATCAATAGCTCTGTACGTCTTCGACTTTTGATAGTGACTGCATTAGTTTCAATGGACTCACCTTGCTGAGGGCACTCGGTCACGCATCCGAACCAGATCATGAGTGAGTACGCCGTGTTTCACTTCTCCTACAACCACTAACCAGCTTAGATTATTCATTTCTCGATATACGGATATTCCGTCAAATATATCTTCGAACCTCTTTGCTTCTGACTTCACTATGTTGTAGAGTTTCGATTATAGGAGGTGATACTGTTTAAAGTGTTGTCATCCTCCGATGTTTCGGAACCTGACGAAACTCTATTATGGTCTGTTCATCGACGCGGACATCTAGACGATCGACAAGGGTTAGATCAACTCAGTAACATCGATCTACCTTATGGCTTCGGTTGTAGACCATCCCCAGTCACAGTGTGATATACAATCGATTTATAATACCAACAAATACTTGACAAGTACCGCGAGCTATACTATTGGCGACCGAAACTGACATGGGTAACAAACAATATTACGAATCACATCACGACTACAGGACCACCTGTATTCATGAACGCGCTCTAAAAAGCCTCCGAAAATCTGAGGTTGGCTAAAAATGAATTCGATCGTATGATAGATTCAAGAATCATTCAGCCATCAATAAGCCCATGAGAATCTCCCTTGCGCACATTCTCTAAAGAGGATAGAGATGATTGGCATCCAACTGGTGACAATCGTCGACTAAACGCAATTCCATTCCTGATCGTTACCCGTTTCCTCACATTCACGATTTGACAGTTGCTATGAACGGTTCAACTGTTTTTTTAGGAAATTGACTTGATTAAGGTTTATAACTAACTTCCTACGGCTGCTGATGACATTTCCAAAACCTTTACCATCACACCTTGCGGTCTCTACGAGATTTCGCACATGCCCTTGGCTTAAGAAATTCTCCACAAACTTTCCAGAGAATCATCGATGTCGTTTTCGAGGTCTCAACTCCACATATGTGTTTGTTAACGAATGCCTGATCCAGCGTCTGGGCCTTGTCTTTGGACAACTACAACAACGCAGCATCACTGTGAACGAAGTGGCTCCAATTCCAAGACTGACAACAATCAATCACTGTCTAGTAAGTTTTTGTCGACGGTTTATACCAAATCGCGCATTCGGTATGTGATCCGTAACCAACCAACTTTGTGGAAGTGCGGAGAAACATCAATTCGGACGACATCAAAAAAAGCATTCTCTACGTTTGAGGAACTGATCGTCGAAACAACGTTGCTCTTATTCCGGGACACCAAACACAAAATATTACCTCAATCGACTCATCCGAATTAGCAATCAGAAGAGCCTTGCAACAGTGGATATACAACACATTGAAACATTTGACATTCTTCCCCAGACGGTTGTGAGACAGTGAACTAGGGTTTTACACCATCGGTGAGGAATCGCCAGCGATGTTTTGTACTGTGCAGCACTTTCAACACTGTGTTTATCGACCATAGGCCTCGCACCTCTTTATGCTCATCTTCAGATAAGCACTTTTCTCAAGAGTTTTGACAAACTCCGCAGTTTACTTCAGACATTCAACACATTTCTGGATCAAAAATGTATTTTCAGACGCTTAGTCTCGTATAAATTACCTTATCAGTTTCCAAAGAATAAACATTTTCAATGTCGTTCAGCCTCAAAAAGAAGACAGCAAACGTCAGCACAAGTTATCTTCCACAAACCTGAGACCGTGTAACAAACAGGTGCGCACAGGTTAGGAAACGTTACTATGCGAAGAAAATATTACTAAGATTACTATGGTGCCTTATGACCAAATCTAGGAAACAACTTTTTGGATAAAAATACAAACCAAAAACTATGACAAACTCACTGAATCGTACGGGTAAATTCGGAAATGATATGGCTTTTCGTACCAAAATATAATCTAGAGGAAAGTATATAAAATAGTGAGTATAGTGTTTCATCATAAACTATTATATACACTTTTTATTATTAGGAATAGATCTGACGATTAGAAGTATTTGAATTATAGTACGAACTAAGAATCCCAGAAATAACAAAAATCGGATCAAGAAGTACAAGATAAGCACGAACGAATGTAGTGTACTTAGAATTCGAAATCAAGCATTCAACAAGTACAGATGAATCATTAGTTGATTCAAACATCACATACGCCACAGCTTAAATTGCAGTCTAAGTGTCTGTAATTGATTGTACGTCTTCTTCTCAAGTTCATCCTGTGTCTGTCTGACAGTATATTGTAGCGCATCTATCAACTGTTGAAGGATAAGCACATTTAAAGATAAAGTAATATTGTCCACGTTGACTGAGTAAACATATGAAAAAGGATCACTACGTAGTGAGTTCTTTTTAGTTTTAATCCGATTGACTCGGTGCTTTTGATCTTTGCAAATGGTCAAGATCAAGTATTGAAAAGGTTTTAGTGGTCCATAATTAATACCCGGAAACTAGACTCTATACTATACTGGCATAATTAAAACGGTACTTAAGTGATTTTACTGTTTCAATACCTCACAAATTCTGCTAGTCATCGACAAGTGGGATTGTCTGAATGCAATTCATATGCGCGTTTAGATGATTTGGAAATGGACACTCACAGTATTTTTCTATTCGTGACGTTTCGTAAGACAGAAATGTTTTGAGTCCCTTAATTGGATGGAGTTCGAACGTGGGTAAATCTTACGTAATCGCAGCTCTATCATGCTGTAGACCTAGTGGAAATTAATAGACACTCGAAATTCAGATATTTGGTAACCCAAATTCGACCTATGTGGAGGTCATACATTTGATGATCTATTCATGCCCACCACTAAAGTGTTCTTGCACCACCACAAACTTCACCCAACTTCTGTCTGCCGAACAATACCAAAAGCCACTTCCTCTGATTTGAGAAATCCGTTGGGTTGTTTATTAAACCTGAACATGCTCTGACAATCTACTTGAGTCCGTCCAATTGATATCTCGTCCTCACGATGAAGTGTCGATATGTAAAACCATAACCATGAGCACAGCACACAAAAGACGGATGATTAACTCTCATGTTGTCGAATAGTGTTCTATGTGTGTATTGAAGAGTACGTTTGTGAGTGATGTCCATTGCAGTGTATGTTTACAGATTCATATGTTGAGAATACTTGGTAGCTGGCATCCAGCTGCGGATGACTATGATCACCACTACAAATAGATTACGTGCCAGTTACCAGATTGTGCCAAAAGCCACAAGCGAGACCGCTGGGCTACGAGAGTTCGTTCAATTTCCCAAACAACGCAAGGGTGTGTTTTTGTTACACTTAAGCAAACAAGTACGGTGAAACAACCACTGGTACAGTGGGTTACAATAATAATTGTTTCAATTACATCAATCGCGTTCTCTTCACAAATCTAGGTCACTACGAGCTCCAGCGAAGAATAAGTCTAGTGTATCTGGAATTAATTTTCATTGTTCATAAAAATGAACCGAGCACGTACCAATGGCTGTTGATCCTCTACTCATTGTAATAAGAGGAAATGTTATTGGTGTCGGGAAACAGATAAGGTTGATTGGGAGTTTCACCAATTATTTCTGAACCGTGAGTATATATGGATTTATGATAATCGTTTGGTTTATGTAAATCGTGTTTTCGCACCTAAATCTCTTCAGTTGTTTGTGCTTAAAACGTTTCATATTGGTCATTCGTGAATGAACATACTGATGGCAATTATGCGTAGTTATGTCTATTGGTCATTCATGGATAAGGCTGTGAATCAACACGTATTGAGCTGTTGTCGATGTGCTGAAGATGCGAACAATCCACCGAAAGTAGAATCCCAGACATGAACGGAAACGAACAAGCATTGGGTTCGAGTACACATCGATTATGCTGGACCAATACACGGACAATATTTTTTGGTGTTGATAGATTTATACTTCGAATGGCCTGAAATCTATGTTGTGCGAAGAACATCTATATCCGAAACACTGTTACACTATAGGCTCTTATTTGGTAGGTTTGGAACACCTAATGTTTCGATTCCAAATAACGGAACACAAATTTTGTCGCCAGAGTTTCCGAAGTTCTGCAAACAAAATGGGAAAGAACATATCGGAACTCCACAGTATCACCCTCAGTTAAACGGGCAAGCTAAGAATGAAAGGGAATTTGCGTAAGGAGTCGCAAACCGCGGAAAAGTGTAATGGAGTATAATGCAAGCGCAATATGGCTGTCATTAGCACAGTTAAACAAACGAGCACAGTAAAACAATCACTGGTACAATTGGTTATAATAACAATTGTTTTCATTAAACCAATCGCGTTCTGTCAATAAAAGTATGTCAATACACAGGAAAGCCAACATGGATATTTGGGTGCATAATAAAAGATGTGGGACGTTATTGTATGAAATCATGGTTGAAAATACACTAATTATCTGACACACAATCCAAATGTGAGATAGAGAAAATGTTAGTGAGTCATCCCGGGCTAAATTTTTGCTAATGAAAATATCATATGATACATTTAATTATCCCTACCACCACCACAAATTGAGATGAGGAAATGTAAGCTGAAATCGGAAGCTAGTCGAAGGTTATCAAGAGAACGGAATCAAACGAGACGTTTTTCAAATAGATCCGGATGTAAAGTCATGTGGTCAAACATCGCGGGGGTGGTGATGTATGTGTAAGATCCAAACTAAGGTTTGGACTGAAGAATAGCTATCTAGGTGGGTTAGATACGCGCCCTTACCCAGTTGAAACCAAAACAAAATGATTGGGTAAAATGACGGTTCTGAAATTCATTATAAATTTAAGTGTATATTGTTATTTAAATAAATATGACCACCCAGCTATCCAACCATTAATTGTTCAATTGATCAAATCTAAGTTACAATAAATAAGGAAGTTGATAAAGGATGCGAGAAAATTACCAATCGCAACGAATAAATGTTATTTTATCCTGTCTGGATTGACCACGCACAGACTTGTTCAAAAGATAATATTTGGTTGCTCCATAAAACAGAGTGCTTCCAATTCTGGAGGAGTGCTTCAATTCACAATCAAAAATGCACAATTCCAGTCAATACAAGCAACACAATCAAAAGGAAGAACAGATCAATATGGCCTCCGTCATGACTAAGTATCAAGTAGAACAACATAAATGCAGATCAGGAAGAAACATCGAAGATCAGTGAGGGCGTAAGAAAAATAAAAACGAATAAGATACAAATATTATGATGTTCATGGAATTGCTCGCTTGCTTGTTCGTCGACACACGCATATCATTCTTGCTTTGTGTGTTTGTAGTTTTGCTGATCTATGTGTGGTGCAATAGTAAGCGGAATCAACACTTCATATTCGTCTTCTGATTTGAACACCGTTGGGTGTTGTCTAGTGAAGGTTATTGGGACGAGCAGTATACGAAGTTTAAGAATTATATCGAGTGTTTACCACTACAGGTTTTATTATATTTAAAACAATTTAAAATATAAAATTAGTTGGTAGTGTGCACTGTTCATGTATAATCTCCAGGGTCAGTGAAATGAAAATAGGCCTTTGTCAAATCACCCGATAGTCCGGTCACTAAATATCGAACAGTTTACCGATCCTAGTCAAGATGAAGGACAAACAAAGTGCATCATCTAATTACACGCTGTGAAATGGCCATTTCGGGGGTGTTCTACCTCTCTCCCCTACATCTACGCTTACGACCATATTTCACTAATAACGTCATTTGTGTTGTACGTCTCCAAAGGAGTCATAGTACCAGGATACGAGGAAAGAATAATCCTAGTTAAATACTAACCTTGAGGTGTGACTTCGACGCCTTTCAAATCTAAATAGAGAAGACACCAAATCATTAGAGACAGACCATCCACGTTGGTGAACTACAATTCTGTGTTATATGTATTGATTAATAAAAGCTTAGTAAATTGTCGAATACTTATTTTGGAATTAGTACAACGCGTTCACATTGCTCAGTGTCTCTTCTATCTTCCAACACTTGTCTATTGATGACAACTAGATTATAACTCTAAAAAATCTGAAAATTTATGTTTTATCGCGTTTGATGTATGGTGGTTTTTATTCTGTAGACAGATGCACCATAATTCAACACCAATGTTTTTCTAGATACGATTTTTTTGTAGCATGCCTATGATTCAAAATTAGTGACATGTGTTACTGACATCATCTTACTTTGGTAGTCTTACTAAAGACTGAAATATTAACTATTAGTTGAGTATTGTAGTTTATGAATGAATTATTACTCGATACTCGATAATATTCAGCTCATATAAGCAATACTTTTTGTTTTTCTGCTTAACAACCGAACAATTACCGAGATGTCTTGTAGATTTCCGATTTCAAGCATTAGTGATAATTGTATTTGAAGAGCTATTTGAATACCTTGAGAGGTATTGTATGAATATATGAAAGATTTGAGAACTGTTTACAGACATTATCTCACCATCATCTAGAAGATACAAGTGTATATTAACAACTGTTTACGTAAAATAATTTGGATCCGTTGGCCAGACACTATCAGTAACAACCTAATGTGGGAGAGAACAAACCAGCAGAGAGAGAAATTTGGAAGAAGTGCTGGATGTGGATAGGACACACTTAATAAACAATACGAATGGATAAAAACTATTTTTCTTTAAGAATAATAAAACCAATATCTTAAGATGTTGTCAGTTTAAAAAAAATCTGTCTAAATTTACAAAAGGTGAACCATTCTTTGTTATTTCTTCCAAACTTTGATGAAATCTATAAAGATAACAGTGTTATCTCTGATCTAGTTTGTGAGAATAAGAAATAACTCAGCTAGTTTTCGTAATAACATTTAATAAAGGTCACTTTATTCATTCTCACATCATTATCATTATCATCAAGAGCAGAGATAACACTGATATTTACAGATTTCACCAAAGTTTGGAAGAAAGAATGAAGAATAATTCACCTTTTATAAATGTAGACAGATTTTTTGTAGACTGACAGTATCTTAAGATATTGGTATTATTAACTATAACGAAAGATAGCTGTTATTCGTTAGTACTGTTTATTAAGACAGAATGTTTAAATAATAATTTCGAATTGTTATCAGCCATTAATGAAGTATGTGACACGAAACACCAGATACAAAATAAACCTTTCTCATACAATGAAAACAATATACTGTGCAGGTGTATAAGGCTATAAACTCCTACTTGCTTACTTATGCCTGTTACTCTATGATAATTAGGAGTAGTTGAATTATAGTACAAACTGAGAATCCCAGAAACAACGCAATTGAATCAAGAAGTACCAGACAAGCACGAACGAATGTACTGTATTTAGAATTCGAAATCAAGCATTCAACAAGTACAGATGAATCATTAGTTGATTCAAACACCACATACGTCACAGCTTAAATTGCAGTCTAAGTGTCTGTAATTGATTGTACGTCTTCTTCTCAAGTTCATCCTGTGTCTGTCTGACAGTGTATTGTATAAAGACTCTGTATTATCTAGAATGCAGTCATTAGTATTAGAATTAACAATCGAAATCGGAACAGACTCACTTGGTTCCTGAGATTGTGTACAATCATCATGTCGGTTGAGTACTGAAACTACAGCTACCTACAATTTCAACCATAGACATTTAGACTTTCCTCCCCCACGAAATAATGTCGGATCTTCATATCCCCAAGTTATGAATAATGTGGCTTCATTTAAAACATATTTCTCACATTGACTAGAGTATACATTGGAAGTGACTTCGTGATAAGGATAAACAACAGTTGATATGGAGTCATGTTGTGTTGTATCGGTGAATCTTGCTTTTACCTTTGTGTATGTTGAGACCTACTGCTGCTGAGGCTGCTCCTACGCTGGTCGTCTTTCCTTGCATTTGTTGTTGCGTGTGTCAAAGAACAGCCATATCATCTTATTAGCAAAAAGTACTGTTAATAAATAGATGTTCGTCAGAATTTAGTCTTTTACACAGTAATATTTTAATCCATTTTTGAGAAAAAACAAAGAGCCAGTTTATATACAAAAGATAACAATAAAGTAGATTACACAATCAATCTTATTGACAACAAATTTTATTTATTATGATTAATAGTTTGATCAAACTCGTTGCCATTACTGACTCATAAATTATTTTGGCTAATGTTCTCATAAAAGAAGAAATAGTAGCTGGTGAGACATAAACATCGTAGTGTGGTCATAGATGCACGCAAGTGAGTATTCATTAATCGGTACAAAAAAGCTGTCCATTGCTATTTAGTTTTCATGGATTTCTTAACTAAAACTAGTCTGTAATATAAACCATCTAATTCTCTTCTTGTTATATGTGTGTACTAATTTATGAGAATTACTTTTTGTAATTAACTGTATGATGATTTAGTCAGCAAATGTATCAGATCGATCAATTAGTTGTTGAAAAGTCAAGAAAATAATGGAATAACAACTGACGAAACTTCTTTATTTCACTGTTATACTTTTTTGTCTAGACTGAAGGGATCAGGGTTGTTCATAGTGATAAGAAATTGCAGAGAATAACTCCTTTTTTAAGAGGAAGAAAAATTTCAGTAGCATTCACATGAAACGGTAGTATAGTATAACCAAAGAACAATCATTGAACTCTCGTATTGACCTGGTGCAGTCACTGGTGTACTAGTAAATACGATTTATTGTCGTCATGATCATTAATGATAAGTCGATTTCAGGAAATAATTCGTAAACACTATTCAATGAGACTAATTTATGGACGACCTTTGAACGATGCTAAAGTGACCTTTAGAGTGTCCACCTAATAACTAGAACCGAATGAGGGTTATAAATTAGCATGACGAGTTAGGATTTTAATTAATAGTTCTATTAAACAGCTTTCCCTGTACCGACTGTAACTTCCCTTCCTTCATTTGAGCTTACTCCAACTTGTTAAACATCACGATTCATTGTTCTTTATTAATACATTCTCTTAAATGGAGCCTCTGACTTCATTTCACTTTAACAAGAGATAATATGAATTTAATCTAATTTATTATACCTCTGTCTGTTCTACTACGTAATGTTAAGCAACGTTTGGAGTCCATATCCGAATGCCTTGCGGCTCTGATGTTTCTCTTTTTTATTTTCTTCAGAATCTTGCTCCGAGGGCACAGCTATGGAACTTCTAACGTCTGGAACAAACTTGACGTATGCGTCAACTCAAAGGCAATGGTTTATAACAAGCGCTCTACGAGACTACTTTATAACAACTATAAACTTAATAAGTTAGGAAGCATGCTATGCTCCAACAAATGTTGTAATTTGTAGATCATGCCTGTAAAAATGGCGTGTACCTGCTCATGCAGAAATATATAATAAATATTACTATTATAGATAGGGTATGGGATTAGATTTAGAGGTTTTCATAAAGAACTGACATCAGCTATTTAGCCAAATGGATGAGTGAATTTCGTGCCAAAATCCAAAACCTGTTATTCTAAATCTGATTGGTTCGTCCATAAATTATAGTCTCGCCGTACTTTGAAGTGGTTAATCAGACTGATGCATTTAAAATATTGTAATATAAATTTTATGTCATTGTGTTCTTTATATTTATTGAACCAAATGGCTGGTAGTCACCTAAAAAGTGCTATATCTCGGTTCAGTGTCTTACAACCGTTACGAGAAGAATATCAATGGTTGTCAAGTGTTTACCTACTGTTGTAAGACTTCACTGATCACTGAGTCGGATGCATCTACTGCAATTTTAACAGGTACAAACTTAAGAATCCCTGAAATAAAGCAATTGCATCAAGAAGTATTAGATAAAAACGAACGAATATCCTGTAATTAGAATTCGAAATCAAGCATTCAACAAGTACAAACTTACTTACTTACTTACTTTACTTACGCCTGTTATTCCTCGTGAAGGAGCATAGGCCACCCACCAGCATTCTCCATCCTTCCTGGGCAATCCTTTCAAGCTCTTTCAAGTTCTTATTCATCCTTTTCATATCTGCTTCTATTTACCGACGTAATGTGTTCTTTGTCCTTCCTCTTTTCCGCTTTCCTTCAGGATTCCAAGTTAGCGCTTGTCTCGTAATGCAATTTGATGATTTCCTCAATGTATGTCCTATCCATTTCCATCGTCTTTTCCTAATTTCTTCTTCAACTGGAAGCTGGTTGGTTCTCTCCCACAAAAGGCTGTTGCTGATGGTATCCGGCCAATGGATGTTGAGTATCATGCGTAGACAGCTATTAATAAATACCTGTACCTTCTTGATGATGGTTGGTATTGAAGATTTTGACTTTCATGTTGATTGAAAGTTGTTTTGAGTTCCATATGTTCTTCAGTTGAAGGAATGCCGCTCTAGCTTTGCCAATCCTTGCCTTGACGTCTGCATCTGAACCTCTTTGTTTATCGACGATGCTTCCCAGGTATGTGTAGGATTCCACATCTTCCAGAGTTTCGCCATCGAGAGTGATTTGATTGCTGTTCTCCGTGTTTTGTTTGAGGACCTTGGTTTTCCCTTTGTGTATGTTGAGACCTACTGATGCAGAGACTGCTGCTATGCTGGTTGTCTTTATCTGCATTTGTTCGTTGTATGTGATAGGAGGGCTGGGTCATCTGCGAAGTCCAAGTCGTCTAATTGGTTCTGAGCTGTCCATCGTATGCCGTAGTTTCCCTCAGATGTCGAGGTTTTCATAAACCAGTCGACCACCAGAAGAAACAGGAAGGGAGAGAGTAGACAGTCTTATCTTACTCCGGTCCTTACTTGGAATGCGTCTGTCAACTGTCCTCCATGCACTACTTTGCACTGTAGTCCGTCGTATGAGTTCCGGATAATGTTGACAATCTTCTCAGGAACTCCGTAGTGTCGAAGAAGTTTCCATAACGTCCTTCTATCAACACTGTGAAATGCCTTCTCATAATCAATGAAGTTGATGTAGAGTGACGAGTTCCACTCAATTGATTGTTCGACGATGATCCATAGTGTCGCAATTTGGTCTGCGCACGACCGGTTCTTACGGAATCCAGCTTGTTGATCTCGAAGTTGAGCGTCTATTGCGTCTTTCATCCTGTCCAGTAACACTCTGTTGAAGACTTTACCTGGTATTGACAGTAGTGTAATGCCTCTGTAGTTTTCACACTTGCTCAGATCTCCTTTCTTTGGAGTCTTGATGAGGTGACCTTCCTTCCAGTCCATCGGAACTTGTTCCGCCTCCCAAATCTTCTTGAATAGAAGATGAAGCATGTTTGTCGTTACTTCGATGTCCGACTTCAGTGCTTCAGCTGGTATACAGTCGGGTCCTGCTGCTTTCTCGCTCTTGATTTGTCTGATGGCCATTCTGATTTCTTCGGTCGTTGGTGGATTGAGATCTATAGGAAGATCTGTGTGTGCTGCCTCGATGTCCGGTGGATTCATTGGTGCTGGCCTATTCAGAAGTTCCTCGAAGTACTGTGCCCATCTGTTCCGCTGTTGTTGAATCTCAGTGTTTGGTCTTCCTTCTTTGTCTTTGACTGGTCTCTCTAGTTTACTATATTTCCCTGCTAGTTTCTTCGTCGTATCGTAAAGCTGTCTCATATTTCCTTCTCTTCGTTGCTAGTTCTTCCACGTATTTTAGCTTGTCAGCTCTAATGCTCTTCTTCACTTGCTTGTTTGCTTCTATGTACTCAGCTTGTGCTTGGACTTTCTCTGCTCTTGTTCGACTGTTGTTAATTGCTGTCTTCTTATTCTTTCTTTCTTTGATCCTGTCCAGTGTTTCTATAGAGATCCATTCCTTGTGATGATGTTTCTTGGGGCCCAGAACCTCTTGACAAGTTGAAGTTAATGTTTCTTTGACACCTTTCCAGCTATCCTCCATAGTGGTTTCTTCTTCCTTTAGTAGGTCCTGTAAGGCTTGGAACCTGTTGTTGAGAGCTACCTTGAATTCATTGAGTTTGTCGGTATCTCGAAGGAAGGCTGTATTGAACCTTTGCAGAGCTGTTTGTCCAGTTGACCAGTTCTTCTTTAGCTTCAGTTTCAATTTGGCCACAGCCAGGTGGTGATCGGAAGCTATGTCCGCTCCTCTCCTGGTTTTCACATCTTACATTGTCCTTCGGAACTTTTTATTGATGCAAATATGATCTATCTGGTTCTCTGTGGTGTGGTCCGGTGAGATCCATGTAGCTTTGTGTATACGTTTGTGAGGAAATATTGTGCCACTTATGACCAATTTGTTGAATCCCCACAGATTTACAAATCTTTCTCCGTTTTCGTTCCTCTCTCCCAGTTCATGCAGTCCCATGATATCTTCATATCCGGTGTTGTCTATTCCGACTTTGGCGTTTAGATCTCCCATCAGAATGGTGAGGTCTTTTTTGGGCACTTCTCTATGATTGATTGCAGCCTCTCATAGAATTGATCTCTAACTTTGTCGTTGCTATCATTGGTGGGTGCATAACACTGGATAATGTTCATTGTGATCCCCTCCTTCTTTGTTTTGAATGATGCTTTGATGATTCTAGATCCGTGGGATTCCCATCCTACAAGTGCATTTCGTGCTATTTTGGATAGCATTAGAGCAACTCCCTGAGTGTGTGGAGCATTTTCGTCTTTGTGACCGGAGTATAGCAGCATCTCTCCCGTATTTAGCCTTTGTTGTCCAGCTTGGGTCCAATGGGTTTCACTGATTCCCAGTACTGCCAAGTTGTATCTCCTCATTTCCCTTGCTATTTAACTGGTATTCCCGGTCTTCCACATTGTCCGGAAGTTCCATGTTCCGATAAAAATTGTTTATCTGGTTGTTAGAAGGGGCATCGGCTTCATGACTTACGAAGGAACTCAGCTTTCACCATGAAGCGTCGTATTACCCCTAACTCCCAAGGCAGTTTAAATGGTTTGAGTTATTTTTTTCTGTTTAGCCCTTTTTTTTAGATAGTTAGTTTTTTACGGGATGGGGACGCTAAGCCCATGCCCAACGCTCCTCCTTTACCCGAGCTTGGGACCGGCAGTAACTCTGGAAGAGCTACAGGCGGAGTTTATAATTACAAAGCAATCGTTATTTTATATAAAAACACCACACTTAGGTTCCCAGGAAGTCAAGAAGTAATTCTTCTACAAATCATTTGACATTGGATTTAATATCTTTGTGCAGTAAACTAAAAATGATCATTTGCCTGAGTAAAAATACACTAATTCATATAAACAAATTAATAAATATGAGATAATGAATAATTAAAGAGCGCATATACACAATATGGTTCTCAGAAAAATGAAAGTAATATGTTTTTACAGCATGATTAACTAATGAAAGAATGTCTGAACATTACGCATACTAATTCGACAATAAACCGCAATGAAATTTTTATCAGTAAAAAAGAGTAGATAACCTTATTTGTAGGTTTATCAAAAAAATGCAAAGAACAAAAAAAGACGAATCAACAAAAAACACACCGCAAAATTTATTAAAGGTTTCATAGGATGAAAAGCAATGAAAAAAGTATATAAACGAGAACAGTATGAAGGCGTAACATTTAAGAACAATGAAAAATTGGTGTGTATATTTCTTGGCTCATTTAATAATATGTGGTAAGTCATAAAAAAAATTTTGTATTAGATAAAAAAAGATCTTATTTAAAAAAAATCGTAACATTCATTATTAAAATTCTGCAATGCATCATCTACTTTCATCAAGTCGTCCATATCCACATTCATACATGTCATCGATTCTCGCTTAATTAACTCCAACGTGAAAACAATCAACACCCATTCAACAGTTCTCTCATTTCATTCATGTTCACACACGTCAATGCGACACATTCACTATTCCAATAGCTCAGCATAACAATGCCAATTCTACACCACACTCTCATACACTCCAACTCCACACAGTAGATAGGTAGTCAGTAATTCGGAATACTCAACAAAACTCAATCTCCACTATGCTCAATATCTCCATGCATTTTTGTGCACATGCATTCAGGCACATTTCTCTAATCTCACGTATTCTCACATTTCACATTTATCAATATCGAATTTGTGCATTCACACTCAATCAACATTCTCGTTTATTACACTCATTTGAATAGAAGTAACGACCGACCGCGTCACTCAACCAAATGGTAAGTGCAAATACGTCAATTGCAAAATCGATCATCACACATTCACTGTCTACTCACAATCAGTTCACACTAATACTTCACACAATGCATTGCTAACATTCTGCAATGCATCATCTACTTTCATCAAGTCGTCCATATCCACATTCATACATGTCATCGATTCTCGCTTAATTAACTCCAACGTGAAAACAATCAACACCCATTCAACAGTTCTCTCATTTCATTCATGTTCACACACGTCAATGCGACACATTCACTATTCCAATAGCTCAGCATAACAATGCCAATTCTACACCACACTCTCATACACTCCAACTCCACACAGTAGATAGGTAGTCAGTAATTCGGAATACTCAACAAAACTCACTCTCCACTATGCTCAATATCTCCATGCATTTTTGTGCACATGCATTCAGGCACATTTCTCTAATCTCACGTATTCTCACATTTCACATTTATCAATATCGAATTTGTGCATTGAAACTCAATAAACATTCTGGTTTAATACACTCATTTCAATAGTAGTAATGAACGAACGCGTCAGTCAACCAAATGGTAAGTGCAAATACGTCAATTGCAAAATCGATCATCACACATTCACTGTCTACTCACAATCAGTTCACACTAATACTTCACACAATGCATTGCTAACATTCTGCAATGCATCATCTACTTTCATCAAGTCGTCCATATCCACATTCATACATGTCATCGATTCTCGCTTAATTAACTCCAACGTGAAAACAATCAACACCCATTCAACAGTTCTCTCATTTCATTCATGTTCACACACGTCAATGCGACACATTCACTATTCCAATAGCTCAGCATAACAATGCCAATTCTACACCACACTCTCATACACTCCAACTCCACACAGTAGATAGGTAGTCAGTAATTCGGAATACTCAACAAAACTCACTCTCCACTATGCTCAATATCTCCATGCATTTTTGTGCACATGCATTCAGGCACATTTCTCTAATCTCACGTATTCTCACATTTCACATTTATCAATATCAAACTTGTGCATTCACACTCAATCAACATTCTCGTTTTCTACCCTCATTTCAATAGTAGTAATGAACGAACGCGTCAGTCAACCAAATGGTAAGTGCAAATACGTCTATTGCAAAATCGATCATCACACATTCACTGTCTACTCACAATCAGTTCACACTAATACTTCACACAATGCATTGCTAACATTCTGCAATGCATCATCTACTTTCATCAAGTCGTCCATATCCACATTCATACATGTCATCGATTCTCGCTTAATTAACTCCAACGTGAAAACAATCAACACCCATTCAACAGTTCTCTCATTTCATTCATGTTCACACACGTCAATGCGACACATTCACTATTCCAATAGCTCAGCATAACAATGCCAATTCTACACCACACTCTCATACACTCCAACTCCACACAGTAGATAGGTAGTCAGTAATTCGGAATACTCAACAAAACTCACTCTCCACTATGCTCAATATCTCCATGCATTTTTGTGCACATGCATTCAGGCACATTTCTCTAATCTCACGTATTCTCACATTTCACATTTATCAATATCAAACTTGTGCATTCACACTCAATCAACATTCTCGTTTTCTACCCTCATTTCAATAGTAGTAATGAACGAACGCGTCAGTCAACCAAATGCTAAGTGCAAATACGTCTATTGCAAATTCGATCATCACACATTCACTGTCTACTCACAATCAGTTCACACTAATACTTCACACAATGCATTGCTAACATTCTGCAATGCATCATCTACTTTCATCAAGTCGTCCATATCCACATTCATACATGTCATCGATTCTCGCTTAATTAACTCCAACGTGAAAACAATCAACACCCATTCAACAGTTCTCTCATTTCATTCATGTTCACACACGTCAATGCGACACATTCACTATTCCAATAGCTCAGCATAACAATGCCAATTCTACACCACACTCTCATACACTCCAACTCCACACAGTAGATAGGTAGTCAGTAATTCGGAATACTCAACAAAACTCATTCTCCACTATGCTCAATATCTCCATGCATTTTTGTGCACATGCATTCAGGCACATTTCTCTAATCTCACGTTTTCTCACATTTCACATTTATCAATATCGAATTCGTGCATTGACACAAAATCCACATTCTCGTTTACTACCCTCATTTGAATAGAAGTAACGACCGACCGCGTCACTCAACCAAATGGTAAGTGCAAATACGTCTATTGCAAATTCGATCATCACACATTCACTGTCTACTCACAATCAGTTCACACTAATACTTCACACAATGCATTGCTAACATTCTGCAATGCATCATCTACTTTCATCAAGTCGTCCATATCCACATTCATACATGTCATCGATTCTCGCTTAATTAACTCCAACGTGAAAACAATCAACACCCATTCAACAGTTCTCTCATTTCATTCATGTTCACACACGTCAATGCGACACATTCACTATTCCAATAGCTCAGCATAACAATGCCAATTCTACACCACACTCTCATACACTCCAACTCCACACAGTAGATAGGTAGTCAGTCATTCGGAATACTCAACAAAACTCACTCTCCACTATGCTCAATATCTCCATGCATTTTTGTGCACATGCATTCAGGCACATTTCTCTAATCTCACGTATTCTCACATTTCACATTTATCAATATCAAACTTGTGCATTCACACTCAATCAACATTCTCGTTTACTACCCTCATTTGAATAGAAGTAACGACCGACCGCGTCACTCAACCAAATGGTAAGTGCAAATACGTCTATTGCAAATTCGATCATCACACATTCACTGTCTACTCACAATCAGTTCACACTAATACTTCACACAATGCATTGCTAACATTCTGCAATGCATCATCTACTTTCATCAAGTCGTCCATATCCACATTCATACATGTCATCGATTCTCGCTTAATTAACTCCAACGTGAAAACAATCAACACCCATTCAACAGTTCTCTCATTTCATTCATGTTCACACACGTCAATGCGACACATTCACTATTCCAATAGCTCAGCATAACAATGCCAATTCTACACCACACTCTCATACACTCCAACTCCACACAGTAGATAGGTAGTCAGTAATTCGGAATACTCAACAAAACTCACTCTCCACTATGCTCAATATCTCCATGCATTTTTGTGCACATGCATTCAGGCACATTTCTCTAATCTCACGTATTCTCACATTTCACATTTATCAATATCAAACTTGTGCATTCACACTCAATCAACATTCTCGTTTACTACCCTCATTTGAATAGAAGTAACGACCGACCGCGTCACTCAACCAAATGGTAAGTGCAAATACGTCTATTGCAAATTCGATCATCACACATTCACTGTCTACTCACAATCAGTTCACACTAATACTTCACACAATGCATTGCTAACATTCTGCAATGCATCATCTACTTTCATCAAGTCGTCCATATCCACATTCATACATGTCATCGATTCTCGCTTAATTAACTCCAACGTGAAAACAATCAACACCCATTCAACAGTTCTCTCATTTCATTCATGTTCACACACGTCAATGCGACACATTCACTATTCCAATAGCTCAGCATAACAATGCCAATTCTACACCACACTCTCATACACTCCAACTCCACACAGTAGATAGGTAGTCAGTAATTCGGAATACTCAACAAAACTCATTCTCCACTATGCTCAATATCTCCATGCATTTTTGTGCACATGCATTCAGGCACATTTCTCTAATCTCACGTTTTCTCACATTTCACATTTATCAATATCGAATTCGTGCATTGACACAAAATCCACATTGACGTTTATTACATTCTTTTGAATAGAAATAACGAACGACCGCCTCATTCAACCTAATGGTAAGTGCAAATACGTCTATTGCAAATTCGATCATCACACATTCACTGTCTACTCACAATCAGTTCACACTAATACTTCACACAATGCATTGCTAACATTCTGCAATGCATCATCTACTTTCATCAAGTCGTCCATATCCACATTCATACATGTCATCGATTCTCGCTTAATTAACTCCAACGTGAAAACAATCAACACCGATTCAACAGTTCTCTCATTTCATTCATCTTCACACACGTCAATGCGACACATTCACTATTCCAATAGCTCAGCATAACAATGCCAATTCTACACCACACTCTCATACACTCCAACTCCACACAGTAGATGGTCAGTTATCCGAAATACTCAACAAAACTCAATCTCCACTATGCTCAATATCTCCATGCATATTCGTGCACATGCATTCAGGCACATTTCTCTAATCTCACGTATTCTCACATTTCACATTTATCAATATCGAATTTGTGCATTCACACTCAATCCACATTCTGGTTTAATACACTCATTTTTAAGGTAATGGAAGAGTCTGGGAATATCCTGGTGAATGTATGTATACTAACGTCAATTGAAAATCTATCAACAAACATTCACTGTCTACTCACAACCAGTTCACACTAATACTTCACACAATGCATTGCTAACATTCTGCAATGCATCATCTACTTTCATCAAGTCGTCCATATCCACATTCATACATGTCATCGATTCTCGCTTAATTAACTCCAACGTGAAAACAATCAACACCCATTCAACAGTTCTCTCATTTCATTCATGTTCACACACGTCAATGCGACACATTCACTATTCCAATAGCTCAGCATAACAATGCCAATTCTACACCACACTCTCATACACTCCAACTCCACACATGCATTCAGGCACATTTCTCTGATGTCACGTATTCTCACATTTCACATTTACCATTGTCAAATTTTTGCATTGACTGTCGATTTACGTTCTTGTTTATTTATCTCATTTTTATAGATGTATTTTCATTGGAATTAATTTTTTTTCTGTCATCATACATTTACTAACTTCTCATATTTTTTTCACAATGAAATTTGACACAATGCATTTATGACATTCCGCAATGCATCATCTACTTTCTTCAAGTCGTCCATCTCCACATTCATTCAATTTTTCTGTTCTCTGTACTATTTTTTTTACTCAAAATTTTCTCTATTTGTTTTGAATTTGGCATTTTATTGCTTTTCTTTTCTTTTCTTTCTTCAAATTTCTCACTTTGTCTTATTATTTCTGTGAAATATTATTAATACCTTTTTTCATTTTAACTTACTTATGTGAGATTCCCACCTTTGCTGATCTTGTACTTGCTGTTTAACTGGGTCATATCTCTAGATTTATCCATGTCCGAACAAAGTAATCTATGAACGAATTTCGCTTCTTTTAATGTTATTTCCTTCCTGTTGACCACTGGTAGCTTTTCTTCATTTGTTTTTGGATTAGATTCTTTTGATTTGAGCTAGTCTCTCACAATAATATCTGATGTTGTTAATTGTAAACAACTACGCCAGGATTCAGTTTGGTTTTATTTTGATACTTTGGCGAAATATTCTGCTACTCAGAATATGAGTCTATCAAAGACATATCAACGAAACTTGCGTTGTTTGCTGCCGCTTTTCATTCTCTTGTTTGTTTCCGTCAGTCGGGACAGCCATGTAAGCACTGTTTAGGAAGTTGGCAGTTTTATCCGGGTCTTTACGTATTACATTAGATTCATGACCGCCTATATCTCGATGTATGCTTTTCGTTTATACGCTTCAGCAAGAACCTTCGTTTTGCATGTTTCGCGGTCGGGCGTTTAACTTGTTGCGTAACAACTCTTATTACACTGACACATTCTTCTTTGTCAGTTTTCATGTTTCCAGTCTAGCCCTCACCAAATTTCTTGCTAGAAAACGCCAGAAGGTTGATTACCTCTTGGATTAGTAATGTCTCACTCAAACAGCAAAACATACAAATTCAATGGAAGTTAGGCGTCAAGCGTATTTGTATGCTGTGGGAATTAAACGAGTACACATCTTGTGAAACCATTTATTGCACCCATCATATTTCATTCCTTCCTCCACAGAGGAAGAAACAATTTAGCTGTCTACGTTTATAAGTAAACCTGACCATTTTGAAACGATCTAAAGAAAAGAAATCAAGTAAATACACAAGATAATCACCAGTGTGAGAATCAACTAAGAAAGGAACGCCACAAGACGAATTTGAAGGAATTTCAAACCCTAACCGAAATGGTTTAACTTAAATGTTGCTTTCGAAGTATGTCTTTGATGAGAAAAATACAGAAAGTAAAGTTAACTCATATCATGCATCAAATCATCAACCTTTTACAAAACGTGCAACTGGTTTTTACGGGTACATATGATGGTGGGAATCTTAATAATGACTTTCTATCAACTGACTAGTTTCTCAAAATTCTTCCACAACCGAGCTCTAAACAAAAGAGAGAGTGTGGTGAGTAAGAACATACACCTTAAACTAAAGTTTGTGTAAAGAAGTTAATAGTAATTTTAGATCCGATAGTAGCTATTATCATTCTGTGGGCTTTTGGAAACAAACTTATTTTAAAACATTGTGTGTTAGTTATCCAACCTATATGACACATAATCTGATGTTTTTCCAGAATTTTTGGAAAGTTTCTATGAAATTTTATTTGAAGGGAATGGTTTTCAACATTTTCTCGGCTTCTGTAGATTTGTTTAATGAATTCTTCTTTCGTTTAGTCCTTGCAAATTGATTTATATCTCAACTTTGTTTTTTAGAAATGAAAACTAAATAAATAACGGTAAATTTCGCACTGAGTTTATTTATTTCACATTCTCATCAATCATGTCGCATTTAATTTGAATAATCATGATTTTTATTGTTTTCTTTTTCCGTAAATTCGAACATACCATTTAATGAATCGACGTTTTCACCTATTTTCCAAATTTTTATATGCAATGAAGATGGAAGATTTTACTGTTCATCATTACTCTCTCAGTATATATGTAGCACGATTAGGGTTGAACGTGATTTTGTTTTGTTCAGTGTCCTACAAAGGAAAAATAGGCAGTACACGTCGGAGTGTATATATAATCATCCATTTTATTTAGGTTTTAGGTATATGTTGTTTGGTGTAAATATATAATCTACTACCATAAAATTATACATTTTTATAGCTATTGCCTCAACTCCAGCCGGGACAATACACTTCAGATATCAATTTTTGTTTTTTTGATAGAGCATTTATGAATGCTTGTTCGTTTCGTATCGCCAGTGATTGTTTGTGATTAATAATAAATAATAATGAATAGCACAACTAATTTAAAGAACTCAAGCACTTTAAACAAAACTGAAATTTTTGTATTGTACTATGTATGGTACTATGTTATAACCACGGCCTTCCCAATCAATGTTGACTCACCAGAAAATGACAAAATCAACAGGGCCATCAGACAAATCAAGAGCGGCAAAGCACCAGTCGAAGACAATATTCCCGCAAAAGCACTGGCAGCTGATGTCGTGTTAACTGCAAACATCCTCCATACTTCATTCAGAAAGATTTGGAAGGATGAACAAGTACCAACAGACTGGAAAGAAGAACATCTACTCAAGATACCAAAGAAGACGAATCTCAGCAAGTGTGTGAACTACCAAGAAAAGTCTTCAACAGGGTATTGTTAAACAGAATTTAGGATTTCGTAGACGCACAAGTTTGAGACCAACATGCTGGATTCGGTAGGGATCGATCGTGTACCGATCAACTCACAACACTACTGATCATTGTGGAACAATCAATTGAATGGAATTCATCACTCCTCATCAACTTCATTGACTACGAGTAAGTATTTGATAGAGTGGATAGGACAACACTATGGAGTCCCCTTCGACTCTAAGGCGTGCCTGAAAAGATATTCAATATTATATGGAATTTTTATGATGGGTTTAACTACAAAATCGTGCACGGAGGACAGCAAAGTGGATCTGATGTAGACGAAGAGCAGCATATTTACAACTGAAGGACATCTGGAACTCAGAACTACTGTCGATCAAAACCAAGGTCTGAATTTTCAATAAAAATGTCAAGACAGTTCTACTGTATGGAGCGGAAACATGAAGCACTACGAAAGCCATCATCTGGAATTTACAAGTTTTTATTAACAGCTGTCCACGCAAAATAATTGGGATCCGACAGCCGGACACTATTAGCAGCAACCTACTGTGGAAGAGAGCAAACCAGCGGAAGAAGAAATTGGGAAGAAGTGCTGGAAGTGGATAGGATACACATTAAGTAAAGCACCCGACTGCGTTGCAGAGCAAAACCATAGAACACACTGCTCTAAGAAATGTAGACAGACATAAGAATGAACAAGAATTGCATAGAACTAGAAAGGAAGGCTCAGGTCAGAGTGTGTTTCAGAATGCTGGTCGGCGGCCTTTGCTTACTTGTGGGTAGCAGTCGAAAGCAAGTGTGTGAGTACTGTTATACGTTTCTCATGTATGATCTGATTATAAAATGATTCGGTTACTTTTATTTACAGGTAAATATATAACTGAAAGCAACAATTTGAAGGATATTGTATCAATTTACATTCAAAGGGATAAAAACTTTAATACCGTCTCGTTCATTTTAACTAAAAATTTAATGTATTCTTGATTAACATAACCTAATATAAGTAAATAACTTTCAAATGTATTTTCTCATAATACTCACACAAAAACAATATAATTACTCTGTCGCATTTTCATTGATAATAATCATTATGTCAAGGATGAATGTCTCTCAATTTTTTGTGGTATGATAAGAAAGTGATAAGTAGCAGATAGATTAAACAAAATGTTGGCAATAGTAATGGGCGAAAAAATCAAAACCGAGGGCTCAAGGTAGTCTATAAATGAAAACCAGTGTTTAAAACAAGAGTAAATGTATCGTGAGAACTAGTGGAGGTGTCAAAAACAAGAGACGAGAATGGCAGGAAGATCGTAGTAGAAGTGTAGTATGTATGTAAGTACAAGTGTGAAGGCAAATATAACATAAAAGTGCACGTTGTGCGAATTTCAGGATATACATCACACTGAAAGATAGCCATTTATTATAGAGTAACTTAGAACCGTCGATAATTAGTACCAAGCAATGAAAGTGTGTACGGTATGAGGTACATATATAAACTGAATGCCTGCATTAGTTGAAATTGGGTGTGTGTATGTGTAGAGATAAGTTGCTTAAAAGATTATTACTCAAATTACTATGGTGCTTTTGACCAAATCTTGGAAACAACTTTTTAGATAAAAATATCAACCATAAACTATGACAAACTCACCGAATCGTACGGGTAAATTCGGAAATGATATGGCTTTTCGTACCAAAATATAATCTAGAGGAAAATATATAAAATAGTGAGTATAGTGTTTCATCATAAAATTTTATTATATGTGATCATTATAAATACTCAACTTATTAGGATCAGAATTACGAACTGAGTGAATATGTCCAATACAACAACATTTAAATCACTTAGAATTATAAAATTTACATGAATTAAAAGAGTGCAACTTGCCACAGGACAATAATTGATCAAACTTGTGCTCATTTTCGTGAACTGCGTAGCAATTCCTCAATGAATTATCTGCACTGGGTTGAGGTGACGTGATGTAGTGGAATTTTTCATATCATCATAAATCATCATACGAAATCTTCCTCCATACCGCATTTGAATTTTATGCACTCAACATGGTCTAGCAGTAATTCCTTGGAAGCTGCATAACGAAGCGGAATGGGCTTTTCCGGTAGAGCCAGAATTTTTAATGAGCTATATGCTTCCTTTCCAATGAATGTGCGAAAATGTGCTACGATATTAACATCCTCATCATCTTCCTTAGTCATAGCCCGAATTTTGAACCTTTCAAAGTAATTCTCATAAGCATGAAAATCTGAATGTATATCCAACATTTCCACCGCAGGCTCATTCGCGACGGCAGTACAATAATTAGAAGCAGTTCAATTATAGTACGAACTTAGAATCCTACGGCTGCTGATGACATTTCCAAAACCTTTACCATCACACCTTTCGGTCTCTACGAGATTTCGCACATGCCCTTGGCTTAAGAAATTCTCCACAAACTTTCCAGAGAATTATCGATGTCGTTTTCGAGGTCTCAACTCCACATATGTGTTTGTTAACGAATGCCTGATCCAGCGTCTGGGCCTTGTCTTTGGACAACTACAACAACGCAGCATCACTGTGAACGAAGTGGCTCCAATTCCAAGACTGACAACAATCAATCACTGTCTAGTAAGTTTTTGTCGACGGTTTATACCAAATCGCGCATTCGGTATGTGATCCGTAACCAACCAACTTTGTGGAAGTGCGGAGAAACATCAATTCGGACGACATCAAAAAAAGCATTCTCTACGTTTGAGGAACTGATCGTCGAAACAACGTTGCTCTTATTCCGGGACACCAAACACAAAATATTACCTCAATCGACTCATCCGAATTAGCAATCAGAAGAGCCTTGCAACAGTGGATATACAACACATTGAAACATTTGACATTCTTCCCCAGACGGTTGTGAGACAGTGAACTAGGGTTTTACACCATCGGTGAGGAATCGCCAGCGATGTTTTGTACTGTGCAGCACTTTCAACACTGTGTTTATCGACCATAGGCCTCGCACCTCTTTAAGCTCATCTTCAGATAAGCACTTTTCTCAAGAGTTTTGACAAACTCCGCAGTTTACTTCAGACATTCAACACATTTCTGGATCAAAAATGTATTTGCAGACGCTTAGTCTCGTATAAATTACCTTATCAGTTTCCAAAGAATCAACATTTTCAATGTCGTTCAGCCTCAAAAAGAAGACAGCAAACGTCAGCACAAGTTATCTTCCACAAACCTGAGACCGTGTAACAAACAGGTGCGCACAGGTTAGGAAACGTTACTATGCGAAGAAAATATGACTAAGATTACTATGGTGCCTTATGACCAAATCTAGGAAACAACTTTTTGGATAAAAATACAAACCAAAAACTATGACAAACTCACCGAATCGTACGGGTAAATTCGGAAATGATATGGCTTTTCGTACCAAAATATAATCTAGAGGAAAGTATATAAAATAGTGAGTATAGTGTTTCATCATAAACTATTATATACACTTTTTATTATTAGGAATAGATCTGACGATTAGAAGTATTTGAATTATAGTACGAACTAAGAATCCCAGAAATAACAAAAATCGGATGAAGAAGTAATAGACAAGCACTGAGGGTCTATCTGGAAACATTCAACTTTGTGATTAAACTCACCATGATTTGGGATATTATCCCAGCGTGCAATGAACGTACAGTGTAACGTAGTCGGACGTGGCGAATAAAAATTACAACCAGAGCAAAATTCACAGCATAATCTAGTTGTTCAATAAAAAATACATTATGAAATGACAAATTCTATGATTACATGAACGCAGAGATGACCGTTATTACACTTAACGATACATTAGGATTACATGGATACGTTGCGGATAAATCCACCCGCACTGACCAATGTACCGTATTTGAAATTCGAAATCAAGCATTCAACAAATACGAAGGAATCATTAGTTCATTCAAACACCCATATTACTTCGTTTAGGTAAATCCATTAAGTTCATGCCTCCATAATCTCGGTAGTTGGTAATCATCCTTTCATATAGCGAACTTCTGAAATTGAATGATTATTTTGTATATGATGTGGAACACGGTTGAATTATTCATGACTATTCTGAACACCAGTTCCTAGGAATTTATTTTCGTGCCCTACATATTATTGAATAGGAATAGTAACACGGGTGACCACAAATTCAGTGAATTCGGTGTAATCCAATTTGCTGGGTTTCTGGGTAACAGTGAATTTAGTGAATTCAACCGTTGAAGTGAATATGTGAAGTTTCGAATGAAATGGTAGCTTTTGATCAGGGACACTATCGAAATCAAAGCTTAACTGCCAGATTTGAAAGACATGGGACCTTAAACTAACGCGATTTCTTAAATGACGATTGGATGCCAAAACCAGTAAACGTTTTTTGAATAATTTCGAAAAATTTTTATTAAAACTACCAATGAATTTTGACGCACTCATAAATTAGGTGCACATTGAGACAGTTGACGTTGTTGTTAAGATGCATCAATATTATATTACAAATGAAGGGTACATGTGAAATAAGTCTCAGGTCATGAAATAAAGTTGACTCAGCTAAACGTTTGTTAGCCTAGTCCAAGAAACTTTGAGGATCTGAACGGAATTTAAAATTTTTGAATAAGAGTAAGGCAAACAACAGCTACATATTACAAACGACTATCCAACCGTCTCTTTTTAAACTTCACTTGATCATCCAATCGATCTCGTTAACCTCTGACAAAGATTTCATCTACTTTACGTGTTCATGTTTTGCTGGATGTACCATTTCAGAATTAAGTCTTGTCTGACGAACGCTTCATAAGCCCTCATCAATACACACGAGTACATAACGAAATGTAAATAGGGTGAGCCGTTTTCTGACAGTAATATCATCGTCATCATTTCGCTTAATTTTTCTGAAGTATCGGTTAGAATGGTGGTGATTGATTGTCCGCTTAATCAAGCTTGTAGATAATCTGACAGGCGTTAGACGAGTCACATATTTTCCTGTCTGATAGTATGATAAGTGTATTATCAATAAATACCTATGATTTTAATGTCATTGGTTTGAAGTATAGTCAAACATTGTCATTGACAGCTTCAGTTTGTAAGTGTTGAGTACTAGCCACATATATATTTAAACGACTAACTGCAAGTATAGAAGTATAACCATGAAGATAAGCTTTGAATTCGTTGTGAAAAACTATTGATCATCTTGTAGCCAGAGTTTGAAAAATCAACCACTTGTTACGATCAGTAAGGGTCAAAGAATACAGATCGAGAGAGAAGGTGTCACGGCGAAGTCACTGGAAGATGATAAGTAGTGAGTGCTGCATGTTTGTCCGATAAGTGAACCGAAAAATAGCGAAAAGAACATAAGAAACCGAGAATATCACTCTGAACTCATGTCAATGAAAAACGCTGTCAGTACTGAGATAGTGGCGTCAATGTCGTTTTCAGTTTGCAGGAGATTCTCTCGACTGCGTAAAGTGATTATTCGCGCGAACGATAGTGTCGTCCAACCACTGATTCAACTAGACGGGTTTTAAGTCGTCGAGTACTTGAACATCCAGTTGATGTGCCGAAATCATCCGTTCGATAACAGCCACGAGGAAACAAAACTTCATAAAATAAGTTACGAAGTCGAAATAGGATAGCCTGGGTTACTTTTGCTTCTAAATAATGGGAATTTGAAATAGACGGTAGTTAGAATCTTGATCATATGCAAGGTAGTGTCGATGAAATCATTGGCTTAACACAGAATTGTAGACTAGGTTTGTGTAAGTCCAGAAGCAGGAAACCCTGAGTCCGGGTTTTGTGCTGTTTAACATTTATCAGCAAGGTATACCTGTAATCTTGAGAGAACTGGTGCTCCCTAAAGGATTCGATCCCGTATCACCCACATTAACAGTCAGAGACATTAACACCGGGCTATCCGAGCTGCTACAGAATTCTTGTTGTACTGAGATATATTCACAAATGATTGCCCAGATCGTATGCGATCGATCTGCACTAAGAAGGACCTGACACACATCACATTGGTCACCACTCAGTGAACAACCAATTGTGAATTGCAGAGGGAATTTAAGCCAAATTCGTAGCATTGCCTGATGAACATTCTAAACGAGATATAAGGTTGCGGGAAATTCACAGTTCGAACTCACCGTAAACTCCTGTCATTCGTATCCTCTGTTTGACCATGGAATTCAGAAATCGGAAATTAGTCAGGCAGTGTTCAAGCAAGTAAAATATTCTAGTGGACAGTTTCTGACGGAAAATAGTTGATAGTAATTAAGTAGAAAGATGCATTCACAATGGACAAATGATCTTGTCTCGCTTATACAAGTGGATAGGTCACAAACAGATGTACGTTCGTGTTGCCTTGTGGCTATACTTAGGAGTGCTTGATATTTTGACATACATTTTACCTAGGAGCAATGAGTGTCCACAGTAATTGATCAACACAAGCGACATAGGTGACATTCCACTGGCCCTGAAAGACTTTGATCGGAAAATGTTATATTTCTGGAGCTGTCATACTAACTTATCATGTATTGATTGCATAGAGAGCGTCGGTTCATGGGACCTGCCGTTGAGCACTATTTGCAACATGATTAATTCACCAGTACCTCAATCGCCGTCAAGTGACTTAAGCGGGTTATGTGCAAGAGAATTGCGTGATAAGTTTTCAGATAACTTTGAGGATGAATTGGGACTATGTGTGAATGTTAAGGCTATTTTGTATGTAGAGCAGAAAGCTAAACCTTTGTTCCTTACAAAGCGACCGGTACATTATTCGATTACTGATGCCTTGAATGTAGGACATGAAAGAATGCATAGCTCTGGAGTTATCCCTCTTGTAAATTATTCTTCATGAGCTACACCATGAGCGGTATTCGAAGGTTGCAACTTTTTTTCACGTGGCATTATTTTTTTGTATTAGTTTTTCCCTTTAACATTTATTATCGATACATAGTTTTATCACTGACAGGGTTCTATAAACCTGACACCTCATTTTGGAACTCAATGTCATACATTAAATTCGCTAGATTTCACTCTGTCTATCTCTCTTCACCCATTAACGTTAATATATTTGCTCTTAACTAATAATGGATCTGATCCTGCCATAGAACTGCACGCGTCTAATAAGTAAAAATGTAACTGTTGCTGTTCACTTAATTAAGCTTTATAATTACAGTACTTCCAATAATGTCCGGGCTATCTAAAAAACATATAATCTCTCCTGATGCCTATAGCACTTGCAAAAGATCTAGATCAGTCCACCCAGACATATACTCCCTCCCCCAATAAAGTATGCACAAGGTAGCCAATCGGTAGACACCTGCAAAAGGTCTGTGTGTAACCATATCGACCTTATGAACTTTGATACAAATTCCAATAATCTCACCACTGGTAGATCTGAAAGCAAACTCAACAGTGCCCCAGCGGCTTTGATAAAAAGCTTAAAAGTAATCCCCTCAGAAATTATCCTAAAAGCTACAGACGCCCGGACATCGCTGTACAAAATAATATTAAACTCTCTGTAAAAACCCACCAGTACTCCAGCACTCCTAACCCAAAACACGCACCTTTCATAGCAGTAGAATGCCCTACAACAAACATAGTCAACAGACAGTACCCACCCATCCTTTCGTGACACGACACGAGACAAGAATCACACCTACACGTGATACCTGTCAGCCATATCGTGTGAACCTTGCAAGCTCTATGAACCAGTACACAACTTCACACAACACGAACACCTCGCTTAACAACAATATCAGACAATCCTTCATTCCAAGCCACTTTATACAGCTCTTCAATCTCCCCAATTCGAAATATACGCCATCTCATATTTTTAATCTCTCTCCCCATCAACAGTGCTGCTTTGAGGTCTCCAAATGTTGAGGGCGACAATCCCACTATTCTGAGACGATTTATATACTCCGATTTAATGGGAAGTGGAACATCTTTCTCAACGTTGACATCTGTCTCTTGTCTTAAAAGCTCTATGACTGAACCTCTTGATCACTCCTTGAATACACTACCTAACCATCCAACTCTACCTTTCACTCTTAAACATACTTCTTCCACCAAACTAACCTCCGACTACCTTTCTCGCATTAATCCTATTGGTACTAACCTAATAGCTCATCAATATGGAGTCAACACTCCCAATTCTTCCTTTTCCCATGGCAAAACAGACAATCCACTGGGTTTACATCATACCATTCAACTAGACAAACACTCACCGTACCTGACATTTATGTTAATCAACGCTCGATCTGTACAATGTGAGGAGACTCATTGTTGGGGACATTAGATCCCCAAAACACATATCTTGTAATATTATCCTTGTTGAGCTTGTATACTGATGTATGCTTGGGCATTTCTCACCACCCACGCACATTTTCGATTGACGAACTTATCGAATAAATGTTTAAATATTTCAATGGCAGTCGATTGACGAAATTATCGATTGAATAGGCAAAGATGGATAGTGGCTAGCAGTGGACTCAAGGATGTACCTGCTGACGAGTCACAAATAGGACGAAACGCGCGTCCTTGATTTCACTGTGGTTCGCAACCAACACCATTACAGGTTACCTGTTTATTGATATATGACTAATTTGGACAAATAGGACAAAGGAGCTCATGCGTCTCAAATAGAAAGTAGTAACTACTTATATATATGAACGAATCGGGTTCACCGAACAAAATAGATCAGTTGCATGAAGAGACGCGAATTCTGAAATTGTTAACTAGGAGCTGGTAGTACTCAGGATGTCTTTGTTGCGCAACGACAGAAAAATAGGAATGGGAAACGGAGCCCCTCTGTTCATTGAGATTGTCCAACACCTTAAGGTGTCTAGTTGTGAACATTTTTAGGAAGCCCACCGCTGACACAGATTATGAAAATCATATTGTGGAGAGATTATGCCACTCTAGTCGTCTGCTTGCGTAGAGAAGGCTGGGTTTGGTCACTTGTACAAGAAAACATATTGTATGTGCAACATTTACGCTCACATCAGTCCTCAAATCACTGCTAAGGATATCAACGTGTTTGCGTTCTTAAATTTAAGGCATTATTGCCTCTTTGATGGTGTACCGTTGTCTTAAGCATTAAAAGTGCATTTTTCAGTTCTTTTGGAGCTTCAATATAGGCACAAGCACTTACGCATTCTATGAACTTCTCTTTGTTGGTGATTTACTAAGCAAAAGAATTTGCTTCGTAGATGTATGATATAGGTGGTAAAATTGTTCAGTTAGACGACATAATTTAACAAAATTTACAATAGTAGAATAGCCTTCTCGAAGTGACCAAGTTCTTAGTTTTATATCCATCTACTTGTCTCTGGTAAAACATATATGTTGCTCGCTATTTTGAGCTTGATCACTGAAGACGAATGGATTAAGTAATGTGTATTTATCAATTTTATTAACTGTTATATTCAGTAATATTAAACAGAAATAAAGTGTACAGGGACCCAATGAGTACTATTGAAGCAAAGTATTAGTAGTGTTGAACAGAAACCGGAATTAGACATCTTAGTAATTAAATCGAACGTATATCAATATTTGCACTAGAATTAACAGTAACAACATCAGTATGAAACAAGTTAAATTTTTCATTATAATAGACTAGTTTCCATTAGATTGAAATGATTTCAAACTATTCAGAGTACCGCTTAGTCAATGTGTTCAAGATATTTATAGATCGATTTGCAAGGGAAATATTATTGACAGAAGAAAAACGAGTAGAAGAGTAAACAAAGATAGGCAAGATGAAATGATTCATATATAATGTATCCTAATTAATCACTCAACTGATATCCATATACGTTGTCAGATCTTGCCTCTAAAATGAGCATACACGGATATGGATTGAGTATTTATTTATCAGACACCATGGCATTGTACACCCAATCCACGTAAATAACGGTAAGCGAGACTAATGGATAAAATGTTTCCTTGCCTTATATATTCATTCACTGCTACAAACAAATGAAGACAGTAAACGAGTGTGCATTTACGTACCCCTCATCTTCCTAATGAAGTCTACGGTGATTTCAGCCACATCAATTGAAGAGCGTTTCAGGTAACAAAGACTCGTTATGGTCAAAAATTAAACCTCAGCTGAATGTTCACTTAATTCTGAGTTCTTCAACGGCTACCTTTGGTATTTCTGTGGTAAATTTAAAGTATTGATACCTTACTGTGGTAACCTAAACTACTTAAAAACATGTAGGCTATGAAAAAGTAGCTCTTTTTCATATGTATGCTAGCAAAAACAGTCTCAGCCTTGTGTGTGATTCTCAGATGTTTTATTTCTGTAACCTGTCATCACGTCTGTTGCACTACCATGAATTGGTACCAAATGATCCACGTTATATTTCATTACAGTAAACGTAGGAATCAGGTCATAAACAGCGTTAAAAGTAATCTAGCAGTCAACACACAAAGCTGACTTCTAAAAAGTGAAGCTTAACCCAGATTTTATTTCATTCTATCAGATATTCAGTAATAGTGTACTGAGAGTGGAATATCCTTACAATCGATTTGATCCAGTCGAATTAAATTTAATCGATCTTGTTGCAGAATTTTGAGAGCTTGAATTCCTCGTTTTACACCTGTGAAACTGATTTGCATTCACTTCATGAGTATGATAATCCTCACATACTTTAGCGAGATCGGTAAATAGTGCATTTACAGGTATGTTCTTATCTCAACAGTCTTCTTAGCTATTCCAGTTTCTTGTGAGGCCTGCCTTTTTTGTATCAATATTGCACTTCATGGAATAGCTTGTTCTCATCAATGAATCTTATAATTTAACGATATATAGGCTGTTCAATAATTTCGATAATATTTAAAATCATGTTACTGGGCTGTAGAAACTTCAGTGATTTCTACCTGTAATCCTGGATTAGCAGTACATCCAAAAATAACAGGAATATGGTACTGCTTACTTAAATTACATAACAGTGATCAAAATCATGACAAATATTAGCTAGATGACTAGTCTTTTACTGATCAGTTGTATTTATTTTGCAGTATTATTTTTGATTCACCTAATTTCAATTTCTTAATTTGATAGATTCATCATCATGATAGGCTAAATTTTTTAGATACTGAAACACAATCAAATCGCATAAAAAGTAAATATGTAAAATTCACTTGATGTTGTTTTACTTATAAGCTCTCAGTGTTATTTAGGACTGAAATTAATCAGTCTCATGTTGGTGTATGTGCATCCTGTGCGGATTGTCTCGGTATAGCCTTAAGTCACAAGCTCTTAAAGTAAAGATGAATAGTGGCTAGAAGTGGAATCCAGGAGGCCCGTTTCGTCCTACTCGGGACTCGTCAGCTGGATGCTAGAAGAAACATTCAACATGAACAAACTCATGGTAGCATTTTCTCATTGAGCGTTATAACTAAACACAATGAACTGAATAACATACGAAGTGTATATCTATTTGATGATATGATGAAAATGTATAGAATAGTGAAACAAATACTAAACAATTTGAACAACTAAATTCATGAATAAAAGTACGATTAAAATAAATAATACTAATTAACAATTACATAGAAAGAACATCCACCCCCCCAGCAAAATGAAAAAAATTAGTTCTTTTCTTTTAAATAACGAATAAATGCCATACAGGTAGTGAATGGTACTTTGAAATTAATCATGTATGACTATGATTACCAAAATATTGAAAACAGTGCAAAAATGTAATGTGTGAGTAATACAGATATGGGTGGTGGTTGTGATGGTAGGGGGTAAAAAGTGCAAACAATAAATGATGATAGAGAATGTTTTTCTTTTTACGACCAAGATCACCGATAAGGGAACATATTGAAAATATTGAGAAAAAGGAGGAAATTTGATCAGTAACTTAATCAATGAAATGAATAAATAATAAGTAAACATATTGACTTAACAAGAATGAAAAATAGCCCTAAACTAAATGCCATTATAGAGATCATTTACCATAATTATCAGAAACAAATGAGTAGAGTAAAGAAAGTCAATGTGTCCATGTTGTCTTATATGAGTTGTTGTTGTTTTTCTTCTTCTTCTACATCATCTCCTTCTTTGTTGAATTCATTCAGATACTTTTCATTTTCATATTTATAATTTGGTTTTATTTCTTGAATTAATTATTTAAATTTACATGATCATCAGTATCATTTTCACTGCATGAACATTGAAAATCATCATCATCTTCTTCATCAGGTCCTAATGGATTTTCATATAATTGAATTGTTGGATTACATAGAATTGGTGATCCACTAATAAGATTATTATATATTGATGATGACATATTCAAAGAGGCATCATAACGCTATGAAGAAATATTGAAAAGTAAACAGAATAAAATATGTAAGTTAAACATTGCTAATAGGAAATCCCACTGTAGAACAGAACATCAATTTCTTAGCTCAGTTCTATACGTATGTTGACATTTACGTTCAATACGGCTATAAGTATCAAAGTAGGAAGTGACAGTTATTCAGTCTACCATGTTTCATATCTGATGAAGAAAGTATTCGATATCTTGAATCACAAGTTAAATTATATCATATTTCAATGCTTGAAATCGCGTTTAAATGCCTTATAAAAATTCAAAAACAATATGTTCTCATAAACTCTGAACTATTTTACCATCTTCTAGGTTATTGTTGTAATCCAAACAGTGATGAGATTATGGATTCAGTCATTATTTAAAAGTGAGCGATTAGAGTTTTGCAGCTATACACAGTTGGTTAAAACAAATGAATGATGATGTAATAGAACTATGTATGACTGAACTGACTCTTAAGTTTAAAAATAAAAATTTCTAAGTGTCAAATATCAGAGGTTATCAAGGGAAAATCAAGCACAGATGAGGTGCGACGAATTAAGATATAATAATATATTTTAGATGCGTTATTTTTAAAGGTTACTCAAAATCCAAAAATGGCCATTAATATATATATATGATCCTTAATGCCATGTGACTGAAAGACCTGAAGGTTCAATTTTGGAGGGGTCCTGAAAGGATGTTCCCGAATTCAAGAGATAGGCAAAAACAGTTGTTCATTGCCCACTGACTTTCAATAGTTGACAAGCTAACGGCAATGGGCAATAAAAATAATTACAAGATAATGATTTATACTGTTCACAGTTAGCGATACTGCGCTTAAACGTACGGATTTAATAGAAAAAACCGCAAGTAAGAAAACAAGCACCGCTTGATCATCTTATATGCGGCTCAATATCAAAATTGCGTAGGTTTTACTCATTACTTTGCACATAACAACCTGTCACCATGAGATCGTGCTTCCTGATGTAATTCCAAAATTACACAAAGATGCATTGCTGTGAGTTTAGGAGATTAATTGATAAAAGATGAGTTCAAAAAGTATGTAGTCATGTTGAATTTGAATATTCGGTATTTGAAGTTACCAGTCTTATATTCATATTTTAAAAACCATAAGACTTTTTTTTCTACATATGAACGAAGGAATTTCAGATGCTTTTGCATCGACTAGGCCTATGATAATATGAAGAACTGATTGAGAAATAAAGAAATTTGTAATGAAAACCCCATCGCTAATTAAGTGACCACTAAATTACTCAGGGATTTTAACATTGGTTAGTTTACGCTGATGCCAAACGAATAAATAAAATCACCACAAGTTGAACAACTGCATCTTTTTATCAAATTTCTGACTAAATTATGCACAACTCAAACATTTTTCAACGTTTGCGCTCTACTGGGATAAAATGCAGTATATTTCCTGTTTTCAGCCTAAATATCATCATCAGCCGAAACTCCAAAGTTTACTATATGCTTGATTCTGATGAACAGACGAGTTATCATTCCTAAATATCCAATACAATTAGACATTTGGGATAATACTATATGGCCATGACATGCTGTAAAATAAGCTAATTTCATTGATACATTTTACTTGACTAGTCGCTTTTCTAACACTGCAGAGAATACTCTCAGCCTTGTATCTATCAACAACCGATTTGCGCTACTTATCCATAAATAAATGAAAGCCGAAAGCAGATCAGTCAGTGCAAACAGCGAAATTTATAAGGTGAGAAGGCGATAGGATAAACAAAAAGAGCACATATGTATTCAGCAAAACCAATTTAAGCATTCAAGAAGGAAGTTATCGGTAGGTTTTTTCTACTATTTCGCATTTATTTCAGCGTTGATGGATGTGCATATTTTACAGTGCTTTTTAATGATCATCTGAGGATATTCTAATATTTTATTGAAATGAATAACATATCTTCAGGCTTTTGACACATCCAGTCTCACAGTTGAAAGACGGTTTAAAATATGATGCGACGGATGAGTTACTCAACACTGAATTCAGCATGTCTTCTAACCATATCTTTCTTTAATTCAAGCTTGTAGATATTTATGTAATTTCAACATGATGTCATGTTCTATTCCGTTAGCACACATTCCCTCACACGACAATATCTAGAATTTGATAAAAAAACTTCGGTAACTACTAGTAGCTAAGTCAAACGAATACTTAGTACACCATTATTTAAAAATAAATAAATGCTAGCGTTAAATGAAAATTTGTTTAACTTCCGTAACGTCGATTGAAAATCTTGATGCAGGAATAAATATTAAAGCTTAAAGTTTGTGTGTAAACGTACCATTAGTTAGTTTTACTTAAATGGACGGAAATACTTGTATAGTATGTGCTTTTTCATTCACATAGGCGTGAAAAACTTCCCTTGAATTACATGGGAAATTCCAAAACAGTTCACATTGCACGAATATTACCCAGAAACTAGACTCTATACTATACTTGCATAATTAAAACGGTACTTGAGTGATTTTTCTGTTTCAATCCCTCACAAATTCTGCTAGTTATCGACAAGCAGGATTGTCTGAATGCAATTCAGATGTGCGTATGGATGATTTGGAAATGGACACTCACAGTATTTTTCTATTCGTGATGTTTCGTAAGACAGAAATATTTTGAGTCCCTTAATTGGATGGAGTTAGAACGTGGGTAAATCTTACGAAATCGCAGCTCTATCATGCTGTAGACCTAGTGGAAATTAATAGACACTCGAAATTCAGATATTTGGGAACCCAAATTAAACCTCTGTTGAGGTCATACAGTTGATGATCTATTCATGTCCACCACTCAAGTGTTCTTGGACCACCACAAACTTCACCCAAATTCTGTCTGCCGAACAATGCCAAAAACTACTTCCCCTGATTTGAGAAATCCTCTGAGTTGTTTATTAGACCTGAACATGCTATGATAATCTATTTGAGTCCGTCCGATTGATATCTCGTTCTCAAGATGAAGTGTCGATATGTAAAACCAAAACCATGAGCGCAGAACACAAAAGACGGACGATTAACTCTCATGGTGTCGTATAGTGTTCTATGTGTGTATTGAAGAGTACGTTTGTAAGTGAGATCCATTACAGTGTATGTTTACAGATTCATATGTTGAGAATACTTGGTAGCTGACGTCCAGCTGCGAATGACGATGATCACCACTACAGATAGATAACGTGCTAGTTACCAGATCAGACCCCTCCGCAGGCCAAATATCAGAAGGCACTTGAAGGTTTTAGTTAAGATGTATTTGTTGGCGATCTCGTGGTATCGAAATAATACCGAGATCGTGATAAAAGTCACAAGCGAGACCACTGAGCGTACGAGAGTTCGTTCAAGGTCCCGAACAACGCAAGGGTGTGTTTTTTGTTACACCTAAGCAAACAAGTATGGTGAAACAACCACTGGTACAGTAGGTTACAATAATAATTGTTTCAATTATATCAGTCGCGTTCTCTTCACAAATCTAGGTCACTACTAGCTATAGCGAAGAATAAGTCTAGTATATCTGGAATTACTTTTCATTGTTCATAAAAATAAACCGAGCACGTACCAACGGCTCTTGATCCTCTACTCAATGTAATAAGAGGAAATGTTATTAGTGTCGGGAACAGGATAAGGTTGATTGAGAGTTTCACCAATTATTTCTGAGCCGTGAGTATATATGGATTTATGATGATCGTTTGATTTATGGCAACCATGTTTTCGCACCTAAATCTCTTCAGTTGTTTGTGTTTAAAACGTTTCATATTGGTCATTCGGGAATGAACATACTGAATATACTATTGGTCATACATGGATAAGGCTGTGAATGTACACGTATTCAGCTGTTGTCGATGTGCCGAAGATGCGAACAATCCACCGTAAGTAGAATTCCAGCCATGAACGGAAACAAACAAGCCTTGGGTTCGAGTACACATCGATTATGCTGGACCAATACACGGACAATATTTTTTGGTGGTGATAGATTTATACTTCAAATGGCCTGAAATCTATGTTGTGCGAAGACCATCTATATCCGAAACACTGTTACACTTTAGACTCTTATTTGGTAGGTTTGGAACATCTAATGTTTCGATTTCAAATAACTGAACACAAATTTTGTCGCCAGAGTTTCTGGAGTTCTGCAAACAAAATGGGAAAGAACATATCGGAACTCCACAGTATCACCCTCAGTTAAATGGGCAAGCTAAGAAATTTGTTGATGTTCTTAAGCAAGCACTCTTAAAGTTGGAAGGTGAAAACAAAGTAGAAGAGGCTCTGCAATAGTTCTTAATCTCTTACATAATTACACCCAGTTCAAACTGTCAAGACGGGAAACCACCAGCTGAAATAATGTTTGACCGAACAATTAGGACAATATTGATGTTTTCAACCTGAAAGATAGAAAGAGCGGACTACATAAAATAAGAAAGAGACTCGCCAAAAATTCGATACTTCGTTTATACATGTAGCGTGGTGTCGAGTCGCGGTTGACTATTAACACCACCACAATTTGGGCGCCTACCAGACAAATCAGAAGAAGAGAATGGATCGTAACCAGATCTATTTGTTGGCGATCTCGTGGTGTTGAACGAATGCCGAGATTGTGCCGAAATGGTTACAAGCGGAATTGGCAGGAAGGAGAACATGCGTACAGAGTCGCGAACCGTGGAAAAGTGTAATGTAGGATATTGCAAGAGCAATATGGCTGTCATTAGCACAGTTAAACAAATGAGCACAGTAAAAAAATCACTGGTACACTTGGTTATAATGATGATTGTTTTCATTAAACCAATCGCGTTCTGTCAATAAAAGTAGGTCACTAGAGGAGCCCGCCGCTAAAAAGGGTTTACGCTTTCGGTAAGCAGCGATTTGGTTCGTGGGACTTATCGGCTGACGCGCGATTGTAGGACGGAAGGATTGGGGAAACAGGAAGTGAGCGTTGATCCTCCAGTTGCCAACGAAAGTCTTTTGCGGAGAGCGGTACCAGGAGAGGTGTACTGTATTTGTTGCCCGAGTTAGCATACCACACCAGAGTGGTTTGTATCCAGGATCTGAAGATCGCGTTCGTAGGGATGCGGACCAGGAAACACTGCAGACGTAGGACGAAACCACGTTGAGCCGAGAAACTAGAAGCGACCATAACGACCATGTGCGAAACTAAGCGTATGCCAGGCGGATTCGAAACCAGACTATCGACTGAGAGAGTGGACAAGAGCGTGGGTGGCCAGACCAGCCTTCGCCAAAGTTGACTGAAGTCGATGGTATCAAACACGGATGGTCGGAGAATGAGGTCTCTGATGTATCTAGCGTGGGATCCGAGATAGACGTAGAGATCCCGCTAGAAGGTTTGATAGGTCTAGCATTGAGTCTCAAGTTATCGGGTAGGGCACTGTCATCGACGTGTGCTGGTTTGAGACGATCAATGCTGACGATCTCGACGCGGCCATGTTGATTAACCTTGAAGATCTTTTCGTGACGAGAGATCACGTTAAATGGTCCTTCGTAAGGCTGTTGCAATGGTTTGCGTACCGAATCTACTCGTATGAAAACATGTGAACAGGTAGATAACTCTCGAGGGAGAACGACCTGTCGATGTTGTATTCGAGTTGACACCGGGGACAGCGTTCGTATAAATGCAGACAGTCGATGCACGTAGTCTGATTTACCGAAATCGTTACTGCTCCGTGGTGAGAAGAACTCCCCAGGCAGACGCAATGTCAAGCCATTTACAAGTTCAGCGGCGGAACATAGAACATCTGCCTTCAAACTCGTTCTGATGCCTAAGAGAACGAGCGGTAGAGTTTCGTACCAGTTATCGTTTTCGTGTGCTCGAAGAGCACTTTTAAGTTGGCGATGAAACCGTTCAACTAAACCATTTGATGCTGGGTGGTAGGCAGTAGTGCGTATGCCTTTCGCACCAAGCAGCCGGGTCAGTGAGGAGCGTAATTCGAACTCGAATATTTGTCCTCGGTCAGTCGTGACAGTTGAGGGAAAACCGTACAGTGCTATCCATCATTCTACGAGGCGGTGGGAAACTGTCTCCGCCGTAATAGACGTGATGGGAATAGCTTCGGATATCATGTAAAGCGCTCGATGCACGTGAGTATGTGATCATACCCATGCGGTGGTGGCTGTGGTCCTATATGAACGTGATCAAAGCGAGCATCAGGCGTAGCGAAATTGCCAAGAGGGGCGGCTACGTGCCTGTGCACTTTTGATCGTTGACACTGTAAGCATTGCTTTACTCACATACGAACATCTTTATTCATAGACGGCCAGACGTATCGTGCAGCGCTGAGACGTAATATGGCTGCGATACCTGGATGAGACAATCCATGCAGGGTTTCGAAAACGAGTCGGCTGTAAGCGGAGGGTACGATTGGTCGGGGAAGACCGGTAGAAGCATCACATAGGATAGTACCTGAGCTAGTAGCTAGGGTTACTTTTTGGCACTGAAGGGACGAAGATTGTGGTGCTTCTGTACAGACAGTATCGTTTGCTTGTGCGGCGGCCATAGCAGGAAGATCGAGCACCGGTAATTTAACTGCATTCGTCTGGATACGTGATAGAGCATCGGCAACATTGTTCGACTCGCCTTTAATGTGACAAAGGTCTGTCGTGAACTGGGAGATATAGTCCAAGTGTCTGTACTCTCGTGGTGAGTAGCGGTCAGACTTGGTATGCAGGGCATACATTAAGGGCTTATGATCGGTGAATAAAATGAATTGGCGTCCTTCTACTGCGTGCCGGAAATGTTTGATGGCGCAGTAGGCTGCTAGCAGTTCGCGACCAAAAGCGCTATATTTCGTCTCCGTGGGAGTAAGGCGTCGTGAGGAAAATTCGAGCGGCTGCCAACTACTGGAGATGTTCTTTCGCATAACGGCTTCATTAGCGAAATCTGATGCATCAACCGCTATACTAAGCGTGGCTGATGGGTCAGGATGAGCGAGAAGTGTAACTTGCGCCAGAGCCGTTTTGATCTCCGAAAATGCAGTACGTGCGGTACCGTTCAATTCTAATTTGCGTGGATTACCGCGTAGTAAATCGGTTAATTGTCGTAACCGTTCTGCCGCGTGAGGGATGAAACGTCGGTAGAAGTTAACCAAACCGAGAAATGCCTTCAGTTCCTTGAGTGAGGATGGCACGTTGTACTCCTTGATTGCTCGGACTTTGTCCTCGCAAGGCAGAATACCCTCTTGTTTGATGATGTGACTCAAAAATATTATTTCCGGTTTACCCAATTCACACTTGTCCGGGTTGACTACTATTCCGTTATCCCAGAGGCGTTGGAATAATAGTGTAAGATGTTGATAATTTTCATCTACGTTTGACGATGCGATTAGCAGGTCATCAATATAGACGTGAACAAAATCCAAGTCTCGTACTATGCTATCGATAAACCTTTGGAATGTTTGAGCAGTATTCCGTAATCCAAAAGACATTTGTAGGAACTCAAACAAACCGAAAGGAGTTGTGATGGCGGTTTTTTCGATATCTTCGAGAGCGACTGGGATCTGGTGATATGCTCGAACCAGATCGATCTTAAAAAACATAGTCGTGCCCTTGAGCGATGCCGTGATGTCGTGTATGTGGGGGATGGGGTAGCTTTTAATACTCGGTAGTCGCTGCATGATCTCCAACTAACCCCATCCTTTTCGCGCACCATGTGAAGAGGAGAGGCCTATGGACTGTGAGATGGACGATTAATAGCAGTAGATAGTAAATTGAAAAACTCACGTTTATCAAAGGCTAATTTGTCCGGTGCTAGTCGGCGTGGTCTCGATGTGACTGGTGGTCTGCTGGTAGCTATGTGGTGTACCACACGATTGGTCACCGATGAAATCTCCTCGAGTGGATTATTCAATCCCAGGAATTTCTCGAATAGAGCGTGGAATTTATCGTCACGCGAATAAACAGCGCCGAGGATTGGGTACGCGTTTGTGTGGGCTTTATAGCCCATGAATTTATTTTTCGGCGAAGCATCAATTAGCTGCAGCCTACGTGTATCGACTAGCAGTTCACAGTGCTGTAGGAAATCAATACCTATTATGCCTGTGGGAACATCGGAGGTGATGAACGTCCACAGATACGGTCATCGGTTGCCCAGGTTGACCGCGAGTTGTCGTGTACCGTAGGTAGGAATGGCTGAGCCATTCGCAGCACGTAGTCGAAGCACTGTAGCTTGTGACTTGCTGCTATCAAGTGGTTCGACAGAAACTTGGGCCCCAGTATCTATTAGGTACTTAGCGTTTGTGCGATAGTCGTGCACATAGAATAAACGGCCAAACTGTGGGCCGGGATGGCGAGTACAGCCGCTTTTACTCGCCGGCGTTGGAGTTTCCCACCTTGTATAAGCACGGGGCTCGACATTAGCAGGCGCCAGACCCGAAGGACCGATGAAACCAGCACCAACCTCCACTCGCTTCCGAAGCTGCCTTTCGGCGTGGCTTGAAAGATGCCCCTGTTGGGCGAGTGGTGGCGGCTTTGTGGGAGCGTGAGCGGGTTCGGGCGACATGGTGTTGGGGTACGTTATAACGGTCTCTAAAACTAAGACGTGGGTAGATACACCCACCCCTGTTACCTCGAGTCGAGGAGTTTACATTCGGACTTGCCGTTGAGGCAATCACGTAGTTGTCTCGGTTGCCAGTCCTAGCTAGAATTTTGTCTACTATGAGGGCTGCCTGGTTAAATGGTGCATTCACGAGCAGGGCCTTAACTGTAGGCATGATTAGAGCCGATAATGACCCGAGCCATAGTTCTTTAACTATTTCTGAGTCGGCTTCTGTAGGTCCTGCAAGAGATTGCAAGAGCGCGAGGTGTGGCTTGGTTTAGTATTACCCAGAGTATGACGTGTTAACAATGTCCTTGGTCGTTCTTCCCTCGGTGGGAGGAAATGTCGAAGAATGGCATCTTCGAGGCGATCGTAGGCGTTGGGGGCATTTAAATTAAGGACAACCTCACGTACAGCTACGGTATGGTCCCTGGGCAGAGATTCAAGAGTGAAAGCATTCATTCGCTTTTGGCTCGAAATGCGGCGAGTCACGAATTGAGACTCTAATGCAGCGAACCAAACCTCTGGGTCGTGGGGGAAAAATCGTACAGGTTGAAAATAGATGGCCAGTACGTCTAAGTCCGTGATATTGATACTACTTTTATCGCTATCCGTCATGTCGAGTATATTATATATTTAAAATTAATATTAAAATACACGACAGACGTGGATAGATAAACAATAGACTCACCGAATCGACTTCTTCGGACAAATCGATCGGAGGTTGAGGCGTGTTCCAGAATTTGGCTCACGAATTGTGATGTGGAGTTAAGTCGCAGTTGACTATTAACACCACCACAATTTGGGCGCCTACCAGACAAATCAGAAGAAGAGAATGGATCGTAACCAGATCTATTTGTTGGCGATCTCGTGGTGTCGAACGAATACCGAGATTGTGCCGAAATGGTTACAAGCGGAATTGGCAGGAAGGAGGACGTGCGTAATCGGAAGCCAGTCGAAGGTTATCAAGAGAACGGAATCAAACGAGACGTTTTTCAAATAGATCCACCCGTGAAGTCATATGGTCAAACATCGCGGGGGTTTTGACTGAAGAATAGCTGTCTAAGTGGGTTAGATACGCGCCCTTACCCAGTTGAAACCAAAACAAAATGATCGGGTAAAATGACAGTTCTTAAATTCATTATAAATTTAAGTGTATATTGTTATTTAAATAAATACGACCACCCAGCTATCCAACCATTAATTGTTCAATTGATCAAATCTAAGTTACAATAAATAAGGAAGTTGATAAAGGATGCGAGAAAATTACCAATCGCAACGAATAAATGTTATTTTATCCTGTCCGGATTGACCACGCACCTACGTGTTCAAAAGATAATATTTGGTTGCTCCATAACACAGAGTGCTTCCAATTCTGGAGGAGTGCTTCAATTCACAATCAAAAATGCACAATTCCAGTCAATACAAGCAACACAATCAAAAGGAAGAACAAACCAATATGGCCTCCGCCAGGACCAAGTATCAAGTAGAACAACATAAATGCAGATCAAGAAGAAGCATCGATACTCAGTGAAGGCGTAAGAAAAATAAAAACTTTAATAAAATACAAATATTACCAACTCAAATACAATCAAATAGACTAACAAAAATACAACCAAAGGAATCAACAGGAACGAACTGCAAGTGAATACATGGAGGGATTTTCACACACAAAACATTCGAAATGGATCTTACTGTGTGGGCGAGGATGATAGTGATCGGTTTTCTGCTTAGTCACACTTGTAGACAGTCTGACAGGCGTTAAATGAGTTATACATTCTCCTATCCTTATTACTATTATTGATTGTTGATAGTTGTTGGATTGTGTCGGTGGTTGAGCATTGTTTACCGCCCACGCACATGTTCATTCTGCTAACCATATGTTGATCGCTTGGATGATTCGACGACACATTCATTGTCCTATTTATATTAATGATGTTCATGGAATTACTCGCTTGGTTGTTCGCATATCATTTTTGCTTTGTGTGGTTGTGGTTTTGCTGATCTACGTGTGGTTCGATAATAAGCGGAATCAACACTTCGTATTCGTCTTCTGATTCGAACACCGTCGGGCGTTGTCTAGTGAGGGTTATTGGGACGAGCAGTATACGAAGTTTAGGAATTATATTGCATGTTTACCACTACAGGTTTTATTATATTCAAAACAATTTAAAATATAAAATAACTTTGTAGTGTGCAATGTTCATGTAAAATCTCCAGGGTCAGTGAAATGACACCAGGCTTTAGCCAAATCACTCGATAGTCCGGTCACTAAATATCGAACACTTCACCAATCCTAGTCAAGATGAAGGACAAACAAAGTGCATCATATAATTACACGCTGTGAAATGGCCATTTCGGGGGTGGTCTACCTCTGTCCCCTACATCTACGCTATCGACCATATTTCTGTAACGACGTCGTTTGTGTTTTACGTCTCCAAAGGAGTCATAGTATCAGGATACGAGGAAAGAGTATTCTTAGTTAAATACTAACCTTGAGGCATGACTTCGACGCCTTTCAAATCTAAATAGAGAAGACACCAAATCATTAGAGACAGACCATCCACGTTGGTGAACTACAAGTATGTGTTATAAGTAATGATTAATAAAAGATTAGTAAATTGTCGAATACTTATGTTGGAATTAGTACAACGCGTTCACATTGCTCAGTGTCTCTTCTATCTTCGAACACTTGTCTATTGGTGACGACTAGATTATAACTCTGAAAAAATCTGAAAATTTATGTTTTATTGCTTTAGATGAATGATGGTTTTTATTCTGTAGACAGATGCACCATAATTCAACACCAAAGTTTTTCTAGATACGATTTTGTCGTAACATGCCTATGATTCAAAATTAGTGACATGTGTTACGGACATCATCTTACTTTTGTAGTCTTACCAAAGACTGAAATATCAACTAGTAGTTAGGTATTGTAGTTTCTGAATGAATTATTACTCGATACTCAATAATATTCAGCTCATATAAGCGATACTTTTTGTTTTTCTGCTTAACAACCGAACAATTACCGAGATGTCTTATAGATTTCGAATTTCGGGTATTAGTGATAATTGTATTTGAAGAGCTATTTGAATACCTTGAGAGGTATTGTATGAATATATGAAAGATTTGAGAAATGTCTATACACATGATCTCACCAGCATCTAGAAGATACAAGTGTTTATTAACAGTTATTAAAGCAAAATAGTTTGGATCCGTTGGGCAGACACTATCAGTAACAACCTAATGTGGGATAGAACAAGCCAGAACAAACCAGCGGAGAAAGAAATCAGGAAGAAGCGCTGGAAGTGGATAGGACACACTTAATAAACAATACTAATGAATAACAACCATTTTTCTTTATGGTTAATAAAACCAATATCTTAAGATGTTGTCAGTTTACAAAAATCTGTCTAAATTTACGAAAGGTGAACTATTCTTTATTTCTTCCAAACTTTGATGAAATCTACAAAGATAACTGTGTTATCTCTGATCTCGTTTGTGAGAATAAGAAATAACTGAGCTAGTTTTTCTAATAACATTTAATTAAGGTCACTTTATTCATTCACACACCATTATCATTATCATCAAGAGCAGAGATAACACTGATATTTATAGATTTCACCAAAGTTTGGAAGAAAGAATAAAGTATAATTCACCTTTTATAAATGTAGACAGATTTTTTGTAGACTGACAACATCTTAAGATATTGGTTTTATTAACTATAACGAAAAATAGTTGTTATTCGTTAGTACTGTTTATTAAGACAGAATATTTAAATAATAATTTCGAATTGTTATCAGCCATTAATGAAGTATGTGACACGAAACACCAGATACAAAATAATGGTGAGATAATGTCTGTAAGCAGTTCTTAAATCTTTCTCATACAATGAAAACAATATACTGCGCAGGTGCCTGTTACTCCCGTAGGAGTGTGGGCCGCCGACCAGCATTCTCCAACACACTCTGTCCTGGGACGTCCTTTCTAGTCCTATCCAATTGTTGTGCAGTCTTCTCATGCCTGTCTCCATTTCTCGCCGTAATATGTTCTTTGGTCTTCCCCTACTCCTTTGACCTTGAGGATTCCAAGTGGGGGCGTGCCTTGTATCGCAGTTGAGTGCTTTCCTCAATATGTGTCCTATCCAGTTCCAGTGCTTCTTCCTGATTTCTTCGTCCATTGGGATCTGGTTTGTTCTCTTCCATAGTAGGTTGTTGCTGATAGTGTCTGACCAACAAATCCAAATTATTTTGCTTAGATAACTGTTAATAAACACTTGTAATTTCTAGATGATGGCTTTCGTAGTGCTTCAAGTTTCCGCACCATACTGTAGAACCGTCTTGACATTTTTATTGAAAATTCTGACCTTGGTTTTGATTGACAGTTGTTCTGAGTTCCGGATGTTCTTCAGTTGTAAATATGCTGCTCTTGCTTTGCCGATCCGCCCCTTCACATCTGCCCAGATATATAAGTTTTTTACATTTTCCAAAGCCTCTTCGTCAAATGTGATTCGACTAGTGCATGTTGTGTTGTATCGGAGAATCTTGCATTTTCCTTTGTGTATGTTAAGACCTACTGCTGCTCAGGCTACTGCTACTATGCTGGTCGTCTTTTCTTGCATTTGTTGTTGCGTGTGTCAAAGAAGGGCTAGATCATCTTATAAGCAGAAAGTACTGTTAATAAATCGATCTTCGTCAGAATTTGGTCTTTTACACAGTAACATTTTAATCCATTTTTGAGAAAAAACAAAGAGCCAGTTTATATACAAAAGATAACAATAAAGTGGATTACACAATCAATCTTATTGTCAGCAAATTTTATTTATTATGATTAATAGTTTGACCAAACTCGTTGCCATTACTGACTCATAAATTATTTTGGTTAATGTTCTCATAAAAGGAGAAATACTAGGTGGTGAGACCTAAACATCGTAGTGTGGTCACAGATGCACGCAAGTTAGTATTCATTAATCGGTACAAAAAAGCTGTCCATTGCTATTTAGTTTTCATGGATTGCTTAACTAAAACTAGTCTGTAATATAAACCATCTAATTCTCTTCTTGTTATATGTGTGTACTAATTTATGAGAATTACTTTTTGTAATTAACTGTATGATGATTTAGTCAGCAAATGTATCAGATCGATCAATTAGTTGTTGAAAAGTCAAGAAAATAATGGAATAACAACTGACGAAACTTCTTTATTTCACTGTTATACTTTTTTGTCTAGACTGAAGGGATCAGGGTTGTTTATAGTGATAAGAAATTGCAGAGAATAACTCCTTTTTTAAGAGGAAGAAACATTTCAGTAGCATTCGCATGAAATGGTAGTATAGTATAACCAAAGGACAATCATTGAACTGTCGTATTGACCTGGTTCAGTCACTGGGGTACTAGTAAATACGATTTATTGTCGTCATGATCATTAATGATAAGTCGATTTCAGGAAATAATTCGTAAACACTATTCAATGAGACTAATTTATGGACGACCTTTGAACGACGCTAAAGTGACCTTTAGAGTGTCAATCTGATAAATAGGACCAAGTGAGTGTTATAAATTAGCGTGACGAGTTAGGATTGTAATTAACAGTTGATAGTTAGGGTAAGGGATTAGATTTAGAGGTTTTCATAAAGAACTGACACAAGCTATAATGCCAAGACTCTATTTAGGCAAATGAATGAGTGAATTTCGCGCCAAAATCCTAAACCTGTTATTCTAAATGTGATTGGTTTGTCCATAAATTATAGTCTCGCCGTACTTTGAAGTGGTTAATCAGACTGATGCATCTAAAATATTGTAGTATAAATTTTATGTCATTGTATTCTTTATATTTATTGAACCAAATGGCTGGTAGTCACCTAAAAAAGTGCTATATCTCGGTTCAGTGTCTTACAACCGTTACGAGAAGAATATCAATGGTTGTCAAGTGTTTACCTACTGTTGTAAGACTTCACTGATCACTGAGTCGGATGCATCTACTGCAATTTTAACAGGTATAAACTTAAGAATCCCTGAAATAAAGCAATTTCATCAAGAAGTATTAGATAAAAACGAACGAATATCCTGTAATTAGAATTCGAAATCAAGCATTCAACAAGTACAAACTTACTTACTTACTTACTTTACTTACGCCTGTTACTCCTCGTGAAGGAGCATAGGCCGCCCACCAGCATTCTCCATCCGTCCTGGGCAATCCTTTCAAGCTCTTTCCAGTTATTATTCATCCTTTTCATATCTGCTTCTATTTACCGACGTAATGTGTTCTTTGTCCTTCCTCTTTTCCGCTTTCCTTCAGGATTCCAAGTTAGCGCTTGTCTCGTAATGCAATTTGATGATTTCCTCAATGTATGTCCTATCCATTTCCATCGTCTTTTCCTAATTTCCTCTTCAGCTGGAAGCTGGTTGGTTCTCTCCCACAAAAGGCTGTTGCTGATGGTATCCGACCAATGGATGTTGAGTATCTTGCGTAGACAGCTATTGATAAATACCTGTACCTTATTGATGGTGGTTGTAGTAGTTCTCCAAGTTTCAGCTCCGTACAGTAGAACTGCCTTGACGTTCGTATTGGTCTGTGCACGACCGGTCCTTACGGAATCCAGCTTGTTGATCTCAAAGTTGAGCGTCTACTGCGTCTTTCATTCTGTTCAGTAACACTCTGTTGATGACTTTACCTGGTATTGACAGTAGTGTAATGCCTCTGTAGTTTTCACACTTGCTCAGATCTCCTTTCTTTGGAATCTTGATGAGGTGTCCTTCTTTCCAATCCATCGGCACTTGTTTCTCCGCCCAAATCTTCTTGAATAGAAGATGAAGCATGCTTGTAGTTACTTCGATGTCTGACTTCAAAGCTTCAGTTGGTATATTGTCAGGTCCTGCTGCTTTCCCGCTCTTGATTTGTCTGATGGCCATTCTGATTTCTTCGGTCGTTGGTGGATTGACATCTATAGGAAGATCTGTGTGTGCTGCTTCGATGTCCGGTGGATTCATTGATGCCGGCCTATTCAGGAGTTCCTCGAAGTACTGTGCTCATCTGTCCCGCTGTTGTTGAATCTCAGTGATTGGTCTTCCTTCTTTGTCTTTGACTGGTCTCTCTGGTTTACTGTATTTCCCTGCAAGCTTCTTCGTCGTATCGTAAAGCTGTCTCATATTTTCTTCTCTTGCAGCTTTTTCCGCCGTCGTTGTTAGTTCTTCCACGTATTTTTGCTTGTCAGCTCTAATGCTCTTCTTCACTTGCATGTTTGCTTTTATGCACTCAGCTTGTGCTTGGACTTTCCCTGCTCTTGTTCGACTGTTGTTAATTGCTGTCTTCTTGTTCTTTCTTTCGTTGATCCTGTCCAGTGTTTCTATAGAGATCCATTCCTTGTGATGATGCTTCTTGGGGCCCAGAACCTCTTGACACGTTGAAGTTAATGCTTCTTTGATACCTTTCCAGTTATCCTCCATAGTAGTTTCTTCTTCCTTCAGTAGATCCTGTAGGGCTTGAAACCTGTTGTTGAGAGCTATCTATAATTCATTGCGTTTGTCGGTATCTCGAAGGAAGGCTGTATTGAACCTTTGCAGAGCTGTTTGTCCAGTTGTCCAGTTCTTCTTTAGCTTCAGTTTTAAATTGGCCACAACCAGGTGATGACTGAAGCTATGTCCGCTCCTCTCCTGGTTCTCACATCTATTGTCCTTCGGAACTTTTTATTGATGCAAATATGATCTATCTGGTTAACTGTGGAGTGGTCCGGTGAGATCTATGTAGCTTTGTGTATGCGTTTATGTGGAAATATTGTGCCGCCTACGACCAATTTGTTGAATGCACACAGATTTACAAATCTTTCTCCGTTTTCGTTCCTCTCTCCCAGTCCATGCAGTCCCATGATATCTTCATATCCGGTGTTGTCTATTCCGACTTTGGCGTTTAGATCTCCCATCAGAATGGTGAGGTCTTTTCTTGAGCACTTCTCTATGTTTGATTGCAGCCTCTCATAGAATTGATCTTTAACTTCGTCGTTGCTATCATTGGTGGGTGCATAACATTGGATAATGTTCATTGTGATCCCCACCTCTGCCAATTTGTATCCCCTCATTTCCGTTGCTATTTGACTGGTCTTCCCGTTCTCCCACATTGTCCGGACGTTCCATGTACCCATAAAAATTGTTGCTCTGGTTGTTAGAAGGGGCATCGGCTTCCGAAGGAACTCGGCTTTCACCATGAAGCGTCATATTACCTCTAACTCCCAGGGCAGAGTTTAAATGGTTTGAGTTATTTTTTTCTGGTTAGCGTTTTTTAAGAGTTAGTTTTTTACGGGATGGGGATGCTAACCCCATGCTCAACCCTCCTCCTTTACCCGGGCTTGGGACCGGCAGTAACTCTGGAAGAGCTACAGGCGGAGTTTACAATTACAAGGCAATCGTTATTTTATATAAAAACACCACACTTAGGTTCCCGGGAAGTCAAGAAGTGATTCCTATACAAATCATTTGACATTGGATTTAACATCTTTGTACAGTAAACTGAAAATGATCATTTGCCTGAATAAAAATACACTAATTCATATAAACAAATTCATAAATATGAGAGAATGATTAATTAAAGAACGCATATACACAATATGGTTCTCAGAAATATGAAGTTAATATATTTTTAAAGAATAATTAACTAATAAAAAATTTCTAAACTTTACGTTTAAAAATTCGACTATAAACCGTAGTGAAATTATTATCAGTACAAAAGAGTAGATAACCTTATATTGAAGTTTATCGGAAAAATGCGTAGAACAAAAAAACACGAATCAACACAATAAACACCGCAAAATTTAACAAAGGTTTCATATGATAAAATGCCATGAAAAAAATGTATATAAACGACAAGAGTATGAAGGTGAAACATTTCACAACAATGAAACTTTGGTGTTTATATTGGTTGACTCATTTCATAATAAGCGGTAAGTCAAAAATAATATAATAAAGTATATAAAAATGTTTCAAATAAGTTAAATAATAGAAAATGTTACAAAGGCAGCAAGACACTGTAAAGAACTTAACAATAAATAATCAAAATTATGCATTGACACTCTATCAACATTCTCGTTTATTATAATCATTTCTGAAGTAATGGCAGAGGCTGGTTATATCCTGGTAGAAGTAAGTTAACTTACATTAATTATAAAATCTAACATCATACATTTTACTGTACACACAGAATCAGTTCACACTTATACTTCACACAATGCATTGCCACAATTCTGCAATGCATCATCTACTTTCATCAAGTCGTCCATATCCACATTCATACATGTCATCGATTCTCGCTTAATTAACTCCAACGTGAAAACAATCAACACCCATTCAACAGTTCTCTCATTTCATTCATCTTCACACACGTCAATGCGACACATTCACTATTCCAATAGCTCAGCATAACAATGCGAATTCTACACCACACTCTCATACACTCCAACTCCACACAGTAGATAGGTAGTCAGGCATTCGGAATACTCAACAAAACTCTATCTCCACTATGCTCAATATCTCCATGCGAATGTGCACATGCATTCAGGCACATTTCTCTAATCTCACGTATTCTCACATTTCACATTTATCAATATCGAATTTGTGCATTCACACTCAATCAACATTCCCGTTTATAATCCTCATTTCAATAGTAGTAATGAACGAACGCATCACCCAACCAAATGGTAAGTGCGAATACGTCAATCGCAAAATCTATCATCACACATTCACTGTCTACTCACAATCAGTTCACACTAATACTTCACACAATGCATTGCCAACATTCTGCAATGCATCATCTACTTTCATCAAGTCGTCCATATCCACATTCATACATGTCATCGATTCTCGCTTAATTAACTCCAACGTGAAAACAATCAACACCCATTGAACAGTTCTCTCATTTCATTCATCTTCACACACGTCAATGCGACACATTCACTATTCCAATAGCTCAGCATAACAATGCGAATTCTACACCACACACC